>VZQC01004268.1:383964-596218 GCA_009823505.1 Rhizomys pruinosus
GAGCTGGAACCAACCTAAATGCCCCTCAACTGACGAGTGGATAGAGAAAATGTGGTACATCTACACAATGGAGTTCTATGCAGCAGTAAAGAAAGACGACATCACGAGCTTTGCAGGAAAATGGCTGGAGCTAGAGGACATCATGCTGAGTGAAGTAACACAGTCCCAGAAAAACAAACGACGAATGGTATCCCTCATCTGTGGATGCTAGTGCCAATTACCCAGTTGTAAGTATTTCTTGTGTAGGGCCCCCTGAGCTTCTGTACAAAGCAGTTGGACATAATGCATTTTGGAAACAACAACAACAACAGAAAATACTGCATCAAAGAACTGACTGAAACAGTGAACTTCTGCTCAAAACAGTCAACGTCCCCATGGAAAATATTGAGAAAGACTAAGAGATGGAAAGCATGTTTGGCAGAATGCACGAGCTCTGACGGGGTGGGGGAATGAGCGGGAACACGGGTCTAGATTTGTTAAAAATAAATAAATAAATACAATAAAAAAAAAAAGGAAAAGGGATTTTCTAATTAATCGGGTCAAGTCTTTTTGGAAACATCCAATTTACAAGATACTCTTTTCCCTGTCTGAAGCCAGAGAAGTCTCTAAAATATCTCCCAGCTCAGTCTCCAATCATGTTTTAGATGGCTCCCTCAACCAGGGCCATCACAATTATATAACAGCTAGAAATCCAGACTTTCTATTGATAGTAAAAAAAAAATACTTCCCATAGGCCAGGAAAATGGAGCAAGGGAGAGAAGTCATAAGGTTCAGCAAAATATATCCTGAGGACCAAATCTGGCCTCTTACAAGCCATGAAATTCTGTAAAATAATTTTGTCATGTTTAAAGTTCATTCAAGAATTCATTAGTATGGGATGTTTCTGGAGAAATATTGTTGAGAGAAGACATTCCTAGTAGTGACTACTCCAGGTTTAAGAGCTAACCAATAGCCTGGTAATAACAACACACAGCTAAGAACAGAGCTGTACAGTGGATATCATGTAGAGAGAAAGGGAGCCTGGGGTGACCTAAGCTTAATAAACTTATTAAACTTAAGTGTTAGACTTGATTCCTTAGTTTGAGTTGACTCATTGTTTTATAAAATCCCCAGCTGAGTCACTGGAGTTGGTAACCAAGAAAACTATAGTGAGAGACCCAGCTGGGCTGTGTCCTTGCTGCCCTGTGGCAGAGTTGAAGCCCCAAATCCAAATGAACAAGCCCTCCTTTTCCAGTAGACTCCATACAGTAAGACCAGTACCAACTTTCCCTTCTCATACCTACCCTAAATATAGAGAGTCAATAATTTACATTGAGATTGATGTCCTTATCTTCATAATGTTGTAGTTTCAAACACCTTAATAATGATAAAATAATTAATGATAAAATGCCAGATTTGGTCTAATTTTTTTTTTATTTTTTTAAATTTATTTTCGTATGTGTATGAATGTACTGTCTGCATGCAGGTTTGTGCAATGCTGCAGAGGTCAGAAGAGGGTGTCTGATTCCCCTGGAACTGGAGTTAAAGACGGTTCTCAGCCACCATGTGGGTGCTGGGGATCGAACCCAGGTCCTCTGCAAGAACAGTCGACACTCTTAACCACTAGGCCATCTCTCCAGCCCCATGGTCTAATTTTTTTTTTTTTTAATGTTTTGGAGACAGGATCTCCCTGCAGCCTTAGCTGGCCTGGAACTCACTTTGTAGACCAGGTTGCCTTGAACTCACAGAGATCTGCCTGCCTTTGCCTCCCGAGTGTCAGGATTAAAGGCATCCACCACCAGGCCCAGCAGATTGGGTCTATTTGTAAAGCCAGTAGGAACAAAGAACAAAACCAATGTCAGCCACCTGAAAGAATACAGGCAGATGGAAAGACAGATGATACAGATAGATTAGATAGAAGATAGAGGATAGATACATAGATTATAGATAGATAGATAGATAGATAGATAGATAGATAGATAGATGATAAATAAAATGTAAGTACTGAGCAAAAGCTGAGCACATACCATAAAAAACTCAAGAGCTCAGAATACCAAATAACCATCAAAACTGCCAGGGCCAGCCACTAAGGAGTTCAAGGTCATAGAATTTGGAAGAATGGATGCCAGGTACTAGAAGCCACACATCATCCTTCCTCAAAGAACCAAGCTCCATAGCAACAACAAAGGACCATGGGCAAGTACAGATGAAAGACGGTGAAAGAGGTCCGCAGAGGAGAAAGACAAGAAGTCAAGGACTGCACTCTTATGCCTCGCTTGTCCTGGTTCTCACACTGCTTTCAGGCCTAGCCGATACTCTGTCCTTGGATCATTTCTGTACCTTCTGTACTACCATAGGAAACCCCTGAATTAGTTCCTTTTCTGTGGCTGTGATAAAACACTGTGATCAAGAGAACTTAAAGAAGAGCTTATTTGAGTTTACGGTTGCAGGTTCCAGGCGGATAGAGTCCATTCGGGGTAGGAGGCGGCTGGAATAGGAGCAGAAGCTCACATCTTCAAGCAGGAACAGGAAGCAGAAAGCAACTGGAGATCCCGCAAGGCTTAAAAGGCCGCCCCCAGTGACACACTTCCTGTAGCAAGGCCACACCTCCTAAAAATCTCCCCAAAGAGCATCCCTAGCTGGGGACAAAATGTCCAAATACTTGGAGCCTATGGGGGACATTTTCATTATTCAAACCACCATAACCCTCAACCCTTCTCTTTAAGTCAACTTCCTGACCAAAGAATGTTCATTAAAGTATCATATGGGCTGGAGAGATGGCCTAGCGGTTAAGAGCACCGACCGCTCTTCAGAAGACCCAGGTATGATCCCCAGCACCCACATAGCGGCTGAGAACCGTCTGAAACTCCAGTTCCAGGAGAACTCCAGTTCCAGGGGAATCCGACGCCCTCTTCTGACCTCCGTGGCATTGCACGACACGGGTGCACAAACCTACATGCAGACAGTACATTCATACACATAAAATAAATAAATAAAATTAAATATTAAAAAATAAAGTATTATACATATGCACATTATACAGCTCTTGAAGAATGTTGCCAAGGTACTCTCCAGAAAGGTCATGACCATTTACTCCAAAATAGGAGGCTGTTTTTTTTTCCACTCTTGTAATACAAACTCTGGATATTTCAATTCTTTCAAATCACTAAAACTTTATTCTATCCCAACATCTGGTGGAGTTGAGGAATAATATATATTCTATGGATTTGCCACAAAAATACAGGAGGAAAAGATATCAGAATGAAATCTAAACTCAGAGAACAGGGGCTGTATTGATATAAATCTGGGTTCTCTCCATTGGGAAAATGATGAGATCATTTGTAGCTAAATATGGAGTAGAAAGATCCTGGCAAGCAATGACTATTTGAAAGAAGAAAGAAAGAAAGAGAATGAATGGAGAGTGGGTGAATGTGTGCTGTACCACAGTGAAAGCAGACTGGACCACAGCGAACACACCTGGGTCACTTTGAAACTGTAAGACACATAAGGATTTCCTCTTCTCGGGGCCTCACTGGTGTCTAAGGCTGACCCACTGAAAGGATGCCTACAACCACACTATATTAGTAATTTAAACAAGATGGAAGAAGTGAACATTTTAGAGATAAAACTGACCACTCGGATTGTCCATGAGGAACTAAAGCTATGGAGCTTATGAAAGCATGGGGGGTGGTACTTAAAAATAAACATGAACCATTTTCAATTATAATGGTGAAAATATATCACTCAAAAATAAAAATTTTCTAGGAAGTGGCATGCGAATAAACATGTAAGATGTAATCAACGAAACTGTAAATTGTATTTAAGGAATCAATGCTTAAATGAAGAGATTTGTTTGGAGACAAGAAAATTAAATCATAAGACATGTTGTCCTGAATTAAATTTAAACTCAACAAAGACATATTTAGAAACTGGCAAAAATATTCATCGGAAAGAAAAGCCTATTAGATTAAGAAAATGTTGACTAAATTAATTAGAAAGTGGGCACTTACCCAAACTCATATTTAATATTACTGTTATAGTACTGTAGTCAAAAAAGTGTTGTTTACATGAAAGAAGGAAAGGGAAGTTAGGCAAAAGAAGGTTCTACATGAAGTGAGAGGGAGAATAAGAGAGAGGACTGGGGGGCTATAATCAAAATACATTATATACATGCATGAAATTATCAAAGAACAAATTAAAACCATTTTTAAAAATAAAATTATAGTATTGGCATTAGAATAAATAAAAATCAGCTGAAAAATGTTCAAATATATAAAAATTGTGTATATGATAAAGGTTACATCTGAATCAGTGGTAAGAAGATAGATAAATTAGTGAATTGGATTTGAGGAAATTAAACTTAGGACAGTTATATATCTGTCACATTCAGTTACAAAAACCCAGTGTCTTCGTTAGCTAATTTAAGCAGAAAGGAATTTATGTGGTACTAAATGGCTTATAGGTCATTCAGAGGACTTGGGAAGAGAAGAGACTAGAATGTAGTTCCAGGAATGACCCCCGAAGCCCTATGGCAAGTCTAGGTTAGCAGACTGAGTGCCAAGTTGTTAAGCTGTTTCAACGTGGACGTCTGAAACTGCTCTGTCTTTGTTAGGTTCAACCTCAGTAAAACCAACGTCCTTTCATGTTCTCCCCACGTCTGTTGCAAAGTCAAAAGTATCCAAATCACACCTGAAGTATCAGTCGCACAGGTATGTGGGAATCAGTTCACACAAACCAAAATAGTCCTCCAACAATTCATATATGAAGATCCCTACAGGGGCCAGTTAGATGGCTCAGAAGTAAAGGTGCCTGTCCCCAAGCCAGACCAGGAGGGGACCATTCCCACAAGCTGTCCTCTGCTCTTTACATGCATGGCATCCCCTCCATACATACACATCACATACACACACACACACACACCACACACATACACACCACACACACCACACACACACACACACACACAAACACACAAATATGTAAAAAAACCCTCAATAGTAATAGAACAAAATAATGACAAACTTATTTTAAATATTTAAGCTGAGTTTAATCTAAATATTAATATGCTATAAAGTGTATTTACTACAAATACACTATAAATGTTACTATAACATAAACTGGAAAAAATCATAAAATTATCAAGATAAATTATTAAGTAATATAGGTACATAATACAGACTGTTATGCACCTACTAAAAAATTTTAAGTGTACCTAATGGTTTGAGGCGATACTAACAATGTGTTGAACTTTGTTTTTGAGACAAGGTCTCACTGTGTAACCCTAGTGGGCCTGAAATTCACTATGCGGACCAGTGGATGACTGAATTTTAAAATAAAATAATACAGAGTGAAGAATATAGTCTCATTTGTGAATCAGTACTGTAAATTGTGTTATTTGTAATATGCAATTGGGGCTGGAGAGATGGCCTCGCAGTTAAGAGCGCCAACTGCTCTTGCAGAGGACCCAGGTTCGATCCCCAGCACCCACATGGCGGCTGAGAACTGTCTGAAACTCCAATTCCAGGAGAACTCCAGTTCCAGGGGAATCCAACACCCTCTTCTGACCTCCATGGCATTGCATGACATGGGTGCACAAACCTACATGCAGACAATACATCCATACACATAAATAAATAAAATTAAAAAAAATTTAAAAAAGATATGATAGCTAACGTTTTAAAGAAAAGTTAACATTTAGCAAAAACTTACTGTTTGAGACACTATTCTTCATGTTGTTTTTTTTTTTTCTTTTTGAGATGGTCTCTCTGCAGCCCCAGCTGTCCTGGAACTCTCTATGTAGACCAGGCTGGCCTTGAACTCACAGTGATCCACCTGCTTCTGCCTCCCGAGTGCTGGGATTAAAGGCGAGCGCCACCATATTCTTCATGTTTTGAATGCACCATTATGTTTATTCTCTTGGCTAGCCCATGAAGCTGATACTAATATTTTAATATCACTTTAAGAACTAAGATACACCAAGGTTAAGTAACTTGCCTGTGACATCATACTGTTCATGAGTGTGATGTAGACATGGCAACCCTGTTAAAGAACTGAAGCTCTCAATCACAACATTAAACGTTATGGATATTAATATTTGCCAAAATATTTTTGGTGGTAACATACAATATAATTTCATCATTTATTGAAATTGTACAGTCCTATGGCTTTTGGTATATTTTTGTAAAATGGTACATTAATCACTGCAATTAATTTAGGAACATTAGGAAACTCCAAGAGAAACCCCATTTCTCTTAGCTGACCTCCACCCCACATCACACTAAAGCTTCCTTTCTGTGATCTATTGTACACCTACAACTGCCCTTTATGATAGGATCTAATCCAGATGAGAAAAAAAACAAAAACAAAAAATGAGAGCGGTTAAGAAACTTGCCGGCCGGGCATGGTGGTGCACGCCTTTAATCCTAGCACTTGGGAGGCAGAGGCAGGCCGATCTTTGTGAGTTCAAGGCCAGCCTGGTCTACAGAGTGAGTTCCAGGACAGCTGGGGCTACAGGGAGACCCTGTCTCAAAAAGACAANTGTTATTAAGAAGGTATTTGAAATCTGTTTTTGCCTCATTGAAATGTTGAATAGTATCAAACATCTTTGGACTTGTGGTTTTTAAAATTATAATTAGAGAATAAACAACATTACTCATTTTTTTCTCCCCAAATTGAACCATCCTCTCAATCCTGGAACAATTGTTATGTGTTCATGTGTCTTTGTCATAGTTAGAATTCAGTGGGGTCAACTTGACACGGTGTGAGAGGGAACCTCAACTGATGAATATCCTGGGCCACATTGGCCTGAGGGCCCATCTGTAAGGCATTTTCTTAATTGCTAACTGATGGAGAAAGGCCCTGGGCACTGTGGACAGTAGCATCACTGGGCCGGCGGGGCTGGCTTTTATCAGGATGCTCCTTGAGAAGCACAGCCCGTAGGAAGCAAGCCAGTCAGTAGCGTTCCTTCGCCTGGTCTCAGCTTTGGTTCCCGCTCCAGGTTCCTGCCCTGTGCAACTGCCCAGGCTCCCATCCATGAGCTGTAGGCTGTAGAGTGAAATAAATCGCTCTTCCCCAAGCGCTTTTGGACAGTATTTTATCACAGCATCAGAAAATAAACAGGCCAGTCTTCTTTTTTATAGTATAACATGGTAGTGGCACGGCGGAGCTGTTGAGAAAGCAGACGGCCTTAATGTTCCAGTTCCACCACTTATTAGTTGCTCGAACTGGCAAGTTTCTTTTTTTTTTTTTTTTGTTTTTTTGTTATTAAGAAGGTATTAAATACTGTTCCTCATTGAATGTTGCAATAGTATCAAAAGCATCTTGGACTGGGTTTTTAAGAGATTATAATTATAGAAAAAGCAACGAACTCTGTATGTTTTTCATCCCAAATGTGAACCTATCCCGTCAATCCTAACAAGGTTATGTGTCTGGGTATTGTCATAGTGTAGATTCAGTGTGGCAATCTGACACGTGGTGAAGAGGGAAAACCTCAACTGATAATATCCTGTCCATCAATTGGCCAAGGGCCCATGTAAGTGCATTTTCTTAATTGCTAACTGATGGAGAAAGGCCCTGGGCACTGTGGACAGTAGCATCACTGGGCCGGCGGGGCTGGCTTTTATCAGGATGCTCCTTGAGAAGCACAGCCCGTAGGAAGCAAGCCAGTCAGTAGCGTTCCTTCCCTGCCACTTGTTCCTCCTCCAGGTTCCTGCCCTGTTGCAACTGCCAGGCTCCCATCCAATGAGCTGATAGCTGATAGAGTTGAAATAAACGCTCTCCCCCAAAGCTGCTTTGTGGACGAGTTATTTATCACAGCATCCAGAAGAATAAACATGGCCAGTCTCTTTTGTTATACTATAACATGGTAGTGGCACGGCGGAGCTGTTGAGAAAGCAGACGGCCTTAATGTTCCAGTTCCACCACTTATTAGTTGCTCTCGAACTGGCAAGTTTCTTTTTTTTTTTTTTTAAAAAAAAAAAAAAAAAAAAAAAAAAAAAGAAATTAAACTTTTTGAAAAACCAAGGAGATAATTTTTCTGTAAGTGGAGGGGGGCAGGACATATATGTGGGAGTCAGAGTCCAGAGGTTAAAGCTGAAATCTATCTTTCATGGTAAATAGTCCTCGTAAACTGGGAATCTTTAAGTCTTGTTTCCCCTCCCAAGAATGGACACTAGTTAAAATTCTTTACATTTTTTTCCCTTCCCTATTTTGCCAGGAAAAGTATTTGAAACCTGATGTTAGATGATGAGTTTATTTTGTGGTCAGTGTTTTTCTGGAAGGAAAAGGGGAAGATTCCTCACGGTTATGGTGATTTGGTGTTATCAGTGAAGATTTATCACTCATTTTGCCAAATAGAGAATGGCAAACCAAGCCAATTTCATATATTCCTCTTCCTTGAAAACTTCCCGTCGTGTGGCATGAACAGAAAGGACCTAGAGTGCTTTGAAGTCTTGGAGGCATTCAGGGAATGAGTGTCCCTGTTGTGAAACATCTCGAAGACTGCTCAGGTTCCCTGGGGATCTGTTCTGAAGGGAATCCTCAGCTTTGTCTAGCAAGGAGCTCAACTGCCTCTGCTCAACTAGGGGATATCTGTCCTTCCAAGAACTTTGTCTTAACAAAGTTGCTGATGATTTTTGAGAAAACAACTCATGCATTTTTATTCTCCTCTGTCCCACAAAGACTTCTGTGGCTAGGCGGCCAGAATACTGATATATCTTTAGAATTAGACAAGCCTTTGGGATGTGCCAGATAAAAATTGACTTAGAGTGAGGAACCCTGTTCTGAGGTACAAATTAGCCATGTAAATTTTTTTTAATTTTCTTTTTTTATTGCTTTATATATATATTTTTTGTACAAGATTATTAGCCATGTAAATATTAATGTGTGATCTTGGCCAAGTCACTTAATGCATTACTCCAGTAAAATCACCCTCGACAATGACACTAATCACTTTCTGTTATCAAGTCCAACAGCCTTTATTTTTTTGTTGTTTAATTAATTAATTAACTAATTATTTTTTTAATTTTTATTTATTTCTGTATGTGTATGAATGTGCTGTCTCTATGCAGGTTTGTGCACCCGTGTCATGCAATGCCGCGGAGGTCAGACGAGGGCGTCCCTGGAACTGGAGTTCTCCTGGAATTGGAGTTTCAGACGGTTCTTGGCCGCCATGTGGGTGCTGGGGATCGAACCCGGTTCCTCTGTAAGAGCGGTCGGTGCTCTTAACCGCTAGGCCATCTCTCCAGCCCCTAATTAACTAATTAATTTTTATCCATGAGTTTTTCTATATTTTTGTAAGTGCATCACATGTGTGCAACACCCATGGAGACCAGAAGAGGGCATCAGATCCCCTGCAACTGTAGTTACAGATGGTTGTGTACCACCATGCAGATGCTGAGAACGGAACTCAGGTCTTCTGCAAGAGTAGCTAGTGCTCTTCACCATTGAGCCACCTCTCCAGCCCCCAGCCTCTTCTATTACAGCCTTACTTACCACTCTCTGGAACTTGGAACTTTTCCTTCTTTCATAACATACCTTTTGGGTTTTTCCTCTCATCTGTCAGCTGATTCTTCTTAAAAAATTCAACAATTTCATGTATGCATGCAATGTTTTTGATCATACACACCCCACATTACCCTCTTCTACCTTCCTCCCACACCTGCTGAAACCTTCTTCTTCCCAACCTGTCTGCATCCTGAGGGTGTTATTGAATGTGTTAACATTACAATTTCACATTAAAGTCTGACTCTTAAAGTACATTTTTTTCTATTACTTCTTTATTTTTTTTTTCATTTTTTTAACAATAAGTGATAATTTATGAGTACAAGCATCCTTCATGTAAAACCAATTTGCAAGCAGTTGTGCCCAAACCCACACAGCCCAAGGGTCCCACCATCCAGCTGGGGGGACTTGTATGTTCAATCAAGTTGATCAAAAAAGTGTCCAGACTATATTGCTGTAGTTTCACCATTCACTCCAATCGCAGCCCTTACATTCTACCACGCCCCCTCTTCCGCGGATTGTTGCCTAGGCTTAGAAAAGGGGCACAGGTGGATGAGAAGCAAAACAGTCTACTTTCTCTGGAGCTGTCGTTTTGGACTCTGGTCAATTCTGGCTGTTGCCTTTCATGGGCTGACAGTTTGTCCAGGAATAACCTTTCAGTCCTACTAATGAAGCACAAGCAATTAGATACATAGGTATTTATTTATTTATTTATTTATTTATTTATTTATTTATTTTATTTCTGTATGTGTGAATGTACTGTCTGCATGCAAGTTTGTGCACCCGTGTCGTGCAATGCCGTGGAGGTCAGAAGAGGGCGTCGGATTCCCCTGGAACTGGAGTTCTCCTGGAATTGGAGTTTCAGACGGTTCTCGGCCGCCATGTGGGTGTGCTGGGAATTAACCCAGTCCTCTGCAAGAGGGGTCGGTGCTTTTAACCGCTTAGGACATCTCTCTAGCCCCGATACATAGGTATTTAAACAGTAACTAATTGTTATGAGTAGGGCTATTTAGTTTTGGTCAATAGGACACGAATGTTTGCGGCATGTTGTTAAGTCCATGAATCTACACTTTTTCTTGTAAAAGATGGACAGGGTAATCTACTGTAGGCTTAATAAACGAATCTCCTAACCATACGAGGATGTAAGCTTGTGGCAGTAGCCATGGGTTATTCCTCCAGGGAGGAGCTAAGTAGCTTCAATTAGTTTTGGTATATTACAGCTGCATATGGCTGCCCACTGTGCACAAGTTTTTCCAGCCCGGTGAGGTGTACGCTGGTGTCGACGGCCAGGCAGTACTTTGCTTGACTCAAGGAGACCTATATTTCTTTTATTGGTTTAGTGGCTGTTGGTAACACTCTCTGGCATTTCAGAGGCTAACTGTACACTTGCATGTTGCGGTCTCAATACATCTTTCACCAATGCTTTACATCAGGTACTTTGAACAAAGCAGGGCTTTAAGTGCCCTTCTTCTCTGACAGGTATACCGCAGTTTTACAGTCCCCAGGAAGCACTTTACACTTTGTGGGGGGGGGCTTGGGCCCCCTGGCCATTATTTCCTTAGGTTACAGATAAATTCTTGCTGTTGTCAGAGCTCTCCTGTATTGTATATTTTACTTAAGTTGCACAACTTAAGGAGACTTTAGTATTATTTGGTTCTGAATAGATGAATATCCTTTTCACAGTTCCTAGTCTATTAGTCAATTAAAGAAGGTTTCAGTTCTTACCGGTGTTTATAAGAGTTACCTTCTAGGGTAACAAGTTGGCTCCAATTTTACAGTTTAGAAAGAACAACCTCATTCATCATCATATTTCTCCTTGTTCTATGAAGGGAAGGTAAGAAAGATCTCTTCGTATTAAAACTTTGTGACCTGAAGGTAAGTTTCATTAGGACTTCATTATAAATAGGCATTAAGGACGTTCTAATTGGAAAAAGCATGAAGTTCAAAGTACTTTTTTTTATTTTTTTTTTTTTTTTGGTCTTTCTCGCAAGACACTGGGTCTCCCTGTAACCCAGCATGTTCCTGGGATCACTCTGTAGATCACAGATGGCTGGACTTGAATTCACAAAGTTCTGCCTGCCTCCGCCTCACCCAGTGCTAGGGAATTACAAGACGTGTGGCCACCACCGCCTGGCCTAAGTATATATATATTATATTTTTTTATAAAAAAAAAATTTTATTTATTTAATATTATTTTTATGTGTATGAATGTATTGTCTGCATGCAGGTCTGCGCACCCGTGTCGTGCGATGCCGCGGAGGTCAGAAGACGGTCTCGGATTCCCCTGGAACTGGAGTTCTCCTGGAACCGGAGTCACAGACGGTTCTCAGCCGCCATGTGGGTGCTGGGGATCGAACCCGGGTCCTCTGCAAGAGCGGTCGTCGCTCTTAACCGCTAGGCCATCCCTCCAGCCCCTAAAGTATATTTTTAAGAGTAGAGCTGAACTCAGAGGACACTGGTTCCCTAGCTATCTATTACAACCATCCATCTCCCAGAACTGTGTTGATGGATCTCTCTTCTCCCCTCATCCTATGCAGATGGAACTGTCTCTCAAACACTGTGTGTCCCCTATTAGGCCACAACCATAATTTATTCAAAATGGCTTCTCCACAGCCGGGCATGGTGGTGCATGCCTTTAATCCTAGCACTTGGGAGGCAGAGGCAGGCGAATCTTTGTGAGTTCAAGGCCAGCCTGGTCTACAAAACGAGTTCCAGGACAGCCGGAGCTACAAGGAGCACTGACTGCTCTTGCAGAGGATCTGGGTTCGATCCCCAGCACCCACATGGCAGCTAAGAACCGTCTGTGACTCCAATTCCAGGAGAACTCCAGTTCCTGGGAATCCGAGACCCTCTTCTGACCTCTGCAGCATTGCATGACACGGGTGCACAAACCTACATGCAGACAGTACACTCATACACATACAAAAATAAATAAAATTTAAAAAAAAGTTAAAAAATAAAAAAACCAAAACAAAAAGACCAAAAAAAAAAAAAAAAGGCTTCTCCAGATTCATTAGGGAAATACAAAGTTTAAGTTTGGTTCCACCCTCATCGCAGTAGACCTTTGGCCTTTTCATTCCTAGTATTTCATTCATGTACATCACATAATGGTCAAGAGTTCTTTCCAATTTCCACTTTTTCTAATGGAGTACTATGTGCAGGGCTTTGCTGTGTTAATTCTCAAGAATACCCACATTCATTGTTTTTTGGGGGTGAACTACCAAACTAAGGTTGCCAAGGTGAAACCCGCAACATTAGACCCAACAGCTAGTGCATAGTTTTGCTGAGGCTAATTAAAAGTCATCAGTCTGGATTATGTCCATTAATGAAAGTCATTCCTATACTACTTGGGAGGCTGAAGCAGGGTGACCAACAGTTTGAAATCCTGTCTATAGATGATAGATTAGATAAATAAGTACATGATAGATGATAGATAGATAGATAGAGATAGATAGATAGATAGATAGATAGATAGATAGATAGATAGAGTGAGTGAGTGAGGGCGATGGAGACAATCTAAAGGTAATGAAGTCATTGTCAAGGGAGGCCTCTGAAAAGAAGAATGACTTGCAGAGACTTGAATGATAGTTTTGATATTTGCTGGGTTTGATAATAAGTTGTCAGGCTGCCCCTCACTCTCTACCTCTGTGTCATTCACCTACCTCCAGAAGCCTGGCAAACAGTGATTTCTTTTATTTATTTATTTATTATTATTATTATTATTATTATTATTATTTTTATGTGTATGAGTGTACTGTCTGCATGTAGGTTGGTGCAACGTGTCGTGCAATGCCTCGGAGGTCAGAAGAGGATTCCCCTGGAACTGGAGTTAAAGATGGTTCTCAGCCACCATGTGGGTGCTGGGAATTAAACCCGGGTCCTCTGCAAGAGCAGTCAGCTCTCTTAACCACTGATCCATCTCTCCAGCCCCCTCAAGGTGCTTTCTATGGTAATTACCAAAGTAAAAGCAAAGGAACACAGCTTCCCAGACTGACTTTGCTAGCATCACTGGCTAAAAGAAGTCACATGGACAGACCTAGAGGCAAAGAGGAAAGGTGGAAAGGTGCTGTGAAGGGAAATAGAAATGACTTGGACAGAGTAAGGAAGAAATGAGATCATTAGTGTAATCAACAACCATATAGTTTTTAATCTAATTTTTCTTTTTGCTAAATTATTAAAGTATTTTAAAACCTTTTTCTTCATTTGTACAGTATACTAGTCTTGCAGTTTTGGCTATATAGTATCTTAATATCTTCTCAAACTTCTCTGAGAATATTGATTAGGGTTTTTTTTTTTTTTTTTTGAGACCTCAGATATGCAGAGAGTACTTTTTATTTGGATGCCATTGTTATTACTACAATTATTATTGTCATTGTTGCTGTAATTTGTTCATTTGGATCCTCTCTTGGTGCTGTGGTTAGTTCCAGATATCTACTGGGGTCAAGATCTCCTCCATCTGTGAAGGCCTAGGTTGGTAACATCAGGTACAGCCGGGAGCTTCCTCCTGGAATAGGAGAGCTAAGCATTCTTGATTTGCCTGGTAGGCTTTAGATAGTAAAAGCCATGAGTAAGTAGACAAATACCCAAACAAGGGTTGTTTCACCCGGAGGTACCAGTGTGCACCAGGGCAATTCTGATCAAGTCAGATACATTAGGTGATACGTTAGGCAATAACTTCTAGTTCTAGGTGATTAAGCTGGGGTCACTCATCAGGTCAGGGCCCTGGGGATAGAATGAAAGGCTGGGAGAAGCTGTGCTAAGTGGAGGGAGATCCATCCTGGTTTTCTTTCACCTCATACTCTCTCTGCCTCGGCCTGGGCAGAACCCATTGAAGGGTTTATCCAGGCAAGTCAGCTTCCACTAGCACTGCATCCCTTTCTTGTTTATGCTCAAGCTCTCTGCCAGCAGAACCCCAAGTGCTTTTCATCTTCCAAACCGGTGATCATCTGAAGGTCTAGGTAGTGGGACAAGCACATGCGTTTCCTCTTCTGTCTTGAACTAGAAGCACATTTAAAACTTAAAGCCCCACAACAAAACCCTCCCCAAAGAATATTACCAAACATAAAATCTTCAAGTTCAGGAATAGTAGCAATTCCACTTAGATTTAATACTGTCCATGTGGTAACACTTACTCCATCTTATTCTTCACTGTTCCTTTATTAGAAAAAAAAAAAGAAAGAATGTCAGTTTAAATATTTCATTTTAAAAGGTATACACACAGGAAGTCCAGCCTGGGTCACTTGTTGGTGTTAACTATTCCAAAAGCAAACTGTCTATAGTAATTATAGATCTAACTCAACTTTAAGTGGACATTCTTGCCATTTAAGCTGTTCCAGAGCTCTTAGGAATTTCCATAATCTCTTTGGAAAAGACATATTTAGATATGAGTGGAGAGTCTTTGGAAATTACTCAACTTGAAATACTCTCAAGATAGTAGACCATTCTGTTCCCATGCTACTCTCTCCACCTGTTCCCAGAAAAGAAATTTCTTGGATATCAACTGTTCTCCAGTGGATGACTCTGCCCCAAACATCCCAGGCTCACAAGTGCTCCAGGCAAATTGCCTGCCCTATGCTGCTGGGCCCTAGCCAGGGACTGTTCAAAACCCAAAGCTTTCATTTAATTGTCTCCATCTTTTGAGTTTAAGACCTTGGGAGGGTCAGTAACCCTTTGATCCCTCTGCCTTGAAGTTTCAGTGGGAGACTCTCCCTCTGTCCTGGCTTGGAGCTATAAAAAGTGATTCCTGACCCTGTACACACAGTGTCATTGTAAACTCTCTTGGCTCATCCATAGAGTAGGCTCTTCTTTTCTAGACAACACAAAACTTTATCTCTGGATGACATTTCATTTGATCATTGAGTTATGAAAGGCATATAATTATAATCCCTAGCAATTAAAATTTTTGGAATGTGTTAACTTCAACCAACTATTTATTACCTTTTAAAGAAAAGTACAAGTTAAATCCATTATGTATAAATACCCTCGTTAAGACCGAGATTCCTCAATGGTTACTCTAGTGACCTAAATATGTCTCAACATTTGTGTTATTTCCAACTACGCTATTTTGTTTCAATTGAACTATCTTATTGCTTGACTATAATAGATGTAGAGACTTTGAGATGGAGTCCCCATAGTCTCTATTGAACAATGTGAGATATTATATGTCATTAACAACCCAGGAGACATACAAAAAACTGTGCTGTGGAGACCAGTAGGATCCAGGTACATTACTGTGGGGACCAACACATTTCATGTCATCAGAGATGCCCTTTCCTTGCTGTTACAAGGTCATAGGACCCTTTCAAACCTTGTCTAGGTTTCACCCTGAAGGATAGAGGATGGATTTGTTGATCTACTTGAAATAATCTGATAAACCAATTGGAGAGGTGATACTGAATGCTTGGAAAGGAAGAATAGAGAAAAGAAAATGCCCTCTATTGAGTTGTGTATTGAGAAAGATTCAAAAAGCAGAGAAGTTTCTCTGGGGTGATGAGGGAACAAAGATCTTTGGGATCCATTGGGGTGGGAATCTACTCTCTGGATACTCTGTTAATTGATTTTTTAAGAAGACAGGCCTCAGTGTGTACCCTTGAGTGGCCTGAGACTCCCTATGTAGACTAAGCTAGTCTTGAACTCTCAGAGATCTGCTTACCTCTGCCTCCTGAGTGCTGGGACCAAAAGCATGTGCCACCACATCTGGCTCTGGGTACCCCGTTAAGATAGAAGGGCCCTCAGAGATAGTGGGTGGTATACTGAAAACTCCTGCTCCACAGGTGGAGCCCCTGTACCTTTCCCGCCATGAAAATCTGCTCTAAAATAAATCCTTCTTCCCTTCAGTTGCTTCTTGTTGGGTATTTGGTCACAGAGAGGAAAAAAGTAACATACATGGATTTCAAGGGCTCTTTAGTCATTAGAGTGCTGTGCTCGAATAGGGCAGTGTGGGAAGAGCTGGACTGTGGACCACCATGTTTCTCATTTCTATTCATAACAGCTTCCCCTCGGCTGTGCCCTAGCCTGCACATGAGCATTAATGGCATAGTCCTCTCTAGAGTACCTAGAGAACCAGTCAGAGATTCTGGGCTCCTCAGGTCACTAACACAGTTTATAAGGAAGGACACAGGCTCTGGGTAGACATTATCTTCTTGCCTCCCCCTCCTCCCCACCCCTAGCCTATTGCCCTAAGAGGACGGAGCCGGTGAAGTTTCCTTTTCCATGGTCCAAGTTTAGGACCCTTGCTCAGACCCTAAGGTTGTTGCTGGTCTCAGCTGTGGAGTCTTCAAACTCGCTGGTGCCAGTTGATAGACTACATTGCTTAGTGCCCAGCTTGGCATTTTCTTTGTTGAGCAAATAAATCCTTTGGGGGGGGGGATTTGTGAAGTATTGTCAAATCTGCCTTGAGAACTTTCCCAAGTGTGGCAAACATGTGAAATGCTTAACAACAGAAAGAATTACAGTTTGCCAAAACTGTAATGTTTCCTCAGGCAGGAGCACCTCCCCCTTTTCATTTCCAGCCTGAGGAAACATAACCTTCCAGGAATGTCCTTCATCAGAGCTAGGGAAACACCAATTTCTTCTTAAATACTGAGAACCCAGACTGCAATCAAGAGAGAATTTGGGGATGCCCCTTCTTCCTTTCCTCCTTCATCATCTTTGCCTGTTCTGAGCATTTGTAACACTTTTAGGACTCACAAAGACCAGGAGACGTGTACATATCTCATTACATGCCCTGTCCACCATGATGGACTTTTATCTACAGTAGCTTTCTTGAAACAAAGACTTACTGGGCTAAACGTATAGTATTATTGTTGCATATAATTAAAAAAAAAGATAAAATAGAAAGTTTATGCCTTGTTTATATTCTAGCCAAAGTTTGTAAAATTTGCTTCCATATCAGTTATTGTGATCGAAGACCTGATAAAAAGCAATTTGGCAGAAGCAGGTGGGTCTCTGTGAATTCAAGGTTAGCCTGGTCTACATAGCAAGATCCAGGCCAGCTGGGGCTACAGGGAGACCCTGTGTCAAAAAAGCCAAGGAAAAAAATTTTAAAGGCAATTTGGAGGGTGTATCTTTGTTTATAGTTGAAGAAGATAAAATGCATCATGGTGGGCGAGGTGTGGGGACAGGAGTTTGAGACACTTTGTCACATTGGGTCAGTTGTCAGGAAGCAGAAGAGATGGGAGTGGGCCTAACTCCATAGAAACCACCATAAAACCATGAGTCACCTGCTTCCTCCGGTGAGCACCACTTACCAAACACCAGGTGGGGTCCAACTGCTCAAACACATGAGTCTATGGAAGACATTTCACATACTACCCTTCCTTTGAGATTCAACTACTTTTTCAATAATAAAGGAAGGCAGGGTCCCGAACCGACCAACAGGACTCAAAGTTGATACCGCAACTTGCATAGTATGTTGATGGAAGTCTTAGGTATAAAGCTGCCGTAACATGCATTCTCTCTCTCTCTCTCTCCCTCTCTCTCTCTCTCTTGCTCTCACTCTAGCTCTCTCTTGCTCCCTCTTTCTCTCTCTCTCCTTACTCCTTCTCTCTCTCTGAGACATTATCCCTAAGTATCCCAGGCTGCCTCAAACCCACAAAACTCCTTGCCGCAGCCTCTTCAGTGTTGAGATTATAGGGACGTGTTATTATGGCTGGTTACTGTGTCACTCTTCTTTCGCAAGATGACTTTGTCTATTATGATAATACAGACAAAAAGGGATCTTGATAAGTCAAAAGTCTGGCCGTCAAGGAACTCAAGGCTAAATTGAAGATGGTGAGTTCAGCTTACCCCTGTAACTCCTTCATCTGTTCCGAGTTCTAAGGGGATTAACCAAAACACCTTGTAAGAGAGACCGAGTCTCAGCAGAGAAGGGTGTCATGAACACATTGGAAGCTCTGAGGATCGTTTGGCAAGATAGAAGTAGATGAATCTGGATTTACAGGACATTCGAGGAAGCTGTTCATAAAGCAGATGGAAGCAAGCAAACGAACCGAAAAGATTTCACAGCAGAATTCCGTAGAGTCCTCTAACCCAGAATGTCAGAGCTGAAAGTAGGGGTGGGATTCCGGCTTCTTTCCAGGGTGGAAGCCCATCCTCAGCCTCAAATTTTAGTACTAACACCTCACTCCAGCACTGTTCTCCAGAGTTAGAGGAGCAGCCTTCTGTGGAGATGGCAGGGACAGGGGTGACCTCCCTCCACAACCTCCCCAGGTTCCAGAGGGTGGCTTCACCGAAGCCCTGACCAAAGCAGGCCTGTATGTCTCTGCTGCCTGGGGCGAGGCGTTCTCTCCACTAATCACACTCTAGAGCTCCTGGAGAGGAAAGCTGAGAGCAGCCTTCAGCTGACAGTACACCCTGCCCAGCTCCTCCTCTGCCCAGTCTCTCTCTAGTGCCTTTTCCCTGTGTATTGCCTCGACCAATCACCTTTTGTTTTTTTTTTTTTTGTTTTGTGTATGTGTATGAATGTATCCGTCTGGTGCAGGTGTGTGCACCCGTGTCGTGCAATGCCGCGGAGGTCAGAAGAGGGTCTCGGATTCCCCTGGAACTGGAGTTCTCCTGGAATTGGAGTTTCAGACGGTTCTCGGCCGCCATGTGGGTGCTGGGGATCGAACCCGGGTCCTCTGCAAGAGCGGTCAGCGCTCTTAACCGCTAGGCCATCTCTCCAGCCCCCGACCAATCACTTTCAAAGGAATCCCTGTCTAAGTTATGGCTTCTGCAGTGCCCCAGGAGTGGTCCTGGGAAGCATCCTCTAAGGATGCCATTCTAATGTCACCAGTGAATACTTGGGGTAGTTGGAGTATTGACAGCCCATGGCATGCCATAGTAGTACAATTATAATAAATTTATTTGTATGAGCAGAAATATATACACTCATTTGTGTGATGTCTCTGTCTTTAAAGTATTATGTGAAATGGTCCTTTGATGTTCCTTTTTTTCATTTTTTGTTTTCTTCTAGAATTGAAACTCTAGCAACTAAGAGTCCTTGTGTATTTTTTTTTTTTTTTTTGGTCTTTTTGAGACAGGGTCTCCCTTTTAGTCCCAGCTGGTCTGGAGCTCACTCTGTAGACCAAGCTGGCCTTGAACTCACAGAGATCTGCCTGCCTCTGCCTCCCAAGTGCTGGGATTAAAGACGTGCGCCACCACACCTAGCTTGTGTATTTTTTAAAATAATATTTTCCTAGGATCTATGGTGGCACGTAACCTTTAGTAGCTAATTGGTGCTATTGGTCAATTGAATGAACCAAAAGTTAATAAATGGGGAGATGGTTTAATTGGTAAAGTGCTTGCTTTGCAAGTATGAGGACCTGATTTTGGATCCCCAGAACCTAGATAGAAAAGCTAGGCACTGCAGTGCATGCCTGTGATCCAGGGCTGGGGAGGTGAAGGCAGGAAGATCTCTAGACCTTGTTGGCCAGCCAGTTTAGCTAAATCTGTGAGCTCAGATTTATCAAGTGATGCTGTCTCAAAAAATAAGGTGGAGAATAATTGAGAAAGACACTTGACATCAACCTTTAGG
Source organism: Rhizomys pruinosus (assembly GCA_009823505.1). NCBI lineage: Eukaryota > Metazoa > Chordata > Mammalia > Rodentia > Spalacidae > Rhizomys > Rhizomys pruinosus. Next base: position 403,961 of record VZQC01004268.1, read on the forward strand.
CTCTACAGACCATGCACCTATAGAAATGTGTATGCACACGAGAGACGAGAGAGTGGGGGGATGGTTAATGGATGATTGGGCTTGTTGGTGCACACCTGTAATACCAACGTTCAGGAGACAGAGATAGGAGAATCACAAGTACTGGTCAGCCTGGTCTGTATACCAGGTCAGCCAACAATGAATGGCTGCATAGTGAGGTTCTATCTCAGAAAATAAAACAAACAATAACAACAACAAAAGTTATCATCGAGTTTCAAAGAAGGAAGAAATGAAATGAAGATTGGTTCAAGGAAGGATAAAAATGAAATGAAGATTGGCTCTAAGGTGTGATAGTCGAAATACTTGCTGCTATAGCCCAGATATCATGAACAGAAAGGTTATCTGTAAGACCTGGCAAACTCCTCTGCTAGCAACAACACTTTAGTTAGTAGATGTGGGTAAGCAGCCTCTAGCATCTCAAGGTTACAGCCAAATAGAATGGCATCCACATGTACTAAATCTTTATATCCTGTGTTCTGTTCTTTGTCAGCAGGAGTCCTGTTTTATATTTTACAAAAATTTATTCAGATGTCTAGTCCATTGAGACTGCAGGTGGTGAGGTAAGCACATGTTCTCTCTCTTTCATGCGCTGGACATTCTTTTGGTTATTATTATTATTTTTATTTTAATGTTTTTGACACTGGATCTCCCTGTAGCCCCAGCTGTCCTGGAACTCATAATGTAGTTCAAGTTAATTGGCTTTGAACTCAGAGATCTGCCTGCCTCTGTCTCCCGAGTGCTGGGATTAAAGACTGGAAGTTTCTTTTTTTTTTTTTTTAAAAAAAAAAAAAAAAAAAAAAAAACACATTTTTTTTTATTTTTTTATTTCTTTGCAGTCACTTTTTTCGAGACAGGGTGTCCCTGTAGTTCCAGCTATCCTGGAACTTACTCTGTAGACCAGGCTGGCCTTGAACTCACAAAGATCCCCCTGCCTCTGCCTCCCAAGTGCTAGGATTAAAGGCGTGCGCCACCACGCCCGGCTTGTAAAGCATTTTTTAAACATTTAAAAAATTTGCTTTATTGGGCTGGAGAGATGGCCTAGTGGTTAAGAGCTCCAATTGCTCTTGCAGAGGACCTGGGTTCGATTCCCAGCACCCACATGGCGGCTGTAACTCCAGGGGAATCCGACGCCCTCTTCTGACTTCTGGTGCACAAACCTACATGCAGACAGTTACATTCATACACATAAAAAAATTGCTTTATTTTATGTGAGCAAAAATCACATAACAGACAAAAAAACCAATCATTTCTATACCAGATACTACTACAAACTAGTACTCACAACAAATAAACAAAAATTGTCCAGGAAGGGCTGGAAAATAATGGACTTGGAGGCTTCAGAAGACATCAGTGGCAGAGGGAGACGAGGTGCTGGGAATGGCTGAGCTGAGAAGTGAACCTCCAGGAATTCCTCAAATTGTTTCATCTTCTTAGTTTGATGGACATGGGTGCTCTTTTTATCACGACACCAGGTTCAAGAGAATGTTCTTCACTTGGTTCTGATCACAGAGCGGTCAGAAGATGGTGATTTGGGCTAGGTTCCTGGAGTCCACAGTTCCGCCATCAGCAAGGCCTAGCTCAGCCGTTCTATTTCTGGGATTACCATTTTGTCTGGACTTAAACAGGTCAAAAGAACCTCTAAGCAGTAAGTGTTTAGGTCTGGAGACTCTAGATTTGAAGGGCATAAATGCAAGGAAGGGATGAGCGCTGCCTGGGACTGAAGAATGTGCTATGGCCTAGAGGCTGGCCTAGCCTTGGCACCCTCAAGGGAGCTAGCCTACACCTAGGGTCACATATTTGAAATCCTGAAATAATTATATTTAATGTAACTATTACTAGGTCAGGGCTCCAATCTGTCACTGTTTTTGTTGCTTGCTGCTTATCTTGTGAGTTACTTGAATGCTTTGTAGAATTCTGTTTTGATTATGTGTAGTATTTACAAGTTGATCTCTCTGTATTGCTTTCTTAATTGTGGCTCTGTGTATTACATTTGTGTGTGTGTGTGTGTGTGTGTGTGTGTGTGTGTGTGTGTAATTTACTGCAGTCTATTACTATGGACACTTTTGTCCTTTGGGTGCAGTATAGAAATGACATTTTCGTACATTCCTTTAGCCTTTCTTGGTTATAATACAATTGCCTTAAGTATTTCTTCTCCAAATATCTAGAGGCCAGGCAGGAGGGAAGTCCCTGTCTCTGAAGACTTCTGATGATTCTCATTTGAATCCCTCATTACAGATTGGTGGATGCGAAGCCTTATTTGCTGTGGTCCCTCCCTAGACAGGAGCAATTCTGTCTGAAACTTTTCATGGTTCTTCTGCTAAAAACAGCGTGCATTCTCCAGGCTTTTTTTGGTGCCTGGTCATTGGCTTTTCTGTGTTCACAGCTCTGTAAGTCAAAGTCTGAGGTATTTAAGGCAAAAAAAGGAACCTAGGGAGGTCCCCTGCATGCCCTGCCTTGGGTCTGTGTTTTTCTACAGGAATTGCCTTCTCCACACTCTTCATCTCCTTCTCCTGGCCATTTCATATGTAACATTCAGCACTTTTGTTGTGTTCTTGGGAGGAAGAAGGGAAGGTATATGTACTTTATGTTTCTGGGAAAAGTCTGTTGGATGGAGTTCTATTATTTATTTGTTTATTTATTTATTTATTTTTTTATGTGTATGAATGTACTGTCTGCATGTAGGTTGGTGCACCCGTGTCATGCAATGCCGTGGAGGTCAGAAGAGAGCGTCAGATTCCCCTGGAACTGGAGTTAAAGACAGTTCTCAGCTGCCATGTGGATGCTGGGGATCAAATCCCGGTCCTCTGCAAGAGTAGTCAGTGCTCTTAACTGCTAGGCCATCTCTCCAGCCTCGAGTTCTATAGTATTTTAATAATGACCCAGTGAATACATTGCCTGTAAAATAAGTAAAAACCAGAATACTGCAGTGGAAACCACAAAAGGAAGTTGGAATCTTCTAGCAAAGAAATCTGTAAGAGTTGAAACATTAGATCAAGAAATTAACAGTAAAGATAGAGCAGATCTAGAATAAACATTCCTATAGGAATTTAAAAAAATGACACTTGGAATGATGGACAGTCAGTAGAAGAAAATTAAAGCCTAAGGGGAGACTGGAATCTCTGTTCCTTGGGCACCATCACTCATATTTGACTGTAGAATAAATGATTTCTTATCCCCTTTAAAAAAAAAAGGAAATTACTTGAGCTTTTGTCCAAAGCAGTTGGGAGTGATGCATCTTGGAAACAACAACAACAACAACAGAAAGTACTGCATCAAAGAACTGACTGAAACAGTGAACTTCTGCTAAAAACAGTCAACTTCCCCATGGAGAATATTGAGAAAGACTGAGAATGTTTGGCAGAATGCATGAGCTCTGGAGGGGTGGGAGGATGGGGGGGGGGGACACGGGTCTAGATTTGATAAAAAAGTATGTATAAATAAATAATAATAATAAAAAAGCTGAAAAAGGAAATTAAAACATAATAGTTACTTCATACAAAAAAAAAGAAAAGAAAAGAGATCTCTGATAACAAGCAATGAATTTCCTCCAAATTTTCCTAAAATTGCGGGAATAAAGGTGTCTTCCAAAACTTAAATTTATGAAACTTAAAACCTTTTCATATTGCTTTGCAAAGGTGATCTCATGATTATATGTTGGGATTATAGGCCATAGACACTGAGGTAAAGTTGATTTTCCTAAAGAACTAGAGGCCAATTATTTAAAAAAATTGTGTCTTCATTCATCTTGTGGTACACTTGCCTTTTTTTTAGAAATAGAATTTCCTTTTAGTTCTCACCTCTCTTGGTCACTTCTGCAAGGCTCTCTCTCTCTCTCTCTCTCTCTCTCTCTCTCTCTCTCTCTCATCTCTTTCCTCACTAACTATTAATTCCGAGAGCAGTTTGGGGGAACTGAAGATATGGCGGTCCCTTTTTCAAAGCAAGTTGACCTGGGACAGAAGGTGATCTCTGAGTCAAGTGACCAGAGAGAGTGAAGGTGATGTGAATATAGGGCACCGAGCCTGCTTTCTTAAGATTCTTAAAGATAATCCACACAGCTTTTCAACCTTTAATATGGACCAAAGACTCATGTCTCTCCAAGAAGTCTCCAAACCTTCAGTGCTAGATAGGGACTGCTGAGACATCCAACTTGTGGACTGAGCTACTACTACTAGGGTTTCAGCCTCTTCAGAGTACAGACTGCCGTTGTTGGACTACCCAGGCTGTATCATGGAGACCAGTACAGGAAGATCAAGAAAGGACACAGTGCTTGCTGGACCTTATTTGGTGACCATGGGAAGGGAAAACCCCAGTGTGGAGCACAAGGGTAGAACTGATGGTGGTTTGGGCTTGCCAAAAACATGACATCTTTGAGCCTAATAAAGAAAAAAATCGTAAGCTGAAGATGCTAAAACTTATAATATATGTGGCATGCATATATGCATATTTGGGAGTGATGCATATTGGAAGGAATAACAACAATAACAACAAGACTGGGTCAAAGAACTGACTGAAATGGTGAACTTCTGCTCAAAACAGTAATATTCTGCATTGAGAATTTTTTATAATGCTTTTATTGATGTTTTTTGTATTTCAGACACTATTTCTCAGTTCAGTTTAGACACATTCCCCTTTCCTTTCTTCCCACCCAACCTCAGAGTCCTATAAAGATTCAATAATTTCTTCTCAAGTAAAAGCTATACAATCAGCCAGGCATGATGGAGCACGCCTTTAATTCTAGCACTTGGGAGGCAGAGGCAGGTGGATCTTTGTGAGTTCAAGGCCAGCCTGGTCTACGGACTGAGTTCCAGGCCAGCTGGGTCTACAGGGAGACCCTGTCTCGAAAAGACAAAAAAAAATCAAGATATGAAATAAAAATAAACAACAGAAAATGTAGCAATAACTTTAAACTATATTAATTCATCCTCAAGTAAAGCAATAACTGAAAAATGCAAGAATGTTGTAATAACTACCATATTTCCAACCTTACTAAAAACAAAAATTATAAACCAGAAAGCAGCATCATGCCAACTCTTCTAATTTTAATCACAGCTTTAAATACTGTTGGGCACAGCCAGAAAATGATAGTGTCTATCTAAGTGTGGTGTTTTCTGTGGCTGACAACTTTCTGACTTAACCTTATATAGTGCAGGTGTTTTTGCTTCTTATGAGCAAATTCTAAATGTGGTATGTGCTTTCCACAAGGCTGTGGTTTGAAGAACGTTAAGGATGGCCAGTTACATAATTACAGGTATGAAGATGTGATGATGTGGTTTATAAGAAAACTATCCTTGTTGAATCTCTTAAACGTTTTTAATTAAGAGAGACCTGGTAAGGGAGACATCGAAAGGTTTAGAAGTGCTTGAATGATGTTCTTTTCACTTTATTTTACATCATATCCACATGACCTGATCTGTTAGGTGACATATCTTCTTTTTCTATGTTTTATTTACTTTATGTGTATGAGTGTTATTGCCTGCCTGTAGGTAGGTGTGCCCATGTTGTAGAATGCCCAATGAGGCCAGAGGAGGGTGTCAGATCCCCTGGAACCAGAGTTATGGATGGCTGTGAGCTACCATGTGGGTACTGGAAACTGAACCCAGGTCCTCTTCAAGAGCAGTCAGTGCTCTTAACTGCAGAGCCATCTCTCCATCCCTGACATAGCTTAATACTCATCTTTTATTTTAACAACGGTGAAGTGGACACTAGTAGTCTTTCAGGCCTGATCGTGTCCACCCCCCATTGTCCTCTCCTGTCCCATCCCTTTCCTGATTTCCCTTTTCTTCTCACCAGCTAATCTCCCTCCTACTCTAATGTCCTTCTCTGTGTGCACATGAACCAATGAGTTTCATTAGGGCTGCTTATAAGAGCCTGAGCAAAAGGGTTATTTACAGAAGCCTGGGAAACTTACAGGTGCCACATCACTAAAGAAAGTGTCATCCCCCACCCCCGCCCCAGAACCCATCCAAGATGGGATGTTGATGGGCCTAATCTTGTCAGGTGTTATGCAAATAATCGCAGCTACGGAGAGTTCAAGATTGGAATGACCATGTATGTCATGCCTGGAAGACAATGCTCCACAGCCCTCCCTCCCTTCCTCTGGCTTTGCATTCTCTGCAGCTCCTCTTGCACAGTGTTCTTTGAGCCTTAGAGGGGGTTATATGATGTTTCATTTAGGAAGACTCTTTTTTTTTAAACCAGACTCTCACACTGATGGACTTTTTCCTACTGACATTGAGTTTTGGCTGTTCAAATATGTAATGACTGAACACGAAAAGCAGCGTGAATAGTTCATGTTCCTATGGTGATCTATACCAAATTAAAACTTAGGAAATACACATGTCTGGACGATTGTATATCTGAAGAAAACCAAAATGCAATTCCTACAGCTGCTCCACAGAGACTTCTTGATCAAGGTGGTGAACTGAATCTTCTTCTCAATATTTCATTGGGATGATGGAAAAATATGAATAAGAACTGACTCATGTATACCCGTTATCGTATTGGCAAGATTTTGGAAAGTAGAAAATAACTTAATGGTATCAGTTAATAACATAGAGCAGAAGAAATAGGTGACTGTCGCTTGCAGCACACCCAGGCTGGATGTCGGTGGAAGAGAGAAGTGACTTCGTATGTACAAGGCTCTAAGTTCTGAGCCAGAGGATATAGACAGCAAGGACTGTCAATCAGAATGGCCAACCAGAGGATTATATGTAGAACAGAAAAACTGGGGCTAGAGAGATGGCTCAGCAGTTATGAGTGCTGGTTGTTCTTGCAGAACACCCAGGTTCGATTCCCAACACCCATGGGACCACTAACAAACATCCTTAACTCTAGTTCCAGGTAATCCAATGCCTTCCTCTGGTCCCTGCAGGCATTGCACAATACAGGTGCACTTACATACATGCAGGCAATACACTCATACACATTAGAAAAAACAACAACCCAGAAATACCCAGGACTTTCACTGCTAGTTAGAACTCCACAACCTATTCTATGAATATATTGGAAAATTTGCCTGACAAGGGTCCTGGGTAGGGATGGTGACTGTGTGTAGGGAGTCTGCAGAGGACACGGAAAGAACAGCAGACTTGAGGGGAATGGAGGTACCCTGGGTGGGAAACATCACAAGTTTTATCTTCAGAGTGTGGAGTCTTCATTGTTTGGTTATTTAGGGCATTGTGATTCAGGTTGTCCTGACCCTCCCCATGGACCACATATGCAGACCCCACACGTAGGCAGTCTTTTGAAAAGAAGCCATATTGACTAAATACACCGACAGAACTGTGAAGGAATTGCATCTCTGTTACCAATGCTAACCAGAGCAACTCTTCATTTCTGTATGCATAGAAATTAAATATCACTAGATATTTGCAGAAAACAAAAGCAGAACAGAAAGGAAGCAGAAGAAAGAGAAAGGAAAAAAAAACATAAGGAGAAATGATCATGTAATTATTCTATGATGTTTTGAATGCTATCTTATCCATAGACAACAAAAATAATTGATGCATTTGATATATTATCTAATTAAAATAATGGAGGATCATTATTTGTCAATGATTGGTATTTACATCATCACATAGTTGTAGGTAGCTTATTTTGTTTCTACTATGTTTCTAATCAATCTATATTCAAAGTACCAAAATCTAAATTAGAGAAATAAGAAAATGCAAATGGCTGGGCATGGTGGCATATGCCTTTAATCACAGCACTTGGGAGGCAGAGCCATGGGATCTCTTGTGAGTTCAAGGCCAACCTGGTCTACATAGCAAGTTCCAGGACAGCTGGGGCTACAGGGAGACCCTGTCTCAAAAAATGCAAATGACACATATTTGAAAAAAAAATATGGTATTGAGAGTAGAAGGAGAATTGATGGAGGAAATTTTAGAAACTCGAATTTTGTCTTATGTGATTTAGAAGCAATAGGTAACTTTTCTTTATATTTGTGAAAGTCACATAATAAACAACACTAATGATTAAAAGAAGTGAACATGTCTCTGGATATAGAGAGAGGATTTGAATAGAAGTTCTCTAAACTGTTAATCTTTTATGGAGTTATTTCATACTTTCATAAATTGATCCATTTGGATAGAGATGTGAGGGTGTTTGTTAGCACTGGAAAGGATAAAGTGTTAGCAAAGCTGGGACTGGAGGGGAAGTAGAAGAGAGAAACTGCTTTTTTTTCTTTATTTGTACTCTGTTAAGAGTTTTTTTTTCTTTCTTAAAATTTTTTTATTTATTTTTTATGTGTATGAATGTACTGTCCGCATGCAGGTTTGTGCACCTGTGTCGTGCAATGCCGTGGAGGTCAGAAGAGGGTATCGAATTCCCCTGGAACTGGTGTTAAAGACGGTTCTCAGCCGCCATGTGGGTGCTGGAGATTGAACCTGGGTCCTCTGCAAGAGCAGTCAGTGCTCTTAACCGCTAGGCCATCTCTCCAGCCCCAAGAGTTTTTCTTTTTAAAGGAAACTTACATATGTATTTCTTTTGTAAATAAATAAAAATAATTTTATAATATACTTTTTTTTTTTGCTATAACAAATGCCTTGAGGCTGAGATCTTTATAAAGAGATTTATTTGGTTCACAATTCTGGTGGCCGGGGGGGGGTCCAAACAGCATGATACTGGCCTATTGATTACCACAATATGGCCAGGCAACAGGGGACAGGCAGAAGGGCACAAGCAAATGAATGACCTCACTTTATAATAACCTGCTTTTATGAGAACTTACTGGATCCAAGAGACCAGTATTAATCTCTTCTGAGGGCAATGCTTGCAATGACCTAATCCCCAGCCACTAGCCCCCACCTTGTAAACCTTCTACTATCTGTCAGCATTGCCATACTGAACCAAGCTTCCATCGTGGGAGACTTTGGGGAACATACCCAAACCACAGCATCGACCAACATCATACAGAAAACATCTCTTCAGTTTGTGAAACTACCACAACACTGAATAAACTATAACAGAGAAGAAAATAATACATTTTAGCTTAATACATATTGGTGAAAATAAATGTTAATTATTCAGTATTTAAGTGTCAGATTGACACTCAAAGAGAATTGATTCTCAGAATACAAAGTTATTTCTATATTAGGAAGTCTAGTCACACAATTTTACATTATTAATATATCAATTAGGGAAAATGATTTGAATAGATGGAAATTCAGCATTCTTTCCTAATGAATAAATCTTATAGCAAAAAGACACATGGAAATATAGTACATCTATTTTAACATGATAGAAGTGGTTCAAGTAAGTATGACAAAATTTGATGCCTTATATATAAAGTGTGTTTATTAAGCAAAAAGGAAAAGATACACCCAATAGAAACAAAACATAAACAAACCATCAGTAAGAGACAAATCCTAAGCCAACTGTCTCTAAAACATTGAGAAATGTCTAACATAATCAGTATTAAAAGAAATGGCAGTGAAAGCTATGAAATAAAAACGTTCTAGGCTATTATATTGGCAATGGTGAAAATGTTAATGTACTTGGTATTGTGAGATTGAAAGAGACAGGCACTTTTATTTGGCTGGAAGATATATACATTGACAAGATAATCCAGAAAGATAATTGTCAGTGTATTAAAAAGCATTCAAAGTATAAATATCTTTTAATCTAGAAATTCCATTTCTAGGTATTACATTGAAAGAAATGAAGAAAAACGCTTACAATCTTTAGCAACAAAGACTATGAAAAAGATTATATCTTACTGTGAAAAGTAGAAAGAAATCCAATATCCACAGCAGAATATTAAACTATAAAATTATGATAAACTCATAACACTGTGCAATCATTAGAAATGATGTACTTGAATATTTGTTGATACAGAAGATTGATTCATTAGGTGGGAAGCTTGAGTCAGTGTAACAGAATGATTTTGTTTTGCTTAAAATTAGCTTTGATCACCCACCTATCATTCGTCATTAATATCTATTTATCTATCATTTATCATCTCTCTATCTAATTTATCTATATCTATTATCTATCATTTATCTCCTATCTATCTATATCTGTCACCTGTTTATCCTATCTCTAATCTATCATGTATTATTTATATATCTATCCGTTATCTATTTACCTACCTATTGAAAGATGGTAGAAGGATTTTTTTGGTATTAAATTACTAAGCAACAACTGGTGTTTTTTCATTTTTCATATAGTTTATTATTATGCATTATAGGTTATTAATATATATTGCTTATTACTTTTCCTCTTCAAAAGAAGTTATTACTTTTACAAGAAAGAAAGAAACTTTTACTTTAAGATAAAATATATGTCTTTTCTCTTTCATATAATGTATAGCAAAAGCATAATATAATTTTAGTAAAATAAGCTTTACATGTCAATTTGAAAATGAACACAATAGGAAAATTAATTAACTGTAAGCAGTTACCAAAGTAAAGCAATAAATGAGCTAAGAAAAAAGAAAAATTCAATGTTCTTAATAATTTGTTCTTTGAGACAGTGTTTTGCTAAGTATGTAGTCCAAGCTGGCCTGGAATCCTTCTGACTCAGCCTCTCAAGCATAGCGACCTCAGGTATGTGCTACCATGCCCAGCTCAATTCACTAGCAATTAAAAAAATAAAATGATAATAGATTACCAGTTTTATTTAAAAAAGAGAGTATTGGGTTGGAGAGATGGCTCAGTAAGCAAAGTGCTGGCCACACGAGCTGGAAGATGTGAGTTTAGACCCTCAGGACCCACAATAAGCTGGATGTAGTAGCCAGTGTCTGTCATCTTAGTACTTCTACAATAAGACGAAGGAGAAACAGAGGATTGCCTAGGAGCTTGGAGGCCAGCTGACCTGGCACACAGAGCTCAGAACAACAGGAGACCCTGTCTCAAATAAGACAAAAGATGAAGACTGACATGTGGGGTTGTTCTCTGACACACATATACGCGTGCGTGCGCGCACACACACACACACAAGCATTAATTTTCTATGATAGCAAGTGCTTAAGGCTGTGAGTTATCTGGTGTACCGCACATATGGAAATAGTATTTCTAGAGAATATGATATCTGCACATGGTTTTGAGCTTATACTATGCCTCTTATTATTTTCCTAAGATTATTTTCAATGAACAGGAAAAAAGTATATTTTAACATTGTCAATGTAAATAAATCTGAACATCAAATGGCATGTTTATTTTTCTCATGAGCTCTAATTTTTTTTAAGTTCAGATCACTAATTTACTTCTTTAGTGTTTATACTGATGCTCTAGATTGTAGCAACATGAGTTTGGTATTGGTTTCTTCTCCAGTAAAGATTTTCCCCCACTGTGGAGTTACTAGATCAATTCAAAAAGAGAGACTTGTGGGGCTGGAGGGATGGCCTAGCGGTTAAGAGCGACGACCGCTCTTGCAGAGGACCCGGGTTCGATCCCCAGCACCCACATGGCGGCTGAGAACCGTCTGTGACTCCGGTTCCAGGAGAACTCCAGTTCCAGGGGAATCCGAGACCGTCTTCTGACATACGCGGCATCGAACGACAAGGGTGCTCAGACCTGACATGCCAACAATACACTCATACACATAAAAAATAAATAAATAAATAAAAAATTAAAAAAAAAAAAAAAAGAGACTTGTGACCAAGTGCAGGGGAAACATTGACGAGGCACCAGCAAGCCTGAGTAAATGTCCAGATATCAAACACGACACCAGTGCTAGTTAGTTCATTAAGCACAGATCCCTGAAAAACATTCTCAGGTGTATGGTACAATAGACAAAGAAAGTATCCATCACTTCATTTTATTATGAGCTAGGTCCATGTCATTGTTCTAAAAATACAGTTACATTTCTGAATAGTCTCAATTTTATGGGTATACCATAGTTTAGTCACTCTCACATTGGGAACATTTGGGGGTTTCCTAGTTTTCATTATCATAAACAACATTGTAGCAATCACCTGTATTTGTATATGTCCATAAATGTCTCTCTATGGAAATTCTAAAAAAAATGAGCCACGCGACATGCATAATATTAAAAATTTCAATGTGAGGGCGGAGGACCAGCATTAGGTTCCCAACACCCATGTAAGGTGGTTCACAACCACTTGTATCTCTAGTTCCACAGTCACTCAGGTTTAGTTTTTTTTTTTCCTATAATGTACAGCAGGCACCATATTCTGATGTGTGTTCCATTTTGGTTGCCATAAAATAAAGCTCTATTACTCTGTGACAGTTTACAAACCTTTCCATTATATATATATATATATATATATATATCGATAAATTATTATCTTATATTTAATAAATGCGTGCAAGAATAGTAAACCAAGCTGGGCATGGTGGCACACGCCTTTAATCCTAGCACTTGGGAGGCAGAGGCAGGTGGATCTCAGTGAGTTCAAGGCCAGCCTGGTCTACAAAGTGAGCTCCAGGCCAGCTGGGACTAAAGGGAGACCCAGTCTCAAAAAGACCCCCCCCCAAAAAAAAGATTAGTAAACCAGCATAAGAGGGAAGTTGTAAGGCTTAAAATACTATACTTCAAGTGTAAGAAGGAGGAATTTATGAGGGAAAACTGATAGAATTCTCAGTATGGGGGTGAGGGTAGAATCTGGAGTCATTTCTAAAGTTTTGTTTGGTTGCTTAGGAACATTGTGAATAGTCATCAGGAGGTTGTCCAGTAAAGAGGTCAAGTTCTTAAAGTAGGCGTATTTAATGATTTCAGGTGGTTTTCCAGGAAGCAGTTTTAAAAAGATTACTTTTAACAAGTGAGATCATTTCTCCTTGCCCAAATTAACAGGTTGAATTCAAGCAAGCCAGTCTACAGTAGACTGCTATTTTCTCTCCTGTTTATTTGTTTCTTAGGAGAATTGGGATTCATGTTATATCAAGAATAAACTCACAAGTCATGTTAGAAATCTATCTATCTATCTATCTATCTATCTATCTATCTATCTATCTATCTATGGTGAGGTCTCCACTAAGAAGTTTTAAGCATTGGAGATCTGAGTCCAAGAAATTTTTTTTAAATAAGTAACACAATAGTATAATATATGCAATATTTAATAAGCACAATATAGTAATTTTGTGACCAACCAATTGACTTCTAAAGGAAAAGAATTATTTGAACGTACAACATAGCCTGTGAAATAACTTGGAACTACAGAGCATCTTTCAACAGCTGATATACACATGTTTCACAATATTTAATGGCATACAGCACAGAATTAGTGGATGACAAATTTGAAATGCGTGGCTTCAAAACCACACAGAATAAAAAGGTGTCAGTGTCCCCTTGACTGTTTCTTTACATATTGTTATTTCTACCAGGGTAGAAATTGTCTATATCAAATAAAAGAGAGAGGAAAAAAAAACACTCAAAAAGGACAAAAGTCTTCAGAGGAAGAAATAAATAGGACAGCAAAGGAAAATGTGCCAATACTATTTTCAAAGAAAAGACAGATCAGTAAGTTATGAAATACTTTTTCAGAAAAACAGTAGAAATAAGATAAGCAAATTATATTCATGACAAGTACACACAATGGAAGGGTTTCTAATGGAGAACAGAGATAGGAAAGGGAGCTAAGAAGCCCAGCTAGCATAGAGCTCTCTAGATTTTCCATTTTGTTCCTCGAAAGCCTATCAGTAAGATGTTCACACAACTCTAGAATGCAAATATGTGACTATGCATTCAAGAACAGAATACAACAAACTCTGACAAGTGATAGCAGGATGGTTTCCCTTCTTTATAGTTTTCTGTACTTCACCTGAAGGTCTTACATAGACACAGTAGCTTTGTAATAGCTAAAATGGATTCTTGTTCTTATTGAATCTGCAAATCCCACTCTGGAGTCAAACTGAACCTAACCATCATTCTTTGTCTTCCAAGGACAATCACTTCTGCACACTGTGTGTTACAAACTTTCCGCATAAGGGAGAAGTTTGCTGCTGTCACGTGACACATTTCCTAGTCTGTGTCTTCAAATCACCTATTTCGGCATGACCCTTCTACCTCATGGGTTCTGCACTGTCAGTTTTTCCTGGAAACAAGCAATCCGCTCCTGATGTCTCTTTAAACTCTTTCCTATGTGGTCTTTTGGGGCCTCTGCTGTAAAATGGCTCGGGCTCACAGACTCTGAAAAGAGACTATAAGGTGTTATTTAAGCACTTACAACTTTAGATACCCACAGCTCCCTCCGCCCTCTCGCACATGTGTTCTAGAATCCGGTGGATACTGGGGAAACTGGGTCTGTCTGCAGGTAGCTTGCTCCAACACAGACGCATGAGATTATACAGTTCCAACGGGCAGTTCTCAGGACGGGAGAGGATGTTGCCATCTCGCACATAGTAGATGACTTCCTCGTGAGCCATCCCATAATAGGGCTGCAGGCCGTAGGAGAAGATCTCCCAGAGGACCACACCATAGGCCCACACATCAGACTCGGTGGTATAGCGGTTATAGAATATTGACTCTGGGGGCATCCAGCGGATAGGGATGGCATCATTTTCGTTAGCTTTGTAGTAGTCTGCCGAGTAGATGTTCCTGGAGAGGCCAAAGTCTGCAATTTTCACTACCATATTCTCACCTACCAGGCAGTTCCTGGTAGCTAGATCCCGATGGACGAACTTGCGCTCGGAGAGGTAAGCCATGCCGGCTGCCACCTGCCTGGCAATGCAGAGCTGTTCTGCACAGGAGAGAGGTGGGGGTCCAGGGCTGGATACCTGAGCCCTCATGGACAGGTCGCTGTGACTGAGGCTGCACACAGTGTGAGGAGACATGCTGCGGAGAAACTCATTAAGATCACCATAGGCCATGTATTCAAAGAGCAGACACATGGGCTTTCCCACTGCGCACACGCCTGCAACCAAAACAGCATCTTGGTTAAGCCCAGTTTTTAAAATCCTACAAGGAAAGATTGCTCCAAAAGCAAATAAATGGATCAGAAAACATAGGGTCTTGCTTTTTATGGACAGCATCAGTCAAACTCTGACCCCCCACTTCTTTGCTTAAACATCACCCATTATCTTTTTTTAAATTATTTTTATTATTTTATTTATTTATTTTTTTATCACCCATTATCTTTTTTCTTTATTTTTTTAATTTTTTATTTTCGTATGTGTATGAATGTACTGTCTGTATGTAGGTCTGTGCACCCGTGTCGTGCAATGCCGCAGAGGTCAGAAGAGGGTGTCAGATTCCCCTGGAATTGGAGCTAAGGACGGTTTTCAGCCGCCATGTGGGTGCTGGGGATCGAACCCGGGTCCTCAGCAAGAGCAGTCGGCACTCTTAACTGCTAGGCCATCTCTCCAGCCCAATTACCCATTATCTTTTAAGAGTTAGCCTTTTTCCCTCTTCTTACGGTATCTCAATTCCTGGCCCTGTCTATTTTCAAATTCTGTCTTCTTTTCACATAGCACTTACCATCCTATTCGGTTCACATCTATTTATTAGAGATGTTCCCCTCAACATCTGATCTCTTTAAATGGAGAGATTATATCTCATTCCTCTTTAAATACCCAGTGTCTTTGATGAAGTCTTATTTCCCCTTAAGTCCCCCACACCCATCACGTGTCCGGTGAGCAGGTGCACGGCTTGGTGAGTGGATCTACCCACGGAAGTTTGCTTGGAATGTGGGACATACTTTCTCTGTGCTTCTGTTTATTTTCTCAAGAATGAGAACACAAAAGATGTTCCAATTTTGGGAAAGATAACAAAAAGAATCCAAGATTCTTAGAGGAAGGAAGTATTTAAGTAGGTAGGTGTCTGTAGTAGAGTATTTTGAAATTTAGATTTTTATTAATGATCGTCACTTATTATGAAAATAATGTTCATATAGAGTTTTACATGGAATGCCAAGTGGACATAAAACCTTAAAATCTTGCTATATTTGAGAAGTGTGTGAACTTGTAGTGTTAGAACTGGAGAGATTAACTTCACAATAAAAACAGACTGTCAGGTTTATTATGTTTTTCAGGACAAAATTTGAAGTCTATGTTTGAAAAAAAGAAAAACAGGGAATCCTGTTTCTTGGCTTATTTTTTTTTTGGTTAAACTTTTAACTCAGAGACTTTAGCAAACAGCATGCATATTAAAGAGAAAAACAAATGTTGGTCATATTTAACTGTTCCTCCTATACGATATTCTAGGATATTCTTTGGATATTCTTTTAAGATTTATTTTTATTGCTCTGTGTATGTGTGTGTGTGTGTGTGTGTGTGGTGTGTGGTGTGTGTGTGTGTGTGTGTGTGTGTGTGTGTTATAGCCCAAGGCTGGCCTGAGACTCACATTGAGCCAACTATGACCTTTAATTCTTGATCTTCATTCCTACACATGCCACATGTTAGGGTAACAGGCATGTGCCACCACACTGAGAATATGTCTTTAGTAAGTTTATTTAATGAAATGGTCTGCCTTTTGATACAAGCATATTATATGGAACATTTCTACCTCATGGTAGATAAAAACAATAATATATTCATATTATTCATATATATAATTACTTATATGAATGTACTTATTATTTATTTATTTATTTATTTATTTATTTATTTATTTATTTATTGTCTTTTTGAGACAGGGTCTCCTATAACCCTAGCTGGCCTGGAACTCACTCTAGACCAGGCTGGGTTTGAACTCACAGAGATCCACCTGCCTCTGCCTCCCAAGTGATAGGATTAAAAGTGTACACCACCATGCCCGCAGTCATTACAATTTTTAATCTCCTTTATATGGTGATGAATATGCCTTTATTGCTAATTTGTACTATTGAATGTACATATTTAATTGCTCAGTTTTACCTAGTGAAAATAGCTATAACTCTTAGCTGTAGCTTCAAAATGCAATAAAATTCTCAAGGGAAGGACTTTCAGGCCCAATACTATATGTGACTCATTATGGATTTTCAACTAATTTGATGGATAGATGAATGGAAGGATGGAAGAATTTGAAGATGGATAGTTGGGTAGATCGAAAACCTCATGCCTGTTCCAAGCCATGACTACTTTCATGAAATATCTTCAACAAATCAGCTCCTTGTTTCTCCACTGCTTCCTCAATTGCCAGAGTAGTAAGGGTCTGTGACTAATAATAGTGCCTCTTGTTTAGAAATTCTGCATCTCTCTGTACTTTTATCTATTTCTTCTAACTTATAATTAGGAAACCATTACATCTTGGGATTTCAATAAAATTTTAAAACACATGTTCTGGGGTGGGAGAGATGGCTCAGCATTTAAGAGCACTGGCTGCTTTTGCAAAGGACTGGGATTTGGTTCCCAGAACCCACATGGTGGCCAACAACCATCTGTTCCTCTAGTTCCATGATATCTAATGCTCTCTTCTGATCTCTGTGGGCATTGCATGACATGGGTGCACTTGCATATATGGAGGCAATACACTCATACACATAAAATGAAAAAAATATTATTAAAAAACACATATTCAACAAGAACTTGATATTCTAAATTAAAGCCATATTCTATTGGAAGTGAATTTTATGGTTGTTTTAAATGCTCCATCTACAGTTATCCTTTTTTGCATGGAATTAGCTTTTTTTTAAAAGAGAAAAATTTTAAATTTTTATTTATTTTTGTATGTGTATGAATGTATTGTCTGCATGTAGGTTTGTGCACCCGTGTCGTGCAATGCTGAGGAGGTCAGAAGAGGGTGTCGGATTCCCCTGGAGCTGGAGTTAAAGACGGTTCTGAGCTGCCATGTGGGTGCTGGGGATCAAACCCGGGTCCTCTGCAAAAGCAGTCAGTGCTCTTAAAAGCTAGGGCATCTCTCCAGCCCCCCAGAATTAGCTTTTAAGAAATTTTGAAGTAGGACTGGAGAGATTGCTCAGTGGTTAACAACACTGCCTGTTCTTGCAGGGGAACTGGGTTTGTTTCCCAGCACCTGCATGACAGCTAACAATTGTCCTCAGGATGCTAGTTCCAAGGGATCCAAGGGCCCTTTCTGGCCTTTGTGGATGCTACATGCATATGATGTACTTATACAGGCAAAACACTCATACACATAAAATAAAAACAAATAAAAATTAAAAAAGAAGAAACTGTGAACCCAATGGAACTATACATAAGAATCATGACTGCTTATGTATAGTTAAATAAAAAAACAGACCCTGTGTTTATGGGATGTGAAAACCAAATTCAGACACAGTAAGTTGTAATAAAAATCTTAATTCTTGTTGAGGAATAAAGGATAGTAACTTTTACTAGTGATGTACAAATATACTAACTACCACAGTGATG
Source organism: Rhizomys pruinosus (assembly GCA_009823505.1). Taxonomy (NCBI): domain Eukaryota; kingdom Metazoa; phylum Chordata; class Mammalia; order Rodentia; family Spalacidae; genus Rhizomys; species Rhizomys pruinosus. The sequence goes on from VZQC01004268.1 coordinate 422,203, forward strand.
ACAAAGTAGCAAGTTATAACTAATTTGAGTTTCAATCAATTCCAGGAACTCAAGATGCTGTAAAATTGCAAACATATAGATGAATGCAGACTCAACATTTTAAAGAGCAATACTGATTGACTTACAACTATAAAGTATCTCGGGGGTCTGGAGAGATGGCTCAGTGGTTAAGAGGACTTGGTACTTCTGCAGAAGACCTGGGTTTGGTTGACAGCATCCACATGGCAGTTCACAACCATCTGTACCTCCAGTTCTAGAGGAATCTGAAACCTTTTTCTGCCTTCCAAGGACACCAGGTATACCTTGCTACACATACCTACATGCAGGCAAAACACTTATGCAAATAAAAATAAATCTTTAAAAAGAAAGTATCTCAATCTGATACTCATTGAAGGTCACTGTCAAAGGCTTTCACGTTACACAAAATTCAAAACATGAGTGCTATCTCTCTATAGTATCTCTTTTAAGTTCTATTGCTGTATTTTCCAAGCCTGATAGGTATCAAGACAAATACAGCAGGAGGAATCCGGCTGTCCTCATGTGTATTAACTCCTCTTGATAGTTCTAGCTTACAACACTTGAGGGACTATTTAAGATGGGAACTCAGAAATAAGACACCTAGGTTAAAATGCATAGCTAGTGTGGCTTTCTGAGAGTTGAGTTTGAGGTGGCCATAAACATGTAAACATGTAGCAGGGTAGAAGAGAAAGTTGGATAGAGATTTTTGGCTTTCTTTTTTTTTCTTTTTTTTTTCTTTTTTTTTTTTTTTTTTGTATTTTTGAGAGATGGCCTGGAGCTCGCTCTGTAGACCAGGCTGGCCTTGAACTCAGAGATCCACCTGCCTCTGCCTCCTGAGTGCTGGGATTAAAGGCATGTGCCACCATGCCTGGCACTAAAGACAGTTCTTAGCTGCCATGTGGGTGCTGGGAATCGAACCCGGGTGCTGGGAATCGAACCCGGGTCCTCTGCAAGAGCAGTCAGTGCTCCTAACCGCTGAGCCATCTTTCCAGCCTCAAGATTTTGACTTTCTTTTGAGTTACCAAGATATTGGGTAGGGCATGAGGTGGCCTAAGCAGATATGTATGAAAGAAAAGCAAGAATGAGAAAATGAAGACAGAGTCTTGGGGCACACTGAATTTTAGAGGGGGGCTAGAGACATAACAGTGGAAGAGGAGCCCTTGAATAAGACTGAAAGATCATTCATGCTTCTGAGTTGGTCATTTTAGAGTCTTCTCATTTGACATACTACATGTGACATATGAACTTTCCCCTTTTAAAAAAAATTCTATTTATTTATTTATTTATTTATTTATTTATTTATTTATTTATTTATATGAATGTACTGTCTGCACGTAGGTTTGTGCACCCGTGTTGTGCAATGCCGTGGAGGTCAGAAGAGGGTGTCGTATTCCCCTGGAACTAGAGTTAAAGACGGTTCTCAGCACCCCATGTGGGTGCTGGAAATCGAACCCGGGTCCTCTGCAAGAGCAGTCGGCACTCTTAAGCGCTAGGCCATCTCTCCAGCCCATGAACTTTCCCCTTTTAAAAATACTTCCATTGATACCCAGGACCCTATATGATTCAGATCATAATATGCTAGTTAAGGGAGAAATAAAATGAACAATATATATTTTCAGACACTGGTAAATTCCGTGGTGCAAAGGAATATTCTCCATGTGAGGATGCTTGAAAAATATTATAACCAGGAAAGAGGGAGTAAACAGAGAAACACCTGAACTGATGGATTTGCAAAGAGGTATCTGTAAAGCACAGGATCTGAAGAGCTGGGATACAGTAAGCCTTGGGAAGTAGGTGAGAGGTTGAAACTTGGAAAGAACAAACACATCACACTGAACACAGGGTAAAACAACAGGACAGATGAATAAAATATCAAGGAAGAAAAGCTTAGAAAATCTTTGTTCTGAGGAACAGTTTTTTTTTTTCACTGATATTTTCTTTTTTTATTTTTATTTTATTTTATTTTTTTAATTTTTGTTTGTGTATGAATGTACTGTGGGCATGTAGGTTTGTGCACCCGTGTCGTGCAATGCCTCGGAGGTCAGAAGAGGGTGTCAGATTCCCCTGGAACTGGAGTTCTCCTGGAATTGGAGTTATAGACGGTTCTTAGCCGCCATGTGGGTGCTGGGGATCGAACCCGGGTCCTCTGTAAGAGCAGTCGGTGCTCTTAACCGCTAGGCTATCTCTCCAGCCCCACTGATATTTTCATACCTAAGAGTTTCACGATGTTTGGGTTGTCGAATTCCGCCATGAGTGCGGCCTCCCTCTGAAAGCCTGCTTGCATGTCCGCTGAGGCCTCTTCTTTGAGCATCTTCACTGCCACCATGGTGAAAGGTTCATAAGGAAGTAAGCCCGGGGCCCTGAGAGATAAGCCAAAGATCAGGAAGATTCTGCCTGACCCTTATTATAGCTGCTCACATCGATGTAGCCACACACACTTAACACAGCCCTTTTCAGAGACACAAAACTGAAGGAAGATGGGGACAATGAGCCGTACTCATAGGACCTGCACGCCAATGGACACATCTGTTATATTCTCAGCAAAGCGTAAGTTTGAGATGCACTATTTACCAATTAGAGGACTTCTCTGGTATACAACTGAATATGTCTATCACTGCCATTTTGAATTTTGGTCCCTTCACTTTTAGCTAGAATATATATTCCCTGAAGGCAGAGACTAAGGTTTTCTTGTCTTCACAGCCCTCCACCCCTGCCCCCAGCCTAAAGCTGTACCTTACAAGTGTTTCCGTGAGATTTTTCATTTTTTTATATAACCACACCAAGTCGAAGTAGGTCTGTGACTTCTTCAAGGTCAACAGTGACATTTGGCAATTAAAGCCATTCCACATTGTGTGGTCCAGCACTGTGTCTATGGTGCTACGGAGGGTAGTTTATTTTATTTTATTTTATAAAAACGGGAAGAAATGAGCTAAAATGTGCTATAATGCATGATCCTTTAAAAATATTTTTATTACTTTTTGTATGAATGTATTGCCTGCATGTGTGTAAGTGTACCTGTGTCACACAATGCCCACAGAGTCAGAAGAAGCGGTCAGACTCCCCTGGAACCAGTTACTGGGTGCTGGTAACTGAACCCGGGTCCTCTGCAAGGGCAGCCGGTGCTCTTAAGTGCTGAGCCATCTCTCCAGCCTAATAATATGCTCCTTTTAAAAAAGATTTTATTTTTAGTTATGGGTATGCATATGCCCTGTTTGTGGGTACCAGCAGGTGAGTACAGGTGTCTATGGGGACAGAGGCCTTGGATCACCCTGTGAGTACAGGTGTCTATGGGGACAGAGGCCTTGGATCGCCCTGTGGCTGAGTCATAAACAACTGTGAGCCACTTTGTGTGGGAACTGCAAACTGAATTTGGGTCCTCTGCAACAGCAGTGAGCACTCTTAACCACTGAGTCTTCTCTCCAGCCCTCCTTTACTCCTTTCTGAAACTCACTGTTTTCTGAATTTTTGCACTTTTTCTTGCTATTTGCCATTCCATGAATGTCCATTTAATGTTTACATAAGTCAAAATCTGAGTTGTTGAGTTCAAATTCAAGGTAAAACCTGAGTGGGGAATGTGGCATTAAAAAAATGAAAAATAAGTAAATTGGGATTATTTACGAAAAGCAATGTAAGAAATAATGGTTGAAATGTATGAAAAATTAGTTTATAGAAAGGAAATATGATTGAATTACAAATAAGTTACTTTAAATTGTTTATAAATGAAGATAAATTTGGATTTCCTATAATTTATTTAACTGCAGTAAAATATATTCTTTCTAGGTATATTCCTATTTTCTAATAAAAAATAAACTTTAAAGAAAAGCATGGAATATAAGTAAGTTAGTGACATAACTAACTTATCTGATAATATAATTATCTGGTAACTCTTCAAATGTAGTAAATTTCAACAGAGAAATGACCAATTTTTCTACAGTAAACTTTACCTTGCTTGGAAGACCCTTCCAAATGCTCCCTCTCCGATGTCTCTGACATATTCAATGTTATTCCTGGGATACTCCAGGCTGAGCAGCTTTGGATTCAGGAGGAGGGGCATTCTCTGGTACATGGGGTTGGGATGGAGTCTGTCCAGCAGAAGCTCAGAAGGCAGTGTGGTGAGCGTCACAGCTGCCGACTCTCTACAAAAAGACAGGCGAGATCAGCGACTTTGCACCCAGACCTAGATCCTTAAAGCTATTAGAAGTGCAGAAAGGACATTATACTGAGGTGGCCAAATACTCTTAGGTTTGAAAACAATGTTTTATGTTTGAACTCCATTCAAAAGGCACATTTTTCTCAGGAATTTTGTCACTGTCCATATTGGCAGTGCCAATAGAATATCGAGAGAGCTGGGCATGGTGGCTCATGCCTTTAATCCTAGCACTCGGGAGGGAGGCAGAGGAAGGCAGATCTTTGTGAGTTCAAGGCCAGCCTGGTCTACAGAGTGAGTTTCAGGACAGCTGGGGCTACAGGGAGACCTTGTCTCGAAAAGACCACAGAGGTCAGAAGAAGGCGTCGGATTCCCCTGGAACTGGAGTTAAAGATGGTACTCAGCCGCCATGTGGGTGCTGGAGATTGAACCCGGGTCCTCTGAAAGAGCATTCAGCGCTCTTAACTGCTAGGCCATCTCTCCAGCCCCATATTACAGAGATTTAAAAACACTATGAAAACAACTCACACAGCTTTCGCTGAAAAAAATACATCCAGTATGAATAAAGCGTTAGAGGAAATGGATGTTTATATCGTTTAATACCAAAGCTTTTAAAATTTTTAAAATAATTTTAAGAGAAACCTTTCCATACATATATTTTGTATGCAATTTCAACTTTTTTGATGACACAGAGTCATAAAAACAATTATCAGGGATGTAATATAGTTGTCCCCTAGACTACGTGGGCTGTCCCTAAATGGACTTGGACAGTGTATACTCTTCATTATCTTCCTGGACTCCCTCCATCCATCAATGAATATGTTATGGACCAAGAAGAAGAGAAGCCAAATAACCAAAATTATTAAATCTCACATTAAAAGGAAGGCATAGGATCTAACCTATGCTTTATGACTTATATGTGTTGTTCAGGGGCATTCTTTAAAAAAATATTTCAGGGGCTGGAGAGATGGCCTAGCAGTTAAGAGCACCGACTGCTCTCACAGAGAACCTGGGTTCGATCCCCAGCACCCACATGGTGGCTGAGAACCGTCTTTGACTCCAGTTCCAGGGGAATCCGGTGCCCTCTTCTGACCTCCGTGGCATTGCACGACACACATTGTATGACATGGGTGCGCAGACCTACATGCAGACAGTACACTCATAGACATAAAAAATAAATAAGAAATTTTATAAAAAAATTATTTCAGATTTCTTAGTTGCATGCAGTTTTGATGAGAGTGCCAGATTATCTCTGGATGAGTGAGGCATTACTACATATAAATATTTAAACAAGTTCATTTGGATATTAACAGAGATTAAATTTAGTATTGTTGACTTTTTTTTTTTTTTTTTTTTTTTGGTCTTTTCAAGACAGGGTCTCCCTGTAGCCCCAGCTGTCCTGGAACTCACTCTGTAGACCAGGCTGGCCTTGAACTCACAAAGATCCGCCTGCCTCTGCCTCCCAAGTGCTAGGATTAAAGGCGTGCGCCACCATGCCCGGCAGTATTGTTGACTTTTAAACAAAGTATTCTATTACTTTAAGGTAACATTGGATTCCAGATTCTTTGACCCCCTCAAAACAAACATATACAAATGTCCTGTAGATATATCAGTTTGTCTAGAAAAGGGAGACAATCATGTCACAGTCAACGCATCATGTCTGTGAAATAGATCAGCTTCTTTTGAGGTGCTGTCATATCTTGGAATGAATGGACTAGTGTTTTGCCTGAATGTATGCAAGTGCACTTGTGTCACGAGATGCCTGTGGAGGCCAGAAGAGTGTGCCAGATCCCCTGGAACTGGAATCACAGATGGTTGTAGACTACTAAGTGTGTGCCAGGAACTGAACCTGTGTCCTCTGCAAGAGAACCAGTGCACTTAAGCACTGAGCCATCTCTCCAGGCCCACATGTGGCATTTTTAAAGATCAGGTAGGGGTGTCTATTTTTTTTTTTTTGAGACAGGCCCTCCCTATTGCCTCCACTAGTGTGAAACTTGCTATGTGGATCAAGCTATCCTTGAATTCACTGAGATTGGCCTGCCTCAGCCTCCTGAGTGCTGGGATTAAAGGCACATGATACCATGTGGCTGCAGTGTCTAATTTTAAAGATGACTATGGATACTAGTAGGACAAAATGGCAACATATATTTGTCTTCTCACCACCACTTCTAGTATTAAATTTGTAGGGTTTAAAAAAATTTTTTTTTGGTCTTTTTGAGACAGAGTCTCTCTGTAGTTCAGCTGGCCTAGAACTCACTCTGTAGACCAGGCTGGCCTTGAAGGTACAGAGATCCACCTGCCCCTGCCTCCTGAGTTCTGGGATTGAAGGCATGCACCACTACACCCAGCTTAAGAAATATTTTATTTATTATTTTTATTTTATGTGTATTCATGTTTGTAAGCGCATCCTGTCAGGCAATGTCCACAGAGGCCAGAAGAACACATTTAGATCCCCCTGGAACTGGAGTTATGAATGGTTGTTGGCTGCCATATTGGTGCTGGGAATCAAACGGGGGTCCTCTGTAAGAGCAGCTGAGCCATTTCTCCAGCCCCTACATATGTAGGTTTTAAGGCGCGACTGTGTTCATTAGCCTCGACAAGAACCTCACCGTTGCTTGTTCTTCCATTCTTTTCTTCTCCGGCAGCAGTAAAGAGTGGTGAGGGTCAGAAGCGCGAACACAGCAAAGCTGGACATTATGGAGATGATGACGGTCATGGAGTACGCAGGTGAGCCAGCAAAAGAGGAGGAGGAGGAGGAGGAGGAGGAAGAAGAGGAAGAAGGCAAGTTTGGAATGTCCACGCTTGGCTTGGAGGATGTTATTGATGGGAATGCTGCAAGTAAACCGTAATTCTTTTCATTCATCTCAAACAACAAAGAATTTTTTAATTCAAGCCATCCGTAACAATGTTAAGAATATGCTTATCTATCAGGTTCTCCCTGGTTATATATAAAGAATCCAATAAGGTTAATTAGCAAAGAAGGTGAGGCTCAGAGAGGAAACAGTATTTTCCAGTGGCCACGTGGATCGTGAGCTTAGGCTCCTCCATTGCTTCCTAGAACCTTTGGCTGACAGCACGGGGGAAACTGCGCAATAAAGTATCCCATGAAAGGAGACTAAAAGTTGAGATTGTTAGAATCGAGCTTATATAGACATTCATCGTAAGTTTACAAACAATAAAATAATGGAAGAAGATGAAAATAAAACTATTGGAACACAAATGAGCAGAAGTTAATTCATGTAAAACTGGAACTCTTGTCAGCCGGGCGTGGTGTCGCACGGCTTTAATCCTAGCACTTGGGAAGCAGAGGCAGGTGGATCTTTGTGAGTTCAAGGCCAGCTGGTCTACAGAGTGAGTTCCAGGACAGCTGAGGCTACAAGGAGATCCTGTCTTGAAAAGACAAAAAACAAAACAAAACAAAAACAAAAACTGGAACTCTTGTCAAACTCCAATGTAAAAGATTCGCATGATCTCAAAACAAATAAAATCCACATTCACATCAGAACCAGTGGATGTTCCACTCTGTCATTCTGTTATTGTGTTTGCAGTGACCAGAGCCTGTAGTTTTTGCATTAAAGCAACCTCATTATTTATATTTGAATTGTCTTACTAGGGAGAGTAAAGGCAAAACATGGAAACAGAATATTTTATAACCTAGCCAGTAAGAATATTTTGACAGCTGAGAATAAAGTTTGTAGCCTAAGAAGAATAGACTCATCAAGTTCTTCAGAAAGACTGACAGATGTGGTCTATGCCATGGTACAAATATAAATCTCAATAAACTTCAGAAGCTTTGATTTCTTACCAAAATGCACTTAATGGCAGATTAAGTAAAATCCAACAGGATTATTAAGAAAAAGAAAGAACTATAACTTTTTGGTTACAAAGTTAAAAGTGTCTATGGTTATAGATTAGAAAACAAAAATCTTTATAGTATGTATGAAATTTGGCCAAGATTGTATTCATTGATAAACATTTTATCTTCTTCCATTAGACATAAAAAGGTGAATGGAATACTTTAGACTTTAGACAAGAAACAACAACAGAAAGAAAATAAAATGGGGTACAGTGACACCCACGTGCTTGCAGAGTTAATAAGTTAACATGCCACAAATGACATAATTGAAAAGAAAGATCAATTCAGTCTTATAAATATTTATAACATGGAAAAATGAGTGAAATTTTAATTTTAAAAAGATGAGAAATATAGAAAGATAGAAGTGTTATTTCAATGGATTCACACAGATCAATAAAAACAAAATAGTATATGATTATGGAATTACATTTTAAAATATTCAGGAAGGTGACAGAAATACATTAGTTACCAAATTTGAAGAATAAAAGAATGTGAATAGCAGCATAAGCAAGCAATTACTGCGAGAAACCACTGTAGAATTATAAATATATCCTTTCAGTCTTGAGAGAGGTAAAATTTCTATATTTTAATAATATGTTATGTTTAGGGGAAAATATTTCAAATTCTTTCAGGGGGTTATTTAGTACTAATATACAACCTGACAATATTCAGATGAAAGAAAAAGGTATACATCATTACGCAGAGGAGAGCAATTGGCAACTCGTCTGCAATATAGAAATAGAGCTGGGTGTGGTGGCACACACCTTTAATCCTAGCACTTGGGAGGCAGAGGCAGGCGGATCTTTGTAAGTTCAAGGCCAGCCTGGTCTACAGAATGAGTTCCAGGCCAGTTGGGGCTACAGGAAGACTCTGTCTCAAAAAGATTTTTAAAAAGTTATATGAATACAATCTGTCTCATAGAATATCATTTTTGGCATGTGTGTGGTGTGCATTGGTGTACATATGTGTTTGCATGTATGGAGGTGTACTGCACATGATCACAAGTAGGTGTGGGGGTCAGAGATTGATGTCACGTGTCTTCCTCCATCACTCTCCACTTCATGTTGAGGCAAAGCTGGGGATCAGAACGCCAGTCTTCCCCCTTACACGGCAAGCTTTTTTTTTTTAAGTTAATTTTTATTTTCTTAAAAAAATTTTTTNAAAAAAAACAAAAAAAAAAAAAAAGTGATGCTTATGAGAGCTGCTCCTATCTGACCTCTTAGTGTGCACACCTGACCACCAGTTGATGAACAAATGCAAGCCTTTGTTAAATCACATGCACATCCCAAGGCTGTTTGAAACCCAACACTGAAAACCATGAGAGAAAATGGTTTAAGGGGTACATTTGTAGGAGAAGGTACAGTGACCCAGCCTGATCACCAGTGGCTAAGCAAGTAATTTTGAACTATGGAGGCCAAGTTTGGTCACTGCTATGACTCAGAAGGCACTTAGGACAGGAAGAACATCGACACAGCAGTAAACATCTGTGCAGGGCTGGTGATGGATGCCCCATCAAGCCACAGCAGTGTGGTTGTAGGCATCCCAGGTTCCCCTAGGACTCACTTGAAAGCTGGCTGGGATTCTTTTTAGACTAAGTCACTGCTAGTTTTACAAACCAAGATGAGGAGGTAAGTCCTAATATAGTGAGCCATATTTCTTGCTCTGAATAAATTACACAAAATTATAGGAGCAATTATTAAAATGCATGGAGAAATGTCCACGTTTGCACCTGGAGTTTGCAGAGCGCTTCATACTGAGAAAATACAATATAAATTTGTGAAGGTGGTAGTGTATTCTCATCAGTAAGTATACAAGTAATTTTTCTCAAAAATATTAGAAAATAAGGTCAGAGAAATGATTCAGTGGACAAAACATTCACTGCACAAACACGAGGACCTGGCTTTGGGGCCAGCACCCATGTAGACAGCTTGGCAAAATCAAACCGGTGCTGACCGGAAAGCTTCATCCCTACCGCCTGGCTTTGTACTGATGGAAGGTGCTCTGTATGCTACTGGCGGAGAAGATAAATCATCAGCTGTATTCAGCTATGAACTATGTGAGCAACTATCGTGAGCAGCCTGGCAAGAGATGCCCACTCGTCCAATAGTGGTGCGGATGTCATCAGAGTAGACCTAAGGGCCGCTTCACCAGGTGGCCCTACACCTGGCACCATTACTGAACTTTGGATAGTGAGGTCTTTGACTTCAGGGGAGAACTTGCTACTGTTATTCTGCTAAATGGACATAGTAGTGTACCAAGCCCTTAAGACTTATTATTATCCTCATAGATTAGTGCATCCCTCAGGCCTCATCAGGTCCCCCTCATGCTTCCAAGCAAGCATTTTCCTGATTGAGCTATGTCTCCAGCCCCTATTGAGAGACTATTATAATCATATGGTTATTAGACAGCTACTATTATTTTATGCTAATAAAAGAACAAAAAATCTTGATCACAGAAAACAACTGTGCTATAATTCTCATCGGATCATGTACTGTTTACTTTGTTCAGTTTGACTATCCCTCCATCTCTCATACAGCCAGTGGAGGATAAATGTGGAGGGGAGAGATTTGGAACTCAGGTTACAAAAGAACCTTGAAAGTTGGGACTATTTAATGTGAAGAGGAAGGAACAGATAGGGCATCTGGCTCTTAACATGTGTAAACGCTGTGAAGATGGATCAATGGAGTAGAAAAAGACCAGTTGATAGAAGTTGTACGGGACCAGAGTTTAGTTGAATGTGACTAACATGTTCTAACAACAAATGTAATGAATTCAAATGGAGAAAAGCTATGTCTTCAGACACACTCCAGAAAAGATTCTTCCATTGTGGGAGAGTTTGGGTAAAAGAACTGTTGAAATTGCTTCCAACCCAAAGTTTCTATGAACTCATGACTTTACCACCACAAAAATGACCCAAGCAGCATTTCCACTGATAAAATCATTCACAAAATATACATTTCCCTCTCTCTTCTCTCTCTCTCTCTCTCTCTCTCTCTCTCTCTCTCTCTCTCCCTCTCCCTCTCCACTTGTGGACAAAATAGTAGCAGATCATTATGGAAAATAATTTTTTTTCAGGGGATAGGTGTTTTCTCGGTCGCTCTCCATCTTATATATTTTTTAAATGTGTCTGAGTGTACTGTCTGCATGTAGGTTGGTGCACCTGTGTCGTGTAATGCCGCGGAGGTCAGAAGAGAGCATCAGATTCCCCTGGAACTGGAGTTAAGATGGTCCTTATCTGCCGTGTGGGTGCTGGGAATCGAACCCTGGTCCTCTGCCAGAGCAGTTGGTGCTCTTAACTGCTGAGCCATCTCTCCAGCCCCGGAAAATAAATTTTAGAAACAAAGTATATATTTATCTAAATGCTGACAAAAGACTGTTAAGTAGCCTGGATGACTTAAAATTGTGAACATTTTTGTCAACCAGATCTTCTCAAGAATGGTCAATTGTGACAGAATATGAAAAGTACTTGGTATCTCTTTAAGAATGAATAGTTAAACAATCAGGTAAACTCTTTACTGTACATGGGATCTTAGAAATTAAAAAATGATAATAAAGATGTGTCAAGTATAACAAGAAAATAAACTCTGAAGACGGCGCCAGAAATTGACAGACTTGACCTTGAATACTGGCTTAACCCCACAGTAGATGGGTCACCTTGGGGAAGGTGGTTAGTCTGTTTCTCACGTTGACTAGTATGTAGAATAGAGGACATTCATGGCACCTAGCATCATAGGGCTGTTAGAGGGAAAGGATATAATGTTCCCAGCATGCTGATTAGCCTGCCTGGATTTGAATACATAGTAGTTCATGCTCCAATCATATGAATGATGAAAGCAAAGATGGAAGAGAAGAAAGAATCAAAGAAAAATAGCTCACCATTACCAGAACAGAGCAGCTTGTACTCTTTTTCTATAGAAGTTTGAAACATAAGACAGACTCACTGCTGAGTGTGCCTGTAAAATATGTGAAATCCCACAGAAGAGACCAACAGTGTGCTTAGCCTAGAATAACGTAAATACAACAAGGCATGATATGCTCAAGAAGAATTTCACTTCAGCAAAAGATATTACATAAAAAATAAATACAAATTCAAAACCTCAGGAACTACTGACCCTCTAGCTCCCATATTTGAGCAAGGAAAAGATGAACATTGATTAAAAACATTCTTCCTAGCTGAGCGTGATGGTGCACGCCTTTAATCCCAGCACTCAGGAGGCAGAGGCAGGCAGAACTCTGTGAGTTCAAGGCCAGCCTAATCTACATAGCAAGCTCCAGGCCAGCCAGGACTAGAGGGAGACCCTGTCTCAAAAATACCAAAACAAACAAACAAACAAACCCCAAAACATTCTTCCAGTGCCCTTCAAAGCAAATAGGTTATGATCTTTGGAGTTTAAATAAGTTATAAAATAGGGCTGGTGAAATGGCTTTGTGGGTAAAAGATGCTTGCTACCAAGTCTGATGATCTGAGTTCCATCCCAGGGACTCATGTGGTGGAGAGAACTGACTCCCACAAGTTGTCCTCTGACCTCCAAATGTGTCCCACCCCACATACATACATACACACACATATACATGTAAATAAATGTAATAAAATTTTTTTAAAGAAATCATAGAACAAGGAACATATGAGGGCTTAACACCCCCCCAAATGTGGGTTGCCATACTTAATAAGGGTGTTTTCTTTGCTCTATTAACCACATAGAAGTGATAAATGTTGGAGGAGATAGATATGCTTATTTTGATTGGAACTTAACTCAGTGTATTGAAACAGGACACTCCTCAACTATGTACAATTTTATGTATCAATTAAAAAAACTAAAAATAATCTCAGACCCTAGATTGTACCTTATATCAAATAATCAGAATAACACATGTGAGGGACCCGGGTAAGTCACACTTTTCCAAGCTCTCCAGTTCCTGTCAGAGTGGTTTAGAGGAAGAACCACTCTGAGCCAGTGCATGGAGCTACACATCTGTAATCCCAGATTTCAGGAAGTAAAGTCAGGAAAACAATGAGTTTGAACCAGCCTAGGCTGCTCAGTGAAATAGCCAGGATGAAGGATGCGGCTCAGTTGGAGCATGCTTGCCAGTCACGCAGTGATCCTTGGATTTGATCTCCAGCACTGCCACAACACAAGAACACTGCAGTCAATCATCTCATACAAAGAAAAATAGAAGCTTACCGAATTCAACAGATAAAAATGGGAGAAAAGTGAGATTCCAATGACATTCTAAGACCTTCTCTCTTTGTTATGGGTATAGTATGATTACTTTTAGAATTGAGAGCCTTTTAAAAAAAGGAGATTATAGGTGATTTATTCTCCCTTTCAACTTTTTTCCTGGTTCTTATTGCTAGAAGCTTCTACAGTTAGCTCTACATGGAATATTTATACAAAAAAACCCCAAGATCTATAAATAAATACATTTTTAAAAATTTATTTTCTATGCGTATGAATGTACTGTCTGCATGCAGGTTTGTGCACCTGTATCGTGCAATGCCTCAGAGGTCAGAAGAGGGCATCGGATTCCCCTGGAACTGGAGTTCTCCTGGAATTGGAGTTATGGACGGTTTTCAACCGCCACGTGGGTGCTGGGGATCGAACCCTGGTCCTCTGCAAGAGCAGTCGGCGGCACTCTTAACCGCTAGGCCATCTCTCCAGCCCCAATAAATACATTTTTTTAAATGCACCGACCTTTAAAAGAAAGGTCACAAATGAAGAGCATGCTCAGCTTGATTGAGAAAATAGTATTTGTTTTCATACATTAGTAGATTGCACAAAATCGTGAATGCAAAAATCAAAAGGCTACATTTCAACTTGGCTTATTTTGTGCCCGCCTGAGGCATAAAACGGGCTAGTCATCTTGAGGTGGGAGATATTATTTGTTCCATTCACTGTGTTTTGTGTTCTCCACGTTCTACTTAGAAGCTATAAGCTGAGGGCGCCAAGGATCCTCTTGCTATTCTGCCCGGGTTGAGTGTGGTGAAGAGTCTTGGTGCATTCTGTTCCGGACTTGAAGAAGTAGAATGTAAATATACATGCACGAATCCAGTTACAGACACATAAGATTTCAAGGCACAAACAAAATCACTTACTTGTTACGTTTTCTTTTTTATAATCTGAGGGGAAAGGATAAAAATTGGTTTTAAGTGAGTATCGAGATATGTCCTATATGTTGTGAGTGTTAAGAAATGCAAGTTTCAGCTTTTTAATGTACAACCGGAAAACATTCTTTGCTTTTGAATACGAAGACCGCATTTTTGGAAATTAAACCAGCAGTTAGGATCAACAACATAGTTCCTTACAAACGAAATTCATTTAAGTAGCATGCGGAGATTGTTTTGTTTTGTGAGGTCAGCGTTTTCAAACATGTAGGTTATTATTTTTTTCATGCTTAAAAAAAAATCTGCATCATTGGCTAAGAAAGGGAACTTTATTCCTTTACGCGCCACTCCTCTGACAAAATATGAGATGTTTCTTAGCCATATTTTTCCATACATTCCAGAAAATGTTTCGGGCTCTCAAAAGATCCCCTGTGAAATAAGGCAAGATCCAAGCAGCAGTTAAAAGTGCCCTCTAATTTATTTTTAAAACAAATGAAATAAATCTTTATGCTAACCTATGCAATTAGGATAGCATTAGGATTCTATTGCGTGTACGAAAGGCAAAAGCAAAAATAAATTAGAAACGTCTAGAAATATTAGGAGCTTTAAGTACACACTTTATTCAAAATAGTTAATTTCTTTTAACTTTCAAAGTCTTAAGAAAACTATGGTACCTAAATACGGCAGTCTTGTGCAGGCCATGGGGTCCCAGTGCATGCTGGGAAGCTTGCTGCAGTCTGGCACCAGGAGGAGATGCATCCCAGACCTGTAGAGTCCTCGGTGGGTCTTTCCTTCCATCACCAGCCACTCTTTTGCACAGAAGAGCTCTTTTACTGCTGAGCAATACTCTCTAAAATATCATATGGAGAACAAAACTTGATCAAGTTTTGGTAAAATCAAATGGTAAATCAAGTCATGGTAAAGCCAAACCTGCGGCAGGGCTTAAATTCTGTATTTTCAGACACCATCATAATACATTGTCCTTACAAAAGCGTTTTTTTTTAAACTTAAAAAAATATTTCTGTATGTGTATGAATGTACTGTCTGCATGTAGGTCTGTGCACCCATGTCGTGCAATGCCGTGGAGGTCAGAAGAGGGTGTCGGATTCCCCTGGAACTGGAGTTCTCCTGGAATTGGTGTTTCAGATGGTTCTCAGCCACCATGTGGGTGCTGGGGATCGAACCCGGGTCCTCTGCAAGAGCAGTCAACTCTCTTAACCACTAGGCCATCTCTCCAGCCCCACAAAAGCGTTCTTAAAGTTTTCTTCTCCACACAGGCTCTTACATATTCTAGACTGGGCTGGAACTTGCTGAGTAGCTACAGATGACCAAGGACTCCTGATTTTATTGCTTCCTGCACTGGAATGATAGGCCACCTCTCCTGGTTTATACAGTGCGAGGGGGTGGAAGCTACGGCTTTGTACCTGCTAAGAAAGCACTGTACCAACTGAGCTACACTCCTGGCATCAAAACCATTTTTGAAAGGACCAGTTAAGAGCACTGGTTGCTCTTGCAGAAAACCCAGGTTAAGTTCCCAATATTCACACAGTGGTTAACAACTGTAACTCCAATTCCAAGGGATCTGACACTCTCTACGGGCCTCTACTGGCATTATGCAATACGGGTGCACTTTCAAATGCAGGCAAAATATTCATACACATAAACTAAAAATAAATAAATCCACAAAAATTAAATCACGTTTAAAGGCTATTATATATTATTCTTGTGTTACTTATATTAAAAAATTAATTTAAATGATCTCTTTAAATATATTTTCAGCTTGAATCTCTTTTTAAAGATGAAAACAATAATCTTTCTATCGTTATGCAAAAGAAAAAATGGTTCCCCTTTGTTGGATTGTGGGAAAAAAAATGTTCCATGCATATACAGAAGAAAAACTGTATATAACAAAAGACTTAATCAAGCATGAGTGTGTGTACATGCATGCACACACACGCACACACACATCCACACACATATAATTACATAAAAATGTTACCTGTAACCTAAAAAGTGTCCACTGCAGCTGAATGAAAGATGAGTGATCGTATGAAATGCACAGAGCTTCAATAAAACATGGGCTTTAAAAAAATAAAAGAAAAAATAAAAGAAAAAAAAGGAAAGATGACTGAATAAAAGATGAATGAACAAGTGATAAAGTTGGGAATTTAAGTAAAAAAGATTTCTCATGAGATGAATGGCAATTGCATCAAAGATAAGTAGTGTGCACCTCCAAGCATGTGCTTATATATAATTAAGAAATCAAATATAGAAGTTAAAAATAATGCTCCCCCCCAAATGAGCATATACAAATATAATATAATTAAGTAGGCCTAAGTGGCTTATGAGGTTTAACAGAACACATGTGGAGAATTCAGTGCAATTATGCAAGCTTAATTAGGCCTACCCTGGATGTCATGATTTAAAAATGACAGCTTTGTTCTCTGTCTTTGATATTGACATCTGCCTAATCAGTGCTCCTTTTCTCTATGATACACAACATTATCTATGGTTGTATATAAATTATTATGTTTATTCATATATCCCAAATGCCTAGAAAGTGCTTGGATCTCAGTAGACTGAATAAATGAAATTCCTGGTCGCTCATGAGAAAGAGGCAGGTAATTTAATGACTGTTTAAGCTTGGGAAGCCATAATCCAATAATAGCATCTTTCTACAGATCCCGTATGTAATGAGAAACAAAATGTAAAGTGGTTGAAGACCCTGGAGTCTCTTTGGAGGATGAAAGCAAACAAAATCTTTTACAAAAGTTATGACAAATAAGCAAAGAAACATAAAATGACATCTAAGTACAGAGTTAATAGTGATTAAAAGTAAACTCACCCGGGTGTGGTGGCACACACCTTTAATCCCAGCACTCAGGAGGCAGAGGCAGGTGGATCTTTGTGAGTTCAAGGCCAGCTTGGTCTACAGAGCGAATTCCAGGACAGCTGGGAGGCTACATACATATATATAATATATATATATATATTATATAATATATATATTAAAGATTTCATATTTTGGGGGGTGTTTTCTTCTGATACATATGGAAAAATTACATATTTAATATATACCAACTCTCCTCTTTAAGGTGAAACCTTTCACATATAATATAAATATTAGTACCATTGATAAAATATTCAGTCCTTTCTGTTAAGTTTTTTCTACCTGATCCAGTCATTCCATAACCATACCTTAATTTTTTCATTATTTTTAAGTACATTTCCTTGAGACATTGACAACTTTTACTTTTTATAGTATTGAAAACAGAACTAAAATTAAGTTTACTTTTTTTTGAGGGGTGGCTTTTTGAGACAGGGTCTCCCTTTAGTTACAGCTGGCCTGGAGCTGTAATTTTTATATTTTTATTCTAATGGTATTAAAATATTTTTATATGAGACATTTTAATTTAGTTAATTAACTTTGTGTGTGTGTGTGTGTGTGAGTGTTATGCCTGCATGCATGTAAGTGCACCTGTGCTGTGGATTGCCTAAGGAAGACAGAAAAGAATGTCAGATCCCTGGAACTGGATTTACAGATGGTCATTAGCCATCATGTGGGAGCTGTGATTCAAACCTGGGTCCTCTGCAAGAGCAGCCAGTGCTCTTAACAGCTGAGCCATCTCTTTAGCCCTGAGAAAATTTAAAAATGGGAATGTTTTCTTAATTGCCAATTGATAGGGTCTAGGCTGCATAAGCAGGTAACCAAGCCAGAGGAAGCAAGGCAGCAAGCAGTGTTCTTCTGTGCTCTCTGCTCCAGTTCCTGCTGTATGTTCCTGCTCTGGTTTTCCTTAGTGATGGATTTTGAACTGGGGAAAAAGAAGTATGCCCTTTCTTCCCAAGTTGGTTTTTGCCCATGTTTTAACAGCAAAACAAAGCTTAATGCGGCGAACCTTTGAGGTTCATGCATGTAAATGGAGGTAGGACATAAACGTTCTCAGGTTCTTCAATAAATATATTTTTTGGTTACTATATAAAGACAAAATTCAATTTTAAGTCTGGTAAAAGTTTCCTAAATGTTAATTAAGAAAGGAGATTATATCTATAAAGAGGTCCTTAATGGATCATTATTAATGGACCACATAGTTTCTGACAGAGGAACCACACACTCCTCACTGAAAAAACAAATAGAATTCCTTAACATGACTTATATAAATATAATGAAACAAAACACAATAGCTTAATTATATACTAGCAATAATGTGACAAATACAATCCATTTGTTGATAAGGATTGATAGTGTACAGTTGACAAAGCTTGATTCCTTTCAATGACTGGGAGATAAAATGATAAACAAAATTGGACTAAGAATTGTATACATCTACTATATGGACCCTACTTTGTGCCAAACTTTTCTTGTTATTAACACACAACCTTAGCGGCTTGATATTTCTGTGATTTCTTTTACTATAGTAGTTTCTCAAATTAATTCCTTTACCAATCATTTGTGTCTGGGGCTGGAGCGATGGCTCAGTGGTTGAGAGCACTGGCTGCTCTTACAGAGGACCTCAGTTCAATTCTCAGCACCCACATGTTGGCTAACAACCATCCTAACTCTAGTTCCATGGGATTTGATGCCCTCTTCTGACCTCCACAGGTATTGCACAACACGCATCACATATGTTCAAGCAATATACTCATACACACAAAATAAAAATAATGGATACGATATTATAAAAAAATAAATTGTAAAAAAATCTTTTGCACCAAGAGGAGCTTGCACTTGCTACATCTATTCTTGCACTTAATTATTTCCACTTTGACCGCCCAAATTACTACAAGGGTCAATTAAAAATGAATGAACACACAGCAACTTGGAGGGATTTCAGAAATACTGCAGAAAGTTGAGACAAAAGAAACTAAACTTGAAACAGTACATATTGTATTATTTAGAAACAAACAAAAAGGCCAAATGGTCAGAGAGCTTAAAACAGCAGATGCTTTGTGGGTAATAAGAAATTCACTCATTTGAATATAAGAACACTTGATGGTAGGGAAAACATGTTTTATTGAAGTAATAATTACATATTTCTACACCTTTGTCAAAACTCTGAACTGGGGGCTGGAGTGATGGCCTAGCAGTTAAGAGCGTTGACTGCTCTTACAGAGGACCCGGGTTCGATCCCCAGCACCCACATGGTGGCCGAGAACCGTCTGAAACTCCAATTCCAGGAGAGTTCCAGTTCCAGGGGAATCCGACACTGTCTTCTGACCTCCGCGGCATTGCACGACACGGGTGCACAAAACTGCATGCAGACAGTACATTCATACACATAAAGAAATAAAAAAAAAAATTAAACAAGCCACGTTTACAAAAAAAAAAAAAACAACAACTCTGAACTGGGTGCTTAAAGGGGACACCATTTAGTCTATGTAATTATACTTTTAAATACCTCAATAAAACAACATGAGGTTTAAAACTTGGAATTAAACGTTCCAAAAAATGTATAATTCAACCCTAGAACTTCAAAATTCGAAGGAAATTTACAAAAAAATTTTATTAAGATAAATGTGGGGAATAATTGCATCACCACACATTGTAAATATTATAGCTTAGTGTGAGAATTACTTTGTGATTGTACTCCTGTTATACTAGCTACAATCATAAAAGACACCTAGCCATGAGCTTCATTAGAAAGAGAAATGTTTGTATGAGGACAGTTGCCAAAGTTTTCTAACAGACAAATACAAGACTGATGAAAAAGAGGTGCATGCAATGCTTCTAATGGGAGTGCACAACAGTGTAAACACTGAAATTCTCCCTAATACCATTCTGTAAACTAGTGTCACTCTAGTCATGTTTGCAAGTGGAGACATGCACATGTTGGCCTTGACAACACAGTTCTAGATTTCATATTTTAAAATAACTGTATAATGGGGCTGGAGAGATGGCCTAGTGGTTAAGAGCGCCAACTGCTCTTGCAGAGGACCTGGGTTCAAGCCCGAGCACCCTTATGGCAGCTGAGAACTGTCTTTAACTCCAGTTCCAGGGGAATCCGACGCCCTCTTCTGGCCTCCGAGGCTTTGCACGATATGGGTGCACAAACCTGCATGCAGACAGCACATTCAAACACATAAAAAATTTAAAAAATTAAAAAATAAAGTAACTGTATAAGTAAATGATTTAAAAAATTTTTTATTTACTATTTTTTATGTGTATGAGTGTACTGTCTGCATGTAGGTTGGTGCACCTGTGTCATGCAATGCTGTGGAGGTCAGAAGAAGGTGTTGAATTCCCCTGGAACTGTAGTTAAAGATGGTTCTTAGCAGCCATGTGGGTGCTGGGAATTGGACCTGGGTCCTCTGCAAGTGCAGTCGGTGCTCTTAATCGCTGAGCCATCTCTCTAGCCCTGTAAATGATTTTTTTTACAAAGATTAAAACCATGTAAAGCTCATAGGAAAAATTTAAATATATTATAAAGATACGTTAATTAAACTCAAATGTTTCTAGTGCAAAAAAGAGATAATATCATCAATCAAATAGGATTGAAAGTATGGATGTTGAGATATAATTCATAAATAGAAGGAATCTGTCAATAATAATCAATAATACTGGCATATCATTGAAAGTTCTATTTTGGGAGAAACTCCTCCATGCCAGGCAAATGAAGATGGTTCACATAATCTCCCTCCAAAAGTACCATTGAGTCAAAAATGTTTGCTAATGGGAAAAATTCATAATCAACCTTTCTATTTTAACAAATAAAACAACTTTGATAATGCCTTTAACTCCAGCACTTGGGAGGCAGAGGCAGGTGGATCTCTGTGAGTTCAAGGCCAGCCTGGTCTATATAGTGAGTTCCAGGACAGCTGGGGCTACAGGGGGACCCTGTCTCAAAAAAAAAAAAAAAAACAACCCAAAAGATAATTTAAATGAAGCTCAATAATCAATCTGTTATTGTTTATAAATTCATTACAGCTAAAGTAATGATTATTGGTATCATCATTGTAAATACAATTTCTGATGTATGCCATTGGCTTGTCCAAATCTGTGCAATTTAAGGAAAATTGGAAGCATTCTTCATAAGGTTATGATTTTAGGTGAGATTTTGAAATTGGATTTAATGATAGAGCTTAGTAGAAGTATTCTGAGTGCATCAGAATTCTACATAAAACTGATGCTAAGCATGAAACTCACGACAGAAGTTGATTTCTTGAAGCTATCAGCCAACTGACAGCCGTGTAGAGCACTCTAGTCTATTCAATATTGTGAAGAGAGTACTTGGTATGCTAAGCACATTATTTTCTTTGTGTGTGCTTTGCATGTGTGCGTACACATACAAGTATGTGCGCCCCTGTGCGCGTGTGCTATGGAAGCTGGAGGGCAATCAGCATTTAGTATCTTCCTCTATTTTTCTCTTAACCTTGTTTTTATCTGAGACAGATTTTCATCGAACCTAGAGCTCACCAATTGGGCTAGAATATCATGTTTTCTAATATTTTATATGGATGTGCATACCAGTATGTATGGTGTATGTATCAGTTCATGCAGTTGTGTGCACCTGTATGAGTGGGTTTGCGTGTGGTGTGTGAGTGCATGCATGTAGAGGATAACTTCCTCATTCACTAATTTTTTTTTTGAGGCAGAGTCTGTCATGGACCCTCATCCATTCAGCTAGATTGGTTGGCCAGCAAAGCGAACCTCAGGATCCTCCTGACAGCATCCTGCAAATACTGGGTTTATAGACACATTCCACAGGGCATCCAGCTTTTTTACATGGGTTCCTAGGGTTTGAACTCAGGTCCTTATGTCTGGGCAGCAGATATGTTACTGACCCAGCTCCTATATGATTTCCTATAAATTTTTTTCAAAGAATCATTGTATTATATATTACTATCAATGATTTAAAAATATTTTTATTATTTTTATGTGTACACGTGTATTGGCTGCTTGTGTGTAAGTGCACCCGTGACCCGTAATGCCTGAGGAGGTCAGAGGAGGAAACCGGATCCCCTGGAACAAGAGTTACAACAGTTGTTAGGCACCACGTGGGTGCTGGAAATCGAACCCAGGTCCTCTGCAAGAGCAGCCAGTGCTCGTAACCACTGAGCCGTCTCTCCCCACTATCCATGATTTATAGGGTAGGAATTTTGTCTTATTAATGGCCTCTTTTGAACGGAAGGCAAATTTTGCCTTGTTATTGCTCATCACAATGCCTTGATTTGCCAACTCTGCATACAGAAAGTAAAAAGGTATTTCCTACTCATTCACTTTCAGTTTTACCTGCAGATGGGCATGGGAGTGGGCACCGTTCCAGGGCTGCACTCTTGGAAGAGATGGGCGCACAGTAGGGCCTCTGCAGCGGGCCGGCAGAGCGGATTCACAGCCTTCAGATCATTCCACGCAGTGTGGACCAGTAGCTCTTGCGCCTCCTCAGGGTCCGCGTAGGAGGTGTTGAAAAACACAAGTGTGCCTTTCGCCAGGACTGCGTCACACACCTCCCCTCTGTACTGGGCGCAGTACCCTTTGTTATCTTTCTGTGGTTTACTGAAAGAAGCAACGAACAACATTCTCAGTCACACGCAAGTTCTTGGCGTTCGTTCTGCCGCCCCTCTCCCTACATCTGCAACACAGAAATAGGGAGAAACTCTCCTAGTAAATGTGATGAAATGCTTCATCTGAACACTCTCATCTCCAACTATCGCAGAGGGCTATGGGAAGGCTCACTACGATGGAGACTGTGGAAAGCTTTGGGAATTAGCAAGAGCTGAATGAATTTGGATATTTTTGTTACACTATAAATAGAATGCTTCTTGAAAATAAGCTGATATAATCAAAGAAGTACATCGGAAAAGAATTCATTCAGATGCCTAATGTGTTTTTATTGAATTTTTGTGTATTTCATATAAAACATCTTAATCATCTTTATACCCCCTCACCTATCCACACTCCCCTACAGCCCCTCTACTGGATTTCATGCATTCTGTCATGTATGTTAAGGTCTATCAGTCAAGTTAGTGTACCCAGACATCCCTCAGTGCAAGTTCATCCACTGGAGTCTAGTCAGCCTCTCTGGAGTCCTCCCTTTAAGAAGATCAGCTCTTCCTAACCCAGCAGTAATCAGCTGCCCAATAGTTCTGCCTGCTATCCATCTCTCCAGTTCTATGCTAGGTTTTTATCTGATTGAGTATACATGGGTCTTGTGCATGCTGTCACCATTTCTGTAACTTCATGTCACTTGACAAATACTTATCGAGTTCTTTTTATATGTAGACACTGTCCTGGTCTTATATATCATTATGGTTCCCATTGATCTGTATCCTTAACAGGACAAAAACCTTTTCAATTACATTTCTCATTTACATACATATGGCTAATAAGATTTAGCATTTCATTATCTTTATATAAAAGGTTTAAGAGTAAGAAAATCAAACAGATTGAGATTTGGAGGGGGACATTTAAAAATAGCTAGGAAATCCTATTTGAATTTGAAAAACTGATTCTTTACAAATCAGTATTCAATCTGGTCTTTGAAACAAAGCCATTGAAATGAGATACAATATACCCAGATAAAGCAATGACCCTTGAAGACAGAGATATACTTTGAAGAAAAATGTTTTATGATATAGAGTCTTCTTTTAATATGTACTAGACTTTTACTAGTTAATGAGCATAACTATTAACATATTTAATTCACAGGGAATATTTAAAGTAAAGACCTTAAATAAGAAAAAAAATCTGCTCAAATATGGTGGAATGAAGAAAAATTTAGAGTTAAGGCTGTTGTGCTTCAAGAATCTGAATAATAACAAATAGCAAGAAGTAGCTTGGCTTGCTTTGCAAAATGGCCTCACATATTGTTATAATACCTTGGTAAAATAGAGAGTGAATACAGGCAGAAACCCCTCCACTGTGTATTAGTTAATCTAAAAATATTTATTCTTTTTCATTTTATGTGTATGAGCGTATTGCCTGCATGTATGTAAGTGTACCCACGTTGTGCAATGTCTGAAGAGACAGGGGATGGTGTTGGATCCCCTGGAACTGGAGTTACAGACAGTAGTTAGCTGCCATGTGAGTACTTGGAATTGAAGCCAGGTCCCTATAAGAGCAGCCAGTGCTCTTAACCACTGAGCTATCTCTCCATCCCTTGTGTATAAGCTATTATTTTTCACAGAGTCTCTGAACTCAGAATATTTCACCCAAGTTCAAATTTCATGTTTCAACTACTGAATGATGCTGTTTTTCATTTTTGCATGAGCATAAATTAAAATACATTCCTTTAATTATACAAACAACATGTATCTTTTTGCAAAGTGCTTCAAACTAGGAAAAGGGATACTACAGAAAATTAAGAAAAATAGCTTCAGATATAAGGATTATGAACAATTAATTATACCTCTAGATTTCTGCTTCTTAATTGAAACTCTAGAAAACATTTGGAACATCATTAATATGGCTAAATGGAATTAAATCATCATTTATTTTTAATATTAGCTAAGTACTGCTAAAAAGATAAGAAGAAAGATTGAAAACTAAAACTAAGTTTTGAATAAAAATTAGAGCTTGATTAAAATTTTCGGTTTTCTTTCTAATAGTTTGAAGACTACTAGATTGTAAAAACCCTTTTCATATTGAGAAAAGCTATATAAATACAAACTTTTTTCATATGTTTATAATGTTTCTGGGACCATTAAGAAATTTACATAGTACACATATGCTTTGATTAGCTCCACATTCCAAGTAGAGGGATATTTGTTTTGAATGCACTTATGAATATAGAGGAAGCTCTACTTTACCTATCCAGAAATTGTCTACCTACTTGTGAACTGCCTAGTCATAGTTTCAGAATTTAACTTCTTTTCCTTTCTAATTTTTTTTTGGCATTCATTTGAAAAACTAAAAATTTGCACGATTATCAAATTTTCAATAACAGACATGAAAGAAAATCGAATCATTTTATATTTGACTTCTTAAATCTATCATTAAAAAACTGAATCAGGCTCCCACCAAGAACTGTGGGACAAGATGAATAGAAATACCTCCCCACTGCTGTTTTCCGTGGTCTTCTGTATACGATGCAAAGCCTGCATTGCTCACCTGAAGCTGTTTCTCTGTCCACAGCTTCTACAGATGCTGATGGGAAAGCCTCTCTTGCTCACTCGAACAGTGAGGCAGAACTTGCAGAGATCTCTTTACAAGATGCTGATTACTCTGGAATATTCTATTGCACTACCTCTTAAAATTACTAGCTAAAATGGCACCCGTTCTTGTATTCCCTTCTAAGAAACCACACTGGCTGACCTAGAAAAATGAATATTTGGTCCTGGATCCCTCACCCACCTTCCTGTGGTCAAGTAGAATAGTTACATGATTTTGCTATGTATGGTTCTTCCTCCTGTTTCTCTCCACTGAAGTATGTCTGAATCACATTTTGAAATAGTAGCTTCCAGTTTCTGTGAAGGAGGCATCTGTTCCCTTTGAACTTTGTCCAAAGGCATACACAGATGACTAGCTATGTCCTGTTTGGGTTATGAACCCCCCCTTCTCTATGGAGGTACACTTGATAGCTGTACCCTTCCTCAGGACAGACAGGTCTTCCCTTACACAGCAGCTGCTCTCTTTCCCTTCAAAGGTGAAGGGTAAGGTTCTTTGCCCTTTCTAGTCTTCAAAGCAACTGGAAATGCTGCTGTTCTGTTAGGACCGTGGTCTTTCCATGACTCATTTACTAAGGCAGAGATCAGCAAATAAAACTCAAGACAGTTTTCAGACTGAATTCTTAAACACCCAGATTCAAAAAGAACTAATGATTTTATAATATATTAAAATATTATATTTATTATTTTTGTGTATATGTGTATTGCCTGAATATATGTAAGTGCACCTGTGTCATGCAATGCCCCTAGAGGTGAAGAGGGCATTGGATCTCTTGGAACTGAAGTTTTGGATGGTTGTTAGCCACCACATGGGTGTGGGAACTGAACCAGGGTCCTCTGCCAGAAGAGCTAGTGCTCTTAACCACTGAGCCATCTTTCCAGCCCCTTGATAATAGTTTTTAAAACTTTCCAATGTGGCAAATTATGACAAATCACACATGTTCTTCAAACTAATTTAAACATTCCCATGTGTCTATCGTGACTGTCACTCTTTTTCAAAGTGATACATAAATGACAATTCTTTTTTTTTTTTTTTTGTATTTTTGAGACAGTGTCTCCCTTTTAGTCCCAGCTGTCCTGGAGCTCGCTCTGTAGACCAGGCTGGCCTTGAACTCACAAAGATCCGCCTGTCTCTGCCTCCCGAGTGCTGGGATTAAAGGCGTGCATGCCCGGCTATAAATGACAGTTCTTAAATCTTTTGGTTAAGCAAAATTTTCAACTTTTAACTAATGATTAACAAAAGTTTTGTATATCATGTGCAATGTGATATTTTGAAATACACACACATGATGGAATGGCTAAATTGAACTAATTAGCATATGTACTATCTCAGATGCATATTATTAAAGGGAGAGCACTTAAAATCTACCTAGTAGCATTTTTTTAAAGAATATCATACAATGTTATCAATTCTAGTCACCATACTGTACAATAGCTCTTTTGAACCTATTCCTACTATCAAACTGAAATTTTGTATTCTTCTGCCTGTTTTTATTTATGTTTTATTTTAAAGCATAGGCATTTATTTTACAGTCATTAATATTTTTTCCTGAGACCTAAGAATAGTATGTATATTTTAAGTCATTGAAAAAAAACCTGGGAACATTTAATGTCATGTGGGAACTATATGAGACTCAAATTTATGTCCATAAATGAGGTTTTGTTAGAGCAGAACCAGTTGCACCTGTTTATGCATTTTCTGTGGCTGTTTAGCACTAAAACAGCAAAACTGGGCAGTTTCAATACAATCTATATGGCTCTGCGAGTGAATATGTGACTATCTGACCCTTTACAGGAAAGGCGTGCCAACCTCAACTGTAGAATACAGATCAAATGTCATTTTTGTGAAATGCCAGACCCAGTGTCCTCAGCAACAAGGATATGACCTCTGTTGCAAAACCTCTTGTATATATTCTGAGTAAATTTAAGACCAACACTGTACAAAATACAGTATGGTATAAAGAAGAAAAATGTATATATTAAAAATAAAAATTAGCTATTTTACCTATAAGAAGCATTAATTAGCTGGGCATGGTGGTGCATGCCTTTAATCCTAACACTTGAGTGGCAGAAACAGGCAGATCTTTGTGAGTTTAAGGCCAGCCTGGTCTACAGAGAGAGTTCCAGGACAGCTGGGGCTACAGGGAGACCCTGCCTCAAAAAGACCAAAAAAAAAAAAAAAAGCATTAATTAGTCTTCTGCTTCAAACACTATAAAACATTTGATAAGGAATTCTAATGATGCCCTCCCCACCCTACAAAAACTCGTGATTTGTGATAAGGGAGTCTAATCTTCTGATTGCCCTTAACACCAACCCTATGAAACTTTTGGTTACAAAGGAAGGAAAAGGGTCCTGGGGTAGTGCAGGAACTGATGGCCTGGAGTGGGGGAAGGCTGAGTCCTTCCCCTTCTTTGGTCACCACATCCATTCCCTTCTTCTTCTTTTGCTTGGATCTTAGCCAACTGAGAAAGACTGTGAGGTTGGACCTCAGCCACGGGGAAAAAGACTCAGTGCTATTCTGTTAGGGGTTAGGATAAAACTTGTCATACTCCACATTCAGTGTGCTCGCTTCCCCATCTCTCTGTTGTGAGTAGTGCCCCTTCAGAAGTAAAGGTCTGCCTTGTCAAGACACTTTAATTGGAGTGATGGTGGTCTTTTCCTTTGTAACCCTGAACATATTTATAACATTAGCCCAACAGGTAAACATTATATATCATTATATATTATATATTTGCGTTTTATCGGTTATAAACATGATACACATAGATATCAGAATTATACTGTAAATATATTTTTGTAACCTGCATTTTTGCCTAGCAATATATTATAAACATTTGCTATGCCTTCTACTCAATTTCTTTTATTAGTAGATATATATTATGCTTGTACATTATGTCAGTATGAGGCTCTTGTGAGTATTGCTGTTTATTATTATTATTATTATTATTATTTCCTCAGGATAGATTACTGAAAGTGGATTTTTTCAGTCAATAGATATTACCATTTTAAAGCTCATAATAAAAATAGCAAAAGTCAAAATTATAAAACTTATAGTAATTTTTTGATACTAGCTGAGTTTGGGAGCATTTACAATGTCATAAGTAGAAAGCACATGGCTGGTACTTTTTAGTTGTTTTGTTTTTGTTTTAAGACAGGGTCTCCCTATAACTGAAGATGGGCTGGAACTTGCCATGTAGACCAGGCTGGCCTCAATCTCATAGAGCTCTGCCTGCCTCTGCCTCCCGAGGGCTGAGATTAAATGCCTGTGCCACCACACCTGGCTCTTTTTACTTTTTGAGACATGGTCTGACTTTATTGCCCAGGCTGGCCTCAAAAATTCATAATCTTCTGCCTCAGCCTTTTGAGTGCTGGAGTGACCAGCATAAGTCACCGTTCGAGGCTAGGGATTGTTTTTTAATTAGGATTTATCCAACTATTAGTAACTTTAGATATTTTTATTTGCATTTACTTGTATGGCAATGATCTGTGTCTACTTTTTAAGCCCTTGGATTTTAAAATTTTTTATTTATTATTTTTATTTTATGTGTGACTTTTGCCTGTATGTATGTGTGCCCGTGTCTTGCAATGCTCTTGGAGGTCAGAGGAGAGCATCAGATCCCCTGGAACTGGAGTTATAGACAATTGTTAGCTGCCATGTGGGTGTTGGGAATTGAACCCCAAGAGCAGCCAGTGCTCTTAACTGATGAGGCAACTCTCCAGCTCCTAAGCCCTCAGAATTTATATGTTCCCAGTATTATGCTGGTTTACAATTACTCTGTATATACATGAAAATATAAATTCCTCAGGGGCAGGGAATATGTATAGTTGGTTTTGTGTCACCATTTCTTTTTTAAAGACTTAAATTTTTTTTTATTATTTAACTTATTTTATTATGTGTATGAATGTATTGTCTGCATGTAGGTCTGTGCACCTGTGTCGTGTAATGCTGCGGAGGTCAGAAGAGGGCATCGGGTTCCCCTGGAACTGGAGCCGCCATGTGGGTGCTGGGGATTGAACCCGGGTCCTCTGCAAGAGCAGTTGGAGCTCTTAACTGCTAGGCCATCTCTCCAGCCCCCTTGAGTCACCATTTCTAATCTATTTCCAGGACCATAATACTTAGTTTTAAAAAGACACAGGGAGAGTAGCTATGATGACAGGTGATGTGTCTTCGTTGTTAAATGGTCTATATTTGAAGTCTTACCATCATATCCCTTCAATAGATACTGTGCTTCATTATGGAGTTCTTAAGAATTCTGCAGCTAAGAACTGTGAGAACCACTTGATAAGTCATAAACAGATACATCAAATCTGTATAACCTGGGATAAGATTGAGAAGGAACCAAAATTTGCTATGCATGAGTTATTTTATTCCATGGAATTCAAATCAAAGGCTAGAGTTCTAAATTCTGCTTCCTAACCATGCTCCCCAGATAAGACACTTTGGTGTAGCGACTATGAATCTGAGTTCTGGAGTCTGCTAGCCAAACTCCATGAAGTGAGGCCTTGTACTTTAAAAGTTTATTTATTTATTTATTTATTTATTTATTTATTTATTTATTTATTTATTTTTATGTGTATGAGTGTTTTGCCTGCAGGTACGTAAGTGCACCTATGTCATGTAGTGCCTGAGAAGGATAATAGATGAAGGTGTCGTTGGATCCTCTGGAACTGGAGTTACAGATGATTGTTAGCCACCATGAGGAGGCTAGGATTTGAACCTGGGTCCTCTGCAAGAGAAGCCAGTGCTCCTAACCACTGAGATATCTTTCTAGCTCCATACTTTTCAACCTTTATGGTCTTGTAGCTCCTGCTGTATCTGGCTCCACGTTTGGAAAAATGTGAGTAATAGATTTCTTCCATAAAGTCACTGCAGTGTGTAAATGAGAACAGGCACCACAGAAGGAACAATTGTTTTGATTAACTAATCATTAACTTAGGATATTCATAGTGGTTTTTAAGGCTTTTTAGTTTTCTTGTTTTTTTTTTTGGTTTGAGGTCTCTGATTTTTTTTTTTTTTGAGACATGTTTTTATTTTGCCAAGGCTGATCTTGAACTCCTGCCTTGGTCTTCAGAGTGCCTGGAACTCCTGATTCCCCTGCCTTAGTCTTCAAGAGCACCCGGCAGGTATATACAACCAAGCCTGGTCAATCTGTTGTTAGATTTTTACTTTGTTTATTTGTTTTGAGACAGGCTATCACATAGTCCAAACTGGACTCAAACTCACTATGTAGTGCAGGCTAGCCTCGAACAAGCTATGTAGCCCAGTCTGGTCTTGAATTTTTGATCCTCCTGACTCAGCCTCTGGAATGCTATGATTAGAGACATGAGCCACCTTTTTTCATAAAAAACTACGTTTTCATGAAAGTCAATTTTAGTAAGTGGTGCACATAATTCACTGTAGATGCAAAAATCTTCTAAGTCGATATTCTTTTTTATCTCTTGGACAAAGTTATGAAGGATTGTTTTGGAGTTGATCTTGAGTTCAATTTCCAACTGCATCACTTGCTATGTGAGTCTCTAGTTCAAAGAGACTTAATGGAGACAGTCATTGTCCCCATTTCATAGGGACATCAATACATTTAAATGATGCATGTAAAGCTTTGAGCACCATGTCCAATGCATAGGGAGTATTCAATTGATGTTATCGTCATTTATATAACCATCTTATAAAATTATCAAAAGCCTTAGACAATAGAAACTTCCAGAAAGTTTACAGGGCTTACCAGACAAAACATTGGAATGTCAAATTACAAAACAAACAAACAAACAAACAAACAAAAATCCACAATACAAAGCATCAGAAATAATAACTCCTTACCTCTGTTCTGCTAACAGCAAAGACGTTTCCATAGAAAATCAAAAGGGGGGAAAAAAGAAAAGCAGAAGTTAATACATTTTTATCTTATGATTCAGAAGTCCATACCATTACCCTCAAAAATTTTTTAAGTTTCTTTCTTCCAAGAAAGAAGCCCAAACTATATTAATAGGCATATAGGACAGAGATTAAAGCAATACTGTCCCCAGGAGCTGTGATCTTTTCAGAGGGAGGCAACTATGGACATCATTGGTCAAGACAATATATCAACTGGGTATTCCCTCCATCACCCATCCAGGGCTTTGCCTTAAGAACCAGGGTGTGTCAGATAATAGAAAAAAACAAGAGAGGAGGAGGTAGAGGAGAGGTTAGAAAACTGTTCTCATAGGCCAGCTGGCTTCCTGGGCATGGGACCGGCAGTCAAGCACAGTGCTCTATGTTCAGTAGGGCCCAGGCATCAACTTATTGGTTTGCTTCTACTATCTTGAAGTACTAAGAGTAGTTTTTATTTTGCAGCACACACTACAGAAAATGTAGCGGTCTTGGCTGCAGAAAAGCTTCGGGCTCCAGCAGACTGTGCTACTTTCTCTGGAGAGTCCATGACTCTCAGCAAGAAAAGCCCAAGGCAGACGCTCTCCACAGGATGGGAGCACTGGAAGGATGGACAATGACTAGCATTTCTGAATTATCCCATTTTCTTTTTTTTTTGGAACAAGCTTTTTTTTGTCTTTTGGAGACAGGGTCTCCCTGTAGCCCCAGCTGTCCTGAAACTCACTCTGTAGACCAGGCTGGCCTTGAACTCACAAAGATCCGCCTGCCTCTGCCTCCCAAGTGCTAGGATTAAATGTGCATGCCAAAACGCCTGGCTTGGAACAGGTTTTTTTTTTTTAAATAACTTTATTGTATGTGTGCATGTATGTAAGTGCCCCTGGGTTGTGGAAAGCCTGTATAGGCCAGAAGAGGGTGTCAGATCCCTTGGAATTGAAGTTTTGGACAGTTGTTAGCTGCCATGTGGGTGCCGGGAATCAAACCCAGGTCCTCTGGAAGAACAGCAAGTCAAGTGTTCTTAACCACTGAGCCATCTCTCCAGCCCCTTGAACAGAGTTTTTCAAAAGCATCTGAAACGTGCTCAAGGGCCAGCTTTGCATTTTAAGACTTTTTTTTTTCATCTTTTTGAGACAGGATCTCCCTGTGGGGCCCAGCTGGCCTGGGACTCACACAGTAGACCAGGCTGGCCTTGAAATTCACAGAGATAGCCTGCCTCTACCTTCTGAGTGCCTCTGAGTAATCCCGTTTTCTTTTAGTGCAGAAAATGTTTTAAATTCACATTTTTTTTTACCAAGTGTTTTATGGTCTAGAACATACTTTGTCTAAAACCAATTTGTTGTATTAGAATTTCTCTAAATGTCAAGGCCTGACTCTTTTCAAAAGTTTCAGAGCCTCTTGGATGTTCTTTGGGCATTTTTAAGGATTCTAAAATGAATTTCTCAGACGCTTCAGTTTTCTTGAGAGACAGTGAGTTTGTAGTTCTCATCTTCTCTTTATATATATATTTCATTGTTTTTATTTTTTATCTTCTCTTTATATTTGCTGCGGTTGGAGACAACATGACTTTTGCAACCTTCTGTGTGTGTGTGATTTTTTTTTTTTAGTCATTATGGACTCAAAAATAAAAAGGAAAGAAAGAAAAAGAAAACCAATACAACCCAAAATTTTCTTACAAAACATGTAAAGAAATAGGCAATTATGTAGCATTTGCTAAAGCGTCATGATGAAAGTGTCAGGTGAGGTGATTTTGGATGGATTAGTCATTACAAAATAAAAAAATTCATGATTTCCCATCAAAACATGGTCATTTTCATTCTAAATATTCACAGCATGGATACCTTTATAGTTACTTAAATATTTCCCCAGTTGTTTGCATGCTCCCAATAACCAAGGTAAATGATTACAAGAAACACACAAACATAGACACACAGCATAATGGTTTTCCTCAGAACATCTGCAAGGATGACCCATCATTTGTTCCATTAAGTAGGAGGTGCTCTGGGCAAATAGCTGTGGCTTTCAGCCTTCGAATGAAGGTGAGATGCTTCTCAGAAAAAATAACAGGCAAAGGGCATGCTTTGCTTCTCTAGATCTTATCCTCGAGTTGATTTATGTATATGATTACAAAATATTTAATATTGGTCTTTCCAAAATGAAAGACAAGGTTTTGTTCTAACTAAAAACAATGATGTTTTTGTAAGAACCACAACTATTAGGGCCTGAAGGTCCAAAGGGAGAATCCAGAAGTTGAGCTCTCAGCCACTTAACAGGGACCTGGAAATTTCCGTTGAGTCCAGTGGATTCGATGGAAGGTTGCTAGGTTGCCAAGGGGACTGACCATCAAACAAAAGAGCCCCAATGGTAAGGAGCAATAGGCTGCCCAATAGGAATGGAGGCAAGAGCTGGGGATTATGCAGAATCTTCAGCATGAAGGTAGGGGGTGATATGTTGGCTTCTGGAGGATTCTCTGAAGGGCTAACGAGGACTCACATCCCAGTCAATGGACAGATACCTGCAGCACCAAAGTGTTAAGAACTCATCAAGACATTAACAACCTGTGCACTGCACCTGGGGGTATTACTGACTTCCATTTATTAGCTCTGTAATCTGAAGCACCCCTCTGAGGTTCCATTTCCTCCTCTTTAAAATAAGGATGCTAAAAATACCCATCTCAGAGGCTAGAGAGATGGCTTGCTGTGCAAGCGTGGGGACCTGAGTCTGGATTGCCAGCACCCATGTAAAACTTGGGCATGGTAGTATGTATCTGTAACCTAGTGCTGGAGGAGCAAGATTGGAAGATCCCTGGGGCTTGCTAGCCAGCTAGGCTAGCCCAAACAGCAAGCTCTAGAATCAGTGAAAGAACTCACCTCAAAAAATGAAGGGGATGGGAGTGGTGGGGTACACCTTTAATTCCAGCAGTTAGGAGGCAGAAGTAGGTGGATCTCTGTTAATTCAAGGCCAGCCAGGTCAATATAGCAAGTTCCAGCCCAGCAAGAGCTGCATAGTAAGACCTTGTCTAAAAATACATAAATAACTAGATAAAAATGGATGATAGAAGACATCTGATGTCAACCTTTGGCCTCTACACACACACACACACACACACACACACACACACATGCCCAGATGATTACACTGTCACACATGCATGCACACACCCACACACATGCATACTCTAAATGTGCACACACACACAAATATCAATGTCATCAAATTTTGCAATTAAGTTCATAGGCAGATAAGTAGGTGAATAATAGATGACAGATATATAGGGATGGATAGATGGATGCATGAATACATGATAGAGAATATAGATGGATAGGTGGATGGATGAATAGATAGATGATAGCTATTAGTAGATATCGCTGGCATTGAGAATTCAACTTGTAACTGTTATTATTATCTTCACCATTAGTCAGAGAGGCTGTAGCTGTCCACAGAGAGACGACTGGGTATCTCCTATTCATGAAAGACACTTGTTCCTTTCCCTATAAGTCCTCTCCTCCTCTGATATAAAAGGAGCTTTGAGAAGAGAAAGTGTGTGTGTGGGGTGGAGTATATAACAGCAGTAGACATTATTTCATCTGTTCCCCAAATTCCTGAATTAATGACTGATTTTGATTGGTAGATTGAAGCAGAAGTTGAAATTGGATAATGACAATGGAGTTTTAAATTTTTATTTATTTATGTATATATGTATGTATTATGTATGTATTGCCTGTATGTGTGTAAGTGCACCCCTGTCATGCAGTGCCCATGGAGATCAGACGAGGGTGTTGGATGCCATAGAACTGGATCTACAGATGGTTGTTAGTCATCATGTTGGTACTGGGAACCAAACCTGGGGGGGTCTTTTTCTGCAAGAGCAGCCAGTGTTTTTTTTTTTTTTAACTTTATTATTATTTTTTTGATGCTTTGTGTATTTCATACATCATTTTCCAATTCAATTCAGGCATATTTCCCCTTCCCTTCCCCCCATCCCACCCCACCCCATCCCAGATCATGCATTCTGCCATAACTGTCCTGCATCTTTCTCTCAGTTTTTTTCCCCATTTTTTAGCAATAGGTGATAATTTATGAATACAAGAATCCTTCATGTAAAACCAATTTGCAAGCAGGTGTGCCCAAACCCACACAACCCCTTGGTCCCACCATCCAGCAGGGGGGCTTGTATGTTCAATCAAGTTGATCAAATGAGTGTCCAGGCTATATTGCTGTAGGTTCACCATCCACCCCAATCATAGCCCTTACATTCTACCACGTCCCCTCTTCCGCAGATTTTTCCCTAGGCTTAGACAAGGGGCACAGGTGGATGAGAAGCAAAACAGTCTACTTTCTCTGGAGCTGCTGTCTTGGACTCTGGTCACTTCTGGAGCAGCCTGTGTTTTTAACCTAACTGCAGAAGTGTCTCTTTAGCTCTAGGGACTAGAATTCTAATCCCTAAAAATCTGTATGCTGAGTGGGCATGGTGGTCCACCTGTAATCTCAGCCTTAGAAGGCAGACTACTGGAAGCCCAGAGCAAGCTGGCTAACAAGAGTAGTCATATCTGTGAGCTCTGGGTTTGATTGAGAGATCTTGCCTCATTGAAAAAGGTGAAAGAGTGATGGAGGATGATTCCCAACATCAACCCTGGTCTACCACATGTGCACGCCTCTACAAGTACATCTCCACATATGCACAAACACACACACATACAGCAAGTAAAACATACATGTATACACATACATGAAATCTAGAAAAAGAAAAAAAAATGTTGTATGGGGCCTGATAGATCCATTATGAATGAGTTGTAAGAGAGTTGGTTTCTTACCCTGATAACCTAGAAGGTTGGATAGAGATGGGAGCTGCCCCCACTCATCATTTGGACATCAGGTGCCTATAGGTGTAGCTTGAACTGTAGCATTCCTAAGCTTATCTCTCCTGAGGCACAAACCACTTAGTCTCTTAGGCAAATGGTGCCTCCACCACAAAAGCCTAATCTCAGGAGGCAAATGGTGCAAAACTTAGCCATTGCAAAGTGCACATAGACTTTCCTTTATCCCACCCCCATCCTTGTCAAGAGCCAGCCAAAGCTGCTATATAAGTCCTTAAACTCCTGCAATAAAACACGTTTGCCCTCAGACCTGACTCCCGGATCTTTCTTTGATCTGTCCGGTTTGCCAGCTTGCTCCAAGGTCCTTCTCTGCTTCCTCCTGCCCCCCAGCCTCCTTGCAATCTGGACTGTCAAGCTATGGCC
This sequence comes from Rhizomys pruinosus, assembly GCA_009823505.1. NCBI lineage: Eukaryota > Metazoa > Chordata > Mammalia > Rodentia > Spalacidae > Rhizomys > Rhizomys pruinosus. Next base: position 458,528 of record VZQC01004268.1, read on the forward strand.
GAATGAGACTGCCACATGGAGAGCCTGCTGGTGGCCTGGAGGGGCTGAGGGGCAGGAACCCCACAGCTGAAGACCCCCAGAATGTTGCTCACTCTCTCCACAGTTTTAACGTAGAGACAGGATTTAGGTTTTAACTGATCTGGAGAGAAGAGCCTACAGGGGGTGATTCCTCAGCCAATGAAAACCACCAAAGGATCTGATGTAGGGTGAGCAGATCTCTATACTACTGTAGAGCTCTAGAGAAAGTGGCACTACATGCCTAAGCCAATTCTTCCATCATATAGGTAGAACCAAAGGCAGCTCCAAGAAATTCATCTAGAGAATGGTGGGTCTGATTTGGAGGAGTCGAGGTGACTCTATCAGCAGCTAAGCAGGAGACACTGAACCATGAGGCAGCTAACTAAGGTCATGAGCATGGAAATGCTCTCAGCCTAAGTTGCAGAAGGAGAGCTCAACTGCAGAAGCAAACAACAAAGAGAGTCCATCCGTAGCTCCTGGGAGGAGATAATCCACTGAGGTACACCTCTGGTTCAAGGAAAAGTGAGTGAAGAGATAAAGACAAAAGGCGTTAAGAGAATGGGGTGTGTGTGTGTATGGTGGCACACACCTTTAATCCCAGCACTTGGGTGGAAGAGGCAAGCAGATTTCTGTGAGTTCAAGGCCAGCTTGATCTACATAGTGAGTTCCAGACCAATTGTCGAGAGAGAGAGAGAGAGAGAGAGAGAGAGAGAGAGAGAGAGAGAGAGAGAATCAGGGGTACTTCATCCACTGGGCTTCCATGTGTTTCTCTGAGAAATTTATAGAAATTTCTCTCCACATTTTCCCTCCCTCCCTTCTCCTCCTTTTCTTCCTTCTCCTCCTCTTCCTCTTCTTCCTCCTCCTCTTATTCCTCCTTGTTCTTTTCCTTCTCTGTCTCTATCTCTGACTGTCTCTGTCTTTCTCTCTCCCTGTCTCTCTTTCCTCTCTCTCTTTGTTTTTGCACTGGTTAATGGTTAAGGAACCAAAGAAGGGGCCCAAGAAGCAGGTATTTTAAAATAAATGATTTTATTTCTAAAACTAGATTTTTTTCAATCCCCCAAATTTGCAATATATATTTTCCTATCTTTAAAATTATCTGTCAGAGTCAGTAAAGTCTTGATCATCTTCTGAACTATATATACATCAACCGAAGCATAGGAAGCTTTCTCATTGCATCTTTTATGCCTTACTGCCCACCATCTGATAACAATTTAGTGTGGTTACTGGTTGATCTTCATTTATTCTTTCCCCTTTTGCTAAAAACAAACAAACAAAAAAACCAACGTGTTTTTAGTCACTTTAAAACCAGAGAATGTTACCATGAAATGCCAGGGCACTTTGTAGATAAAGACACTCTCTAAACATGGTGTTTGCAGAGTGGGATGGTAGGGGATCATGTGTCCTTCTGTGTTACCGCACTCCTGAAAATTATTGGGACAAAATGAGAATGTGACTATCAGGCATGAGAAAGATGTAACATGATAGGACATTTCATCATCTATATCAAATACGCTATAGAATTCAAAGCATGTTTCTTCTCCACTATCATAAAATATTATCTTGAACATAAAAGTATATGATCTATTTTAGGATGGGAGGCTGACAGCACCACACTGTATTTTCCCCATTGCCCATTTATTATGCTTAATATAGTCCTTTGAGTTAAAAATTCAGTCATTGGAAGTCTTAGACCCTGTGGTTAGTACAATAAAGGGCCATTGCAGATAGGGGAGATTGTGGTAGAATAGGTAATGGCTCACCATAGAGGCAGCATATTCTTGTAAGACTTGATAAGTATCCTCAGAACTTTGGACCTTACTGTCTGATATAAAGGACTGTCCTGGTTAGCGTTAACTATCAACTTGACACAGCTGTAGTCTAAGAGGGAAGCCTCAACTGAGGCATTTTCTGAAGCAGATTGGCCTGTGGGCATGTCTGTAGAGGACTGTCTTGATTCTTAACTGATATAGGAGGGCCCAGTCCAGGTAGATCTGGGATAGTTAAGTATGTGCTGTCCTTAAGCCAGTCAGCAAGCAGGGTCCTTCATGGCTACTGCTATAATTCTTGGCTGTGTAATGAGTTCCTTGGTCAGAGAAAATGCTGTGTGGATTAGCAAGCACGCTTGTCTTCAGGTTCCCATGTTAACTTCCCTCAGTGGTGGACTCTGACCTGGAATTGTAAATTGAAGTAAATCCTTTCCTCCTCTAAGTCGCCTTGGTCAGGGTATTTGTCACACAATAGAAATGAAACCAGAATAAAGACTCGTTCATGCCGCTGAAAATGGAACATGCAGACGCGGATCCCTGTGTCTGTGTTGACAATGCACATTACAATGCTCATCTTCTCTTGCTCTCTACAACAGGGCTGAGGCTTCAGGTGACAAAGAGAAGGAATTTTGCCAAATACCTGTCATCCGGGTGAGATTACATAACTTGAGCCTTTGGAAGTTGTGGCAAATGGGAATTATAGCTTCCTGGTTCATAGGGAGAGGCTCTAGAAGTTTACGTGACTCCTTTTGATGATACGAGCAAATGTAAATGACTCAGAAAGAAATACATCACATTTCTCAAACGATGGGTGAGGATTTGGGAGAACTCCTACAAGGGCAATGGGAAAGGGAATGTGAAGGCTGATGATTTCTGTTGTCCTTAAACCCTAGGAAGATCATTAAACATGACCCTAAACACTATGCCAGCTCTTTCCACAACCAGTTTTCCTGCCGAGATGAGTAAATAAACAGATGAGGCAAAGCTTCCAAGTGAAGTATGGGGCTGTGACAGAGGGGACTGTTGAGCGCAGAACGTGAAGGAGGAGAGCCATGACGGAAATAAGAGGCAGCCGAATCTTGGGTAAGGAGCGCTGGTGGAAGGGTGAGAGCAGGCACGTCTGATGAAACCCCACTTCTGGGAACCCCACTGGAGACAATCAGAGACTAGGCAAGAGAGAAATGGAGAGCAAGTTCCATGCCCAATGTCTGAGCAATCTGGGGAGATCGTAACTCATACTTTCTGGAAGTGCCCCAATGCCCCTGAATGAACACGGTGCTAAATATCCCTTTCTCATCAGAGACCTCGCCCTTCTTGGGATGCTGGCCAATGGAACACTCCTGAGTTAGGAGGTTGTTTCTTCAGGGGTTCTAGGGCAGTCTCCATGAAGCACCCAGCAGGTCTAACAAGAATAGTTCCAAGAGAGAAAGAAAGTGGCAGGATTTTTCATATAGATCAGAGATCTCAGTCAATTGTACTAACCTTTACTAGGTATGTCTGGAAGACAGCAGAAGAGGGTAGGCTCTCATAACAGCCAGAAGTCAGATGAGGGGCTGAACAGGAGAGCCCTGGGCATTCATGAACAGAGAAGCAAGTAGCACACATTTTGTAGTATTTTCCCTCAACACCCGGACGTGGTTCTGATTGATCACGTGCGCTCTAGACACTCTAGACATTCTAAGTATTTTTTTTTCCGTTTTTACTTTATGCTCACATTTCTTTGCTTGATCTGCAACATGGTGCAGCACTGTGATGATGCAGAAGGACAGCTTGAGGGGTTGCTGCTTATGAAGTTTAGAAGAAGGCACGGTGCCAGGTTCCAATTATTGGCGAACCCCTTCCTCACGCCGTGTGCTCTGCCTTCATTCCTTGATGGAGGCTTAGCAGCTACCATAGTCATAGCCCTGTCCAGGGTGGTTTCAAGTCTCGATTCTAAGGACCCTAGTTCTTCCCAACATTAAACTCACTTCCGTGGTTCCTTATTACCAGGCCTGTTGACCAGTCAGATCATGCTGGTGCAAGTCTCTATGGCCATTGCTCCCGCCCAGGGGACTGTTTGCTCCTCACGTGCATTCCGCCCTGCGGTAGCCATTTGCAAACCCTCTTCTGCTGCCTTGTGCCCAGCCACTTGTTGCTCCACCGTCTCTTCCTGCTGTCATTTTTCCTGGTGCTTTCATTGCTGGCTACCCCCATCTCTCAGCCCTGGACAGCACCTTCTGCACTGATGTCTTGTAGCTTAAGGTGATTTTGTACTACGGAAGGATACAAGTGGGATGAGAAAGTGCATAGCAGCATTTGCTGAGCAAGCCTGATGACCCGAGTTTGATCTCTGCTGCAATGCGTAAAGGCAGAAGAGAGAACGGAGTCCACAAAGATGTCCTCTGACCTCCAGAATGCCACGGCACGCACACACCTGTGTGCACACACGCCACAGTAATAATATAATTAAAATTGAAAAGGAAGGTAGCACTACATTTTAGGATTACAGGTTTCTCTTCTGGTATATTCCACTGTTAATGGAATTGGTTCAAGTTCTCTGGGTTAGGACACAGATGAAGAGATGTCACCATTTCAGCCAATATGGTGGCAGTCCTGCTATGCTTGGAAGTCTTTTTCAGTTTCTTTTTTTCTTAAATTTTTATTGAGCTTTTGTGCATTTCATATGTTTCTTAATCAAGTTTGGCCCCTTCTCCCATCCATACTCCCACACTAGAATTCATGCATTCTGCCATACATGTTTAGTCCTGTCTTGCCTCTTTTTCTCAGTCTTATTTATTTATTTATTTATTTATTTATTTATTTATTTATTTATTTTTAACTTTTTCCATTCAGAAGTTTATTGTTCCCCTATGGGGAAGTCTGACTCGAGCACTAATTCCATACACCTTGAAAGGCTGCAGAGGTGGCTTTCAGGGCTACGAGGGACACAGACCCAGCAAGTTGGGATTTGGCAGGCCTGCCTTAAGACTGAAGTGAGGACATGCAAGGTGACCTCACTGTTGAGGCTGCAGAGCAGACTCCAAGTGGGGGCTTGATGCATTTGGCTGGGATGTAGAGGTCTGGAATGCTTTAGAGATGCCTGAGGGCACCAAGGCAGCTAGGCTAGTCCTTTGGGTTGTAATCCAACCAAGAGATGAAATCACAACGTCTCCAGCTTCCAACTTCACTGGAGCCCAGAGTTTGTAGGACACCACTGCATAAAAACACATTCTTTTTCCCCCTGCCATCTAGGGGAGAGATGGAAGGAGGAGGGAGGAGGAGGAAAGAGGGAGGAGGAGGGAGGGAGGAGGGATGAGGGGAGAGGAGGGAGGGAGAAGGAGGGAGGAGGGAGGGAAGAGGGAAGGAGGGAGGAAGATGGAGGAGGAGGGAGGAAGAGGGAAGGAGGAAGATGGAAGGAGGAGGGAGGAGGAGAGAGGGAGGAGGAAAGGAGGAGGAAGGAGGAGGGAGGGAAGATGGAGGGAGGAAGATGGAGGAGGGGAGGAAGAGGAAAGGAGGAGGAGGGAGGAGGGAGGGAGGGAGAAAGTGGGAGGGAGGGAGGAGGGAGGGAGGATGGAGGGAGGAAGAGGGAGGGACGGAGGAGGAGGGAGGGAGGAGGGAGGGAGGAGGGAGGGAGGAAGGAGAAAAAGCTCTGGCAAGGGACTGTCATTGAACAACCCAAAATTTAGCAGAAGTGTTCTTTTCTTAAGACTGGTGTGGTGGTGCACACCTTTAATCCTAGCTCTTGGGAGGCAGAAGCAGGCAGAAGCAGGCATATCTTTGTGAGTTTAAAGCCAGCTTCGGTCTACCGAGTGAGTCCAGGACAGCTCAGCGCTTCTACAGGGAGACCTGCTCTCAAAAAGACAAAAAAAAAAAAAAAAAAAAAAAAAAGAAGGACTGGCAACACTAGTCCTTGTCTTCCATCCAGTGGAGGCAGAGGTGGAACTTCGTCAGATCCATTTATGTGCTCAGAATATTCATATGTACAGGTGTTCACTTTCCACACAATGACTTGGATCTTACCCATATGTTCTCATTCATCCACTCCACTGCCATATTGAACACTCGCAAAGCTGAACTCTGTCCTGGTAGGCTCTCCTCTGCTCAGAACCTGTCATGGCTGCTGTGTTCAGACCCACGTGTCTTTTCTAGGGTCTCCTAACGGCTTGCTATGTCTCCTAACCTCATGATAGCTCCCGCCTGCAAATTTGCTGAAGAACATGTTTGACCGTAGCATTTATTTCCTCTGAAATGATTACATACTGATGGAGGAATATATGAAACTGGTCCTAGTTCTTCAAAACGGACTCCAACTTCACATCTTTCTTCCTGCTTTGCACCTCTCGGGGCTCAAGCATGCTCAGTGCTGCTTTGTGGTCGCTCTTCAGCCTCTGCTCCCTGGACTCTATTGCTTTGTTTGCTGTTCAGCTGTCAGTGTTTGTGTAACAGAACAGAGTCTGGTCAGCATAGATGTAGCTCACTTCTCTGGAAAGCAAGACCCGTTACTGGTCAATTTTCAACCTTATTATTCTGCCCACAGAATGGACTACATTCAACATATTTAATAAATGTATGTAAAATGCCTTAGAAACAGCAAAGTGTGGTCTAAACAATATTATTATTATTATTTTATTATTATTCTTATTATTGGTCTTTTTGAGATAAGGTCCAGCTGGCCGGGAACTCACTATGTAAACCAGGCTGGCCTTGAACTCACAGAGACCTGCCTGCTTCTGCCTCCCGAGTGCTGGGATTAAAAGCATGTGCCACCACGCCCAGCTCCATTTTATTATTGTTATTTATTGCATTTTGTTGAATTACATTTAGGAACCTTATCAATCTCTGAGTGAAATGATGCCCTAAAATCGATGCACTGTCCAAAGACACTATAGACAGATGTAGCCCCCAGGAGATGGTGGAGGGAGGTGGTTTGGGAGCCTCTCCTCTCCTTCATGGCCATGCCCCAGGGGGCCAGCCTTGCCTAGTTCACCCTATACATTCCCATATGGCCTGTATTCCCTTCTGTTTAAATTCGGTAGACATTACTGGAAAGTTCCCCTTCCGGGAAGATCAAAGAAGTAGCCTGTAATAAAACGCAGCAGGCTCAGGGAGCTGGCCTTACACGGAGGGCCAAACACCTCTCAGCTGGTCCTTGAACAGTAGACCCGCTATGAATGGAACACGCATGGCATTTCCTGATCCAGGGATTATTTCCACCTCTAGGAATTCTACAAATGTGCTCAGAAGCCTTTGGGATATTTAACTTTTAAAAATAAACCTTGGTAACACAACACAGCTATCCTAGAAATCCATGCGTCAGCCGTTTTCCTTGAAAATATTTGTAAGTCTTGTTGTCACTTGCATACCATGGGGAAATGAAAAGCCACAAGAGTCACCCTCACAGGTAAACATGCCCTCAAGGAACAGCCATGTGGAAACTGGACTAACCATGTACATATCTGCCAAATTCTTGAGAGCCTTGGGAAGTTTAGTTAACCCGGAGAAAGGAGAGTCGGGGAAGGAACCAAGGGAGAGAAAAAGGGAGAGGAAGGGAAAGGAAGGCAGGAGAAGGAGGGAAGGAGGGAGGGAAGGGAGGAAAGGAGGGAAGGAGGGAGGGAGGGGTGAAAGACAGTGATTAGGAGTGAAAGGGAGGAGTGGGGAAGAGAAAGGGAAGGAGAAGGGACGAGAAGAAGGAAAGAGAAAAATAGCTCCTCTATTGGGATCTGCGCCAGGGGTGTGGTGGCACACGCCTTTAATCCCAGCACTCGGGAGGCAGAGGCAGGTGAATCTCAGTGAGTTCAAGGCCAGCCTGGTCTACACAGTGAGTTCCAGGCATACTGGGGCTACAGAGAGACTGTCTCAAAAAAAAAAAAAAATAAAAAGACAAAATAATAAATAAATGAATTAAATTAAATCACTTGTGCAAGAATTTGGAGATTTAGTTTTTGGTGGAATAAAGTTAAAAATCTGTACCTGGATCTCCCCCAAATTGTCACCACTGATGAGAAAATAGCCCAAAGGGACTGCAGTGATAAGGAAAGGTGTTCTCTGTACCGGGTGTTTCGGAATAGCGCTGGCACAAACACGCAGCACTTACCTGCTATGCTGACGGTTGCTGCCGCCTTCGCTGTGCTGAATTTCTCTCCATGCTTATTGGTAGCTATGCATGTGTAGAGTCCTGGCTTGGTGACAAACAGTTGGAGTTTCGAGTCAATTACCCGATCTTTCACACTCTCTTGAATGGACCCAGAAGAAACCTGACAGATGTGGGAAAAATAAAGGTAGAACTAGATTACAGCTTCCTAGTATACTGAGAAGGTCTCAAAGCATTTCAATTATGATCAAAAGGCAAAAAATTGCAAACGTAGCTAGAAGTTTCCCATCTTGATGTCCCGCTCTTGCACTGTGATGTGTCCCTTCAAAGGCAGAATCTTCCCTATCCTTTGATTTACTTAGCTTTCGATGTGTTCTGAAGTCACTGAACAGGGACTTTTGGGGACCTGGAACATTGTGGCTTACTTTTGTTTTGCTTTTTGAGCCCGTGTCCCCCTGTGAATAAGCTACAGACAGCTTGCTGGAGGATAAAATGCCCAGGTAGGAGCCAAAAGCCACCATATATGAGGAATGCTATTTTGGACCAAGCAGAACCCATCCAACCTGCCAATAATCAGAGCCAGACCAGCCCTGTGTTAGGCAATCCATGCTCAAATCAGCAAAATCTCTCAGCTGACCCACAGATTTGTGACCACTAATAAACAGACACTATTTTAATCTACTCAGCTTTGAGCTGTTTGTGAGACAGCAGAGATAACTAACGTAAGCTCGAGATGAGATCTTTTTTAGATGCTTAAGATGTGCCGTCTACATTCTGAAGATACAAGCAGACAAAATGCAGTTTTGGACTTCATATCATGCAGTTAGTTCTCCATAAATAGGCAAGGGATAGATAGATGTCTATCAGGAAAAGTGGTTCGTGGGGCTGGAGAAATGGCACAGAGGTTAAGAGCACTGGCTGCTCTTGTGGAGACCTGGGTTTGATTCCCAGCACCCATATGGTGGCTGACAATAGTCTGCAACTCTGGTTCCAGGGAATCTGACGCCCTCTTCTAACTTCTGTGGGCATTGCACAACACGGGTACATTTACACACATTGAGGTGACATATTCATATACATAAAATTAAAAGTAATAAACAAGCCCTGCTGTTGAAGACCTGATATAAACATGGGAAAGATGTATGGAGACTGCACTTGCAAGTATCAGATGGTCTCTGAAATGCCAGAGAGTGTTACCAAAGGCCACTAAACCAATAAAGCAAACATAGGTCTCCTTGAGTCAAGCATGACTCCTCCATCAGCACCAGCTACACCTCATCTGCCTGGAAATACTGTGCAGCAGTGGCAGCCATATGTCTGTATATCCCAAATCTAATTGGCTATTAGCTCTCTCCTTGGAGGAATAATCCACGGCTGATGCCACAAGCTTACATCCTCTAATGGTTAGGAGATGTTATAAACCACACGAAGACCCTGTCATACTTAACAGAAGAAAATGTAATTCATGGATTAACATACCATCCAAACATCTGTGTCTATACCAAAGTAACCTACCATAACAATTAGTACTGTTTAAATACCTATATATCTAATTGCGTGTGCTTCATTGTAGGATCGAAGGCTATATATTACCTGTTATGTTTAATATACCTTATTTCTAATTGCATGTGCGGCTTAGTAGGATTGAAAGGTTATGCTGGGCTGCAGAGATGCCCTAGCGGTTAAGAGTGCGATCCGCTCTTACAGAGACCCTGGGGTTCGATCCCCAGCACCCACATGGCAGGCACAGAACCGTCTGAACTCTCAGTTCCAGCGAGAACTCCAGTTCCAGGGGATCCGCAGACCTCTTCTGCCTCCGCGGCATTGCATGAATGGGTGCACAAACTTGCATGCAGACAGTACATTCATACACATACAGATAAATAAAATATAATAATTAAAAAACTTAAAAAAAAAGAAAAGGTTATGCCTGGAGCAAGCTGAGAGCCCATGAAAGAAAACAGCCAGAATAAAAAAAAAAAAAAAAAAGAAAGAAAGTAGACTGTTTTGCTTCTCCTCCCCCACTGCCCCTTTCTAAGCCTAGGGAACAATCTGCAGAAGAGGGGGCCGTGTAGAATGTAAGGGCTGCGATTGGGGTGAATGGTGAAAACTACAAATTAGACTGGGACATCATTGTCAACTTGATTTGAACATACAGCCCCCCCTGCTGGATTGTTGGGACCCATGAGCTGTGTGGGTTTGGGCCCCTAGCTTGCAAATGGGTTTACATGAAGGAAGCTTGTCCTCATAAAAATTATCACTTATTGTTAAAAAAAAATGAAAACAAAACAAAACAAAACAAAAAAACAGAGAAAGATGCAGAAAAGTTACGGCAGAATGCATGATCTGGGATGGGTAGGGGTGGGGTGGGGGGAAGGGAAAGGGATATATGCCTGAACTGAATTGGAAAATGATGTATGAAATACACAAAGCATCAATAAAAAAAAGTAATAAACAAAAAGTGGCTGTGAAGCCTAGATTCCTTGAGGCACAAATAAATAATGCTAGACCACTTAAACCAGAAAACTGATTGTTCCTGAAGAGCTAGAATATAGGTATAATATTAGCACACAATTGACAAATTAATTATAAAAGTGCTCATTCATTAGTCATGATTCCAACTGTAAAGACTGACCACATTTTCTTTAAACATCTTAAGTTTTTTTTTTAATTTTTGTTTGTGTGCATGTATGCCGACATGCTTATTGCATGTCATGTGAGTGTGGAGGTCAGAGATGGCCCTCTCCTTCATCATATAGATGTTGGGTATTGAACTCAGGTCATCCAGCTTGGTGGCAGGTACCTTTGCCAGCTGAGCTTTCTAACTGTCTCAAGGCATTTCACATTTCCTATTAGGCTTAGAGTTAAGAGTGTGCTCCCTGGTTAATCCTTATGTTCCCTAGTCCTTGAAGAGAGGTAAACAAGTTATTATAAAACAAGCACAGCAAGCCGGGCGTGGTGGCGCGTGCCTTTAATCCCAGCACTCAGGAGGTAGAGGTGGGTGGATCTCTGTGAGTTCAAGGCCAGCCTGGTCTACAGAGCGAGCTCCAGGACGGCTGGTACTAAAAGGGAAACCCTGCCTCAAAAATACCAACCAACCAACAAACAAACAAACAAATAAAACCCAAGCACAGCAATAACTTATAGTTTGGAGCTTGACCATCTCCTAAAGTCTCATGTGGCAAAGGGTTGGTGGCCAGCCTTGGTGCCATTAGGAGGTAGTGAAAGCATTAGGGAGCTATGCCTTGAAGGGTTTGTATCCCCGAAGAGTATATTGGCACCCTGGCCCTTCTCTGCTTTATAGCTGTCTTGGGGAAAACAGCTTCATCCACATGCTCCTATAGCCATCGTGTGTTTACTGTGTTGCTTCAGGCCCAAGAAACGAAGCCAAGAGATACGCCCAAACGTCTGAAACCATGAGTCTAAGTGAGTCTGTCTTCCTTTTTAGTTGTTTTTTTTTCTCAGACATTTTGTCCTAGCAACAGAACATTAACATAACCTTGGCAAATCAATCAACAAATACTATTGTTAAGATGCTGGCTTATTTTAAGAATGGTTCTTTCTTTAGTTCTCCTTATGCTATCTTTTTAATAGTTAGTCTTTAAAATCATCATTAACTATGTGAGGGGAAAATGATACCAGTTTGGAAGAAAATTGATTCATGGAGGGAAATTACATTAAGGAATCAGCCTTGCTTTGGAGGACTGGGTGTGGGGACTGTGTTGGCCTGGAGCTTGGCTTCCCTGGAAGAAATTCCTCCGTGCAATCGTGGCAGACATAGCTGGGAACTTGAAATGTGCAGTTATCTTACTATTTTGCTTAAGAAAGGACTTTTGCAGACTAGCAAGCAGAAAGGAAGGTCTGAGTTTTGGTCAGCTTTATTTCTTTAAAATAGTTGTGTGTGTGCGTGGGGGACACGTGTTGCATTGCGTGTTAGGTCAGAGCACAAGCCTGGGTCTATCCTTCTTGTCTACCTTGTTTGAGACAGGATCAGGATCTCTTCTCTACTGCATACAGAGCTTCTGAAGATTCATTTATCTCTGCCTTCGATGTTTCTTCACAGTGGCTGTGGGATTCTAGAAACTTCCAGCTTTTTATGTGAGTTCTGGAGATCCAAATACATGTCCTCATACTTGTGTAGCAAATACTTTACCTGTGCACCATCTCCCCAGGTCGTGATCAGTGTTCTTCTTAGCTGCCTAGTAGCTAGTTACCCCCCAACAATTTCTATAGAAATTAGGTAATGGGAGTTTGTCCAATTAGCTTTTGTTAAAAGAAATCTGCTAACTTCATTCCTAGTCTCAATCCCTCTGATAAATATTATACAAATGTTCTCTATAATTTCTCTGTTGAACAGTATCACCTTGTAGCATTCTCTTTAAGATGATTTAACGTAAAAATTAAGTTTGCTTCCCAAGTTAATCATATATAGTCACCCAAAACAACATGGGTGAATTTGATGAAATCTGTGCCTTGACTCCACCCTATAGTCATGTATAATACAACTGTCTTCTGGAGACTCATACGCTAAAAAAAGGGGGGGGGGATAACGAATACACGAAACCTTTGTCATTTCACAACCCTTGCAATTCAACTCGTTTTAAAACTAACTATAGGAAAAGATGTTTGTTTGTTCAACAGGACAAAACGTCACCAAACTTAACGGCTGAGAAAGAAAAGATCAGGTTTGCATTGAGTAGGATGTACCAAAAAGTGGCAACAGAAAGGTTGACCCGTCTTTGAACAACTGTTCAAAGGAAGAAAAGCCTCAAGTGCCATAAAACATCGACCCCTCTGTGGATACCTGACCATGTGATACTAACTAGTTTTATAATGAGTCCTAATGATACTTACTTCTTTAGGTGCCACAAAGGTTCTGATATGAGAGACTTCCTTTGCCTGCCCACCCATTAGAAAAGAGGAGAAATATGACAATTGATGAGGTCGCTCCACCAACTGTAAATTGGAGACAACTATTGTAGAGGTAATTCTCTTATAAAACGGTAAAAACTGCGTTTCGTTTACATTGACTACTAAGAATTGGGAACTGTGGAAGGAATTACTTCTCTGTCTGAAACCAAATATAAGTACTAAAAGTCCTAGGGGCTATGACTCAGGAAACATATATTAATACAGGAGCTCTGAACCATCAGCAAATGGAATTGTTCAATCCAGGGTTATGTTGGCGGGGGATCCAGAGGCCCCACAAGGGTAAGGGCTCCTTGCCTCTAAGTTGGGATACCACAGGAGGAGAGGCACTAAGAACCTGCTGCGAAGACTCTGAGATAACATGGAGATGTATGAGACCAAAATGCAAGTGTACATAATTGGCACTACTGGAATCCAGAGAGTGTTACAAAAGGCCACTAAACGCATAAAGCAAACATGGTTCCCTGAGTCAACCAGGCAAGCTCCACCGTCAGCATCCAGCTAACCCTCACCTGCCTTGGTAATTACTCGTGCACCAGACGTGCAGCCATGTGTGCCTTATATCCCAAATCTATTGGCCTTTGGCTTCTCGTCCCTTGGAGAAATAACCCATGGGCTGATGCCACACAGCTTAACATCCTTTACAGGTTAGGAGAATTTATAAGCCACAGTAAGGACCTTCATATTTTTTAAACCAGGGACGGGAAAATTGTATTCATGAGTTAACATATCCAAACGATTGTGTCTAGTGCTAAATTGCTAACTACCCATAACTATGTCATGTGTGCTTAATAACCTATTATATCTAGTTGCTATGTTCTTAGTCTATTAGTAGGATCGAATAGGATGTATTCCTTGGACAAAACTGTCACGCCCATGAAAGGAAACAAGCCAGAAGTTGACCAGCAGTCCAGAGTCAACAGCTCCAGAGAGAGTGGACTGTTTACTCTCTCCACCGTGCCCTTTGTCTAAGCCTATGGGAACGACCTGTCGGAAGAAGGGGTGCGTGGTATGAAGTGTAAGGGGCTATACTGATTGGGGTGAATGGTGAAACTAAGCAATTGTAGTTCTGACAATCTCTCAATGTTGAATGCACTTGATTGAACAAACAACCTGTCACCGCCCCACTGGTGATGGTGGGTGCGTGTAGGTTGCTTTGGGCACCCACCACAAGCTTAGATTAGGTTTTGCATGAAGGTGCTTGTACTCATGGATTATCAACTTATAGCTTAAAATGAACAAATAAAAAACTGAGAGGAAAGATTGCAGGACAGTTATGAGCAGAATGCCATGATCTGGGATGGGTGGGGGGGTGGGGGGGAAGGAATGAGCCTGATCTTGAATTGGAAGATGAAATGTATGAAATGCACAAAGCATGAATAAAAAACTTAAATTAAAAAAAATATCCAACAAAAAAGAAAAAATACCGTAGTTCTTATCACAGTCTCAAATTGTACCCTTACTTGGGAAAGTTCCCAGATGCAAGATCAAGTATAATGGGCATGTTCCCCTAACACAAGTAGCCTGGACCTCCTAAGGGGAAATTGACAAAGTAGAGAGAGAATTATTTTTATTATTATTTAATTGATTTTTTTGTTGTTTTTGAGACAGGTCTCCCAGTATGCCCCAGCTGCCTGGAATTTGTCTACTGTGTGGACCAGGGCTTGCCTTGAACCACAAAGATTCTGCGCTGCCTCTGCCTCCCAGGTGCTAGAGAGAAATTTATTTTAGAGTGTATGTCTTAGCGTAGGGAGATTAGTTTCGAGCAGTGAAGTTTTTGCCTTGTGTGATTTTTGACTCCCAGGAATCCACCACTCAAATATAAAGAAAGCCAGCTTTATGGTGGCTTTCTTAATAGGCCCGAGCAGCTAGGGGGCTGGACGATAGGCCCAAACTTTTAGGGTTCACTCCAAATATGTGGCTACATGCATACACACACGGTGCGTTGCAGCATGGTGCGTGGTTTACACACACACACGAGAGTATACACCACAATTTCTTTTTGAGCTCATTCACTACCTGTCAGCATGTCCAACATCTTATAGATATTGACTCTTATATTAGGTCTAAGTTAAAAGCAGACTGATACATAAACAAAGTTGAATTATTAAAAAGCAGCAACAAGAAACAAACATTGAACGACTATAAGATCTCGGTTTCCGGTTCAGTGGCATGCCATGCATAGTTCAATTATTTTGTTTATATGGTATAATCCTTTCCAGTTTATACGAAGTCAAACTGTAAAAGCAGTTGTGTTTCTCCTTGGCAAAGCTAGTTTCGTCCAAGAAGGGCCTGTGCAATGCTTTGCAACTTCGAAATACAGTACTTCCTAGCCTCCCCATCCTATTTTCCTGTTACAACAACCTATAGGAAGTCGATCTAAACACTCGTCCGGAGGTACATGAAAACATCCTCATAGTGAAGAGAGAATGTGCCTTTTAGTTGGCTGCCCTCCCTCTGGACTCCATCAAGGTGCTGAAATGGTTCCTCTGGAGAGACCCGCCTGCCCTGAAGCTTCTGTTTGAGTGGCAGTGTGGCCCCTAAGCACTGTTCCTCCGTGTAGGGCCTGGCTTGGATTCAGTCAGTGACTTCTATACACAGCAGGGTCTTGTCTAGTCTAGTCATTGTTTCTTCTTTATGATATTTGACAAATCAGGTTTGTATGTTCTAATATAAATAGCTCTCATCATTGAGTCTGGTTCGTCCGATAGATGAGCTGCAATATCAGAATTTACATATTCAACAGAGCGAGCGTGTTATAGTTAAGTTGTTGTGTAACTTGTATTTTAAGTACAAATAGTTTCATTTTTGGGTTTTGACCTTATTTCTAGATTTTAAAGTTATGAAGTGATTGCTGATCATGATTAAAGGTTGTACAAGCGTTGATGCAAGCCCGACAGAGTCACCAAGAGCTTTAGAAGGTCATTATTTGTGGTTGGGGTTTTTTGTTTAAATATTTAAATTTTGTTTTTAGTTTATACTTTATTTTATAAACTCTGTAATCCATGTCAGAATACATAGATCCTGAATAAAACAGCAGCATTGTTAGCCACTATGGGGTTTGCCTGAAGAACTAGCCCCATCGCCTCGGCAGATAGCAATACGCCAGGTGTCTTACTGAGTGAGCCACACTTTGCAGCCCCTGCGAAAATATTTAAGTAATCTATGGTTGTATGCTAAGAATGTTGTTTCCTCCACCATCATTCTTCCATTAATAAAATATTAGTATGAGCAGCTCTTTGCACAGAATTTACAATTGTAGTATTACAAGTAACCTCCGAGAAATTTGAAAGTATACAAGAGGTTATATGCTGGGTTATATGCAAATATTCACACCATTTTTTATAAGTGGGATTGAGCATACACAGATTTTCTGTTATCCATGGGCATCCTGGTACCAATACTCCAAGTGACCAAGGCTAACAATACTGTAGCGTGAGGTGACTAGTTATCTGGTATTTTATCAGTAACCACTATATTTGCTGACTAGTCACTAAGCGCACATTAAACTAGAGGCCCAGAAATGAAAATTCTTCTCTGGAATGTGTATCGTGCTATCTGAGCTTACTGATAACTTTTGTTAAACAGGTTAATTGTTCTTTGTTGATTATAATAACTATTTCACTGAGATATTATGTACACAAAGGCATTATATTCAGTAAAATATACTAAATGCACTATTTTTTAGCCTAATTGTCTTTTCTTGATTTCATTTAAAAAGTAGACAAAATGTCTGAAGAGAGAGTTGTCAAAAGAGGAAAATGAAAACTGGCCTAAGAAATAAAATAAACAGTATTCAATATATCATTAGTAATTGGGAATACCAATTAATTAAGTACTTTTAAATTGTCATTTATCCTTCAACCACAGCAGATAGATCAAGAGAAACAAACTGTACACAATATGCTGTCGAGGGATTGATAGGGAAAGACAGGAAGCTGGTAGGAGATGCAAACTGGGGGAACCACTGTGGGAAGTCAGTGTGATGACATCTTTAAAACACTAAGATTATATGAGGGTGGTTGAAACTGCATGGCTTAAACGTTTGGATCTTCAAATTTTGCTCCAGTTGACCTTAGGGGGTCTGTTTTTTGTTCCAGATACCAGGCTGGTTTTAGGACTATTAGTCCTGTAACATAGTTTGATTCTGGTAAGTGTATCCCCTTGTCATTTTTTTTTGCTCAGGGTTGTTCCTTGAGCTTATATAAGGGCTTTGGGTTTTTCCATCATGAATTTTTAGGATGTCTAAGTCTGTGAAGAAGCTCATGGGATTTAATATTGGGATTGCATGGAATTTATATCATTACTTGAGTAGGAGTTATGTTTGTAGACTATATTAATGTCTTCCACAATCATGACGCATGGAACTTGCCTTCCATCTCTCTGGTATCTGTCTTACTATCTTCTGCTTCTCACAGATTAAAATTTCTCATTGTAGAGATTTTTAGTGGCGGTTTGGTCAGGTCGTTCTAGAGTTTTGTTGTTGTGAGCTATCTGAATGAGCGACGTTCTCCCTTCGTTTCCATTCCTTGCCAATTTGGCTCTGTTATTAAGCTACCTAGGTAGGCTACTTGGTTTTTTTGGGGTTAATTTCACTATACTCTTGGCCGATTTTATTGAATAACTTTCACTCTTCTAGGAGTTTTCTGGTGTGGAGTTTTTTGGTTCGTTTTTAAGGTAGAATTATCATGTCATCTGCAGAATAACGATAGTTTGATTCCTTCCATTTCCCATTAATAAGCATTTTATATTTCCTTTCGTTGTTATATTATTGCTCTGTATGTGGCATTTCAAGGATTAATTGAAAAGCGGATGAAGATGGAGGGAAAGCCTTGACTGCGTTTCCTGACTTAAGGAGAAGATACTTCCAGAAATTTTCCCCATTTAGAATATAGTATGGATGTGGGTTTTGTTGTCAAACTTAAGCACATGCAAATTTCAGCCACCTCCGTATTTAACAAAGGGGCCAAGAAGACTCAATGGAGAAAAACAGTATCATACTTAAACAAATGGTGTTGGCAAAAATGATCTACAGCTTGTAGAAGACACTATAAGCCCGACTTTACATCTTAAAAAAACAAAAAAAACTCAAAATAGAATCAAAGACCTCAAATGTGAAACCGCCAAAACTCTGAAAATAAATAGAAGAAAAACCATTGGAAGAAACCTACAAAGACATAGGTGTAAGAAAAGACTTTCTAATATCGAGAATAGCAGCGCACAGGAAATAAGCTTCAGACAATGTTGACATGTGGGACGTGATCTAAAACTCAAAAGCTTCGTACAGTGAAGAAACAAAGAAGTGAAAGAGAAACCCACAGAGTGGGAGGAACCTGCACCGAGTGGATACAGATCCTGAGCAGGCACTAATGGTTCTCAGAATATTAATAAACATACATCAAACAAAGAGGAAGGCAAGACAATCAAATGAACTCATCAAGACGGCAGTAAAGGACACTGAACAAGAGACTTACAAGCAATGAAAATAAGAGCATGGCTGGAAAAAATTAGAAAAGGAGTTCAACAATTGGGGGAGAGAAGGTAGAAGAGGAAGTGGTGCAAGAGCGTGGGAAAAAGCGCCACGCGCGAGGCGGGGTTTAAGGAAGGTGGTTGAGGGGTGGCGGGGGGGGTTACGCTGGCGGCGGCAGTAAGCATGGCGGGGTATAGTCCGGAGTAAGGTGACAGGCCGAAGGAGTGGCTAGGGGAGAAGGTGTGGGGGAAGGAGGGGGGGGACAGGGGGCGGGGGGGGGGGGGGGTGTGGGCGGGCGTGCATGTGAGGGGAGGAGGGGTGGGAGGATGGGGCAGGAGCGTGGCCGTGGGAGGGAGCGCGCGCGTTGGAGTGGGGGAGGGGAGAGGCGAGCACGTGGGGGGGGGTGGAGCGTGGCGGGGTGGTGGGAAAGAGGGGAGGGCGGGGTGGGGGCGGGGGCTGGGGGGGAAGAGGGGGGAGGGTGGGTGGAGTGCGGCTATGCTGCCGTGCGGTGAGACTGCGGTGTTAGTAGCGGTGGAGGGAGGCGTGGGGGGCGGGGCGGTGGGATGTGGGACGGGCGGGGGGGACGAGGGAGGGGACGTGCGATGGGGCCGTGGGAGTTGGCAAGGCGGGAGGAGGGGAGTTCTGAGGGCACAACTTATGGGTGTTTATTTACATGCTCTCGTGTGCGAGCGGAATAGCGAGAAAAAAGGCTGGGGAAGCACCCCGAGAGTTATGCCCTTAAAGACCAATGAAGGTGGATAAAAGAAGACGGGGTACAGGCGCGGGGTGTGAGGCAGCAAGGGCGGGGAATTCTATGCAGCGGGTCAGAGGAGGAGAGACAATCTGGAACGTGTTTGCAGGTGGTAAAGTTGGATTGACGGTAGAGAACCGGGTGTAATGTTAAGTGAAATAAGACCAAGTGCCGCATGAAAAGCCAGGACGATGTGTGGTCGTGCCCTCAGTTGTTGTGACATCCTACGACGCACCTCGGGAAAACCTTATTGTAGAGGGCAGAACTGAGGTAAAAATGTTTTCGGCGTGTGTGTTCTTGTGTCGTCTTTTTGGTTTAGGAGAAGAGGTAGATGAGAGCCTGAGGTAGTGGGATGAGGAAGAAAGGTGAACGATTTAAATATCCATCAACTGTGGGCTATTAGGTAGATGGTAGGAGATGGTTAAGTGAATATTGTCTTTTGTAAGTTCGTGCCAGTATATGAGCTCGTAGCTGGGGTGAGAAGTGAGATGGTGAATCGCCGTGAAGACATGTGTTTTGTGTGGAACTAGAATCTATTATGTTAATTGGTTCAGGTGCCTTGAATTGTTGGTAGTGAGGGGTGGTGGGTGGTGGTATAGTAGGTGCATAGTTCTGGAGGGCAGTATGGACGGAAAGTGTGGAAGGAACACGAAGGGGAAAGAAGAACTGGAGGGTTCAGACAGAACTGACCGTGAAACAGTGAAGGACTTCTGGCGGCTCTAGAAAAGCAGTTGAAGATCTGGTGGCCTGCATCGGATAAGAGCCGTTACTAGGAAAGTGGACGGGCAGAGGGAAGGAAGGGAGGAGAAAGCATAGTGAGGGGGGCGAGTGATGATGCATGGAAGCTCTTAGCAAGAGTGGGGGGGGCGAATGAAAGGCGGGAAAAGTGGGTCTAAAGTTGTGACGGGAGGGAGGAAGGTGGTGTTAGGTGAAGATGCGAGAACATGTAAAGAAAGAAAATGGGTGAGCAGAAAAGAAAGCCCGCAGGGGGGAAGAAAAGGGTGTGCTACTCGGAAGGCGGAATGCCAGAGGTGAGTAGGGAGGCTTGGGCCGGGATTTGCGCCTACTGAGTTGTTTGTTGGCGTATTGGGTTTTGTCAGAACAATAGGGGGTACAGGAAAGATGAAGAAAGACCGTAAATGTCACTGGGCAGGGCTGAGTGGAATGGGAAGAGATTGGGAAAGGCGGAAAGAAGAATGGATAGTATATTGTAGGAGCAGAAGGGTCGGGAGCAGGTTGTTATTAGCAGTGGAGACAATGGATATGCATGTTTATAAGGGGTAAATTAGATGGGATTAAAAATGTGTAATGCTGGAGTTGAGATGAGGAAATTGTGCCAGGACTGGCAACGTGAAGCGAACGAGTAGTGAATGCGTATTCTCCTCGGTTTCTCGTTGCCTCCGATCTGCGTCTCCATTCGTGCTGCTCTCGCAAGGTGTCGTCTCCTCCTGGGTCTTGGGGGTCGTCGTGCTCTCTTCGGTTCGGTGCGGTCGGGGTCGTCGTCATTGTGTGATTGCTAGTTCGCAATCCTGACAATGTAAGGGAGAGGTGGGCGTGGAGGGGGTAGAGCGTGGCAGGAGCCAGGAAGGTAGAGAGAAATCATAGGGGCGGGGAGAAGGGAGGGAGGAAGGATTATCGAGAGAATGGAGGGAGGACGGTGAAGGACAGGCAGAGGTTATTAAGGGCGAGGAAGTGAGGAGAATGGGGGTAAGGTTTAACGGAGGGGAGAAGGGAGGAGGAGGAAGCTGGATAGTTAGGTGAAGAGTAGTCACAGTGAAAGAAGGGGTGGGAGCTGGAGAGTGGGAAGTAGGATGGGGTGGCATGGTAGGGGGCGTGGAGGGCTATATAATGAGGGCAGGAGAGGGGGTATGTGGGTGAGGGGGCAGATGGAGTGAGGCCTCATTGTTAGGTACTAAGGTAGGTATTAATAGGTCAGGGGTATGTATCAGGCTGAGGGGAGTAGGGACAAGCAATGGATAGATGGGAGAATGATGACGATGGGGACATAGGGATTGGTGAGGGGAGTTGGGGGAAGATGCATGAAAGGAGCTCGGAAAGACTGGGGAGGTGGGAATAACAAATGATGCAATGGCTCAGATATGGGAGGAAGAGAAGAGAAGGGGGGGGAAGGAGAAGTATTGCTGGTGTGAAGGAGGAGACTGGTGAGGAGGTGGGAACCTAGAGACAATCATGAGGGTGCGTTTGAGAGTGAGTGGGGATGTTAAAGAAGGAAAGTAAGGGAAGGTAGGATGTTGCTGCTTGTGAGGGGCAGGCAAGTGTAGGGAGCGACAGCAGGTATTGTACTGGGGAGGGGAGGTCGTGGAGTTGGTTTGTTCTCAGGAAGCCGTGACGGCGGTGGGGAGAGGGGTGGGGCAGTGTGTGTGTGTCGACCGAACTGCGCTGGTAAATCTCGGCAGATCCGGGGTGCATCTATCCCGGGGGGGTCTTTTTGGATCTGAGGGGGCCGGAGGACGGTGCAGGCTGATACGTGGTGACAGGGGGAGGGACCGCGACAGCAGAGAGCAGACGGGTACGAGTTATGACAGCAGTTGAGGTGGGGAGAAGGGTGGTAAGGAGAAGAAGTGGCGTGGAGGTAGGAGAGAGGTGGAAGAGGTGTGTTTAGTAAGGAAAGGGGATGGCAGGTAAGGGGATAGGGTAAGGTGCTATCTAGTAGGATCGGGTTGGTATTTACGACAGTCTGTAAATACTAGGGGGGGGTTAGATATGGGAGAAGGGCTCTGTCTGTTGAATTGTGGTGAAGATGTGGGGAAGGGATGCGGTGGATTGAATGAGTTGCATGAGAGACGGAATGCTGAGTGTGGGGGCTGGCGTGGTTGAAATGAGGAGCGTGCTGTCGGTTGGTGGAGCCAATGCGTGGAGGCCGGGGGGTGAGTGGCGACTAAGTGCGGGGAGTGATGCGTGGAATTTTGCAGATGAGGATCGGCTTCACCGTGAGTTCGTTGTGGGCTTCAGATGGCGCCAGAGGTTGAGGGATGGAGGGAGTAGGGGGGAGACGCGGTTCGTGGCGGCGGTGAGGTTGGGGGTCGAGGGGGGAAGTCGGGTGATGAGGGGGGGGGGGAGTCTTAGTGAGTAATGAGGGTGGGTTGTGGGGTCGCAGCAGTGGCGAGGAGTCCTGGGAGTGGGGGGTGGTGGCGCGAGGGCGAGGTGTAGGGGGGGAGGAGTGCTGGGTGGGGGGGGGGGGGGGAATAGTGGTTGGTCTGGTGTGAGGTGCTCGCAGTGAATGAGGTGGGGAGAGGATAAGACGAGGATATGTAGGGAGGACTGGGCTTGGGTGGGGTTAGCGGAGCATAGGGGCTTTGGACGGGGGTCTCAGTCACGCAGGGGGATGGGGCAAAGGAGGGGAGGTTGGTGGTGTGGTTTAGAGAGGTGGGCCGGGGCCTGTGGGGGGTCGTGGCACAGGTGGAGGGTGGTTGTCAGGGGAGGGGCCGTGAGGCGGCGAGCGGTGAGCGAGTGAGTGAGGGTGGTACCGCGGGGCTGGTTTGTAGAGAGATAGGGACAGGGGAGAAGGAGAGGAAGAAGTGAGGAAGAGGAGAGAAAGGGAGGGGCGAGAAGAGATCGAGAGATAGGTTCTGGATCTGTGAGAATGCGACGCGTAATTTGGTTGTAGGTGATGTAGACCGGAGGTGGGGGTGACCGTATCAAGTTGGTTGGTGCTTGGTCAGAGAGGTGGACTGCTGAATTTATCGGCCAGTAAAAGTTTACTTATTGACTTTATAATCTTTGGGTGTTGTTTGTACGGCGCGCTAGGTAGTGGATATAAAGGTGGATCTCCAGAGAGCCCCACAGTACTTGGAAAGAGATCCCAAATCATGGCCTTAGTAAATGATCGTCGTGCATATGAAATAGTGTATCCTGTGTATAGAAAATATGGTGTGGGGGGGTACGGAGATGCTGGTAGGGCGGGCACGGATGGAGTGGAGGCGTACGTATTGTGGTGAGGAAACGTTCTGTGATAGGTAGAGTTGAGGAGAGAGCTAGTGTCAACCCTTGTTTAGGTAAGTAGTGTTGTCTTGAGGAGGAAGGTCTTCTTGAACGAGGACGAAAGGCGAACTGGGAGAGAGAGGGAAAGGAGAGGAGGGAGAGTTTCGGGCTGGGAGAGAGGGACATTTGAGAGAAGGTTGAAATATTTGGTAGTTTAACTGAGGGAGTGTGGGAGGGAGAAGGTGGTCTGGGAGGGAAGTGAAGCGGTAGTGCGACAGCGACGTGCTGTGTGTGAAGAGGATGGTTGTACTGGGGTGCAGATATTGTGTTAGAGGGGCAGGGGAGTGGAGACTGATAGTGCACGCATGCGATGAGTGTTTTAAGAGGGGCGGCCCCGGATTTGGATTTGGTGGTTGTGTGGTGGGTTGTGGGGGGGGTGTTGGAGAGGTATGTGAGGGGGCGAGGGGTTGGAGCGGGGTTGAGGGTCGCGCGATTGTATAGGGGGGGGGGTACGTGAGCTGTGGTATGAGGTGGTGGCGCGGAGAAGTAATTTAGAAGTTAAAGTTAAAGTCGTTTTGCTGGGATTAATTCAGTCAGTGTAGTTGACGAGGCAAGAAATTATGTTTAGGTTGTTGGTGTAATCATAGGAATCAGATTTTAGGTTGATTCTTCAGGTCCAATTGAATGTATTTGCGTTGTCCTCATTTTGCCTCCCTCTCGCTCCTCATTCTATACTTCTCTCTTTCTGTCCCTGTTTTTTAAAGGACAAGGGTCTCACTTATGTGAGCGAGAGCGTGCACTTGTGCATGTCACCAGGCCTGGCTTTAAAATCACCCCAAGTATCCGATTCCTCCTTGATGTGGCGGTAGACTTAAGAGCTTGGTGCTATCCTGACAAGTCAGGTTGTTTAATTGATCGTGTTTTCTGAATGATATAAGCCGACAATTTATTGCAGTATATTAGCTCTCTGGAACGATGGACTCTGCTGCAAAACCCTTTAGTATAGATTATTTACTTCCTGACCAATGTGGAAGACTTGTTTATATATTGGGGGCCTATTTGAGCAAAGGAAATCAATAGTGTAATGTTTGAATATTTGAATGACTTCAATATAGTGTATGAGATTTGCTCTTCTAAGGACATGGCGTGTATTAACGAAGATGTAGTGTGATGTGTCTGCATAATATTCATGGACATGATGTTTAATTATACGAAATCGTCCAAAGAGTCTTTAAAATATACATTTATTCGTAGGTATGTGTGAATTTATGCAAAGAGTTCTCTGGTAGAACATTCCTGATTTTTACGAACTGTGGCCTCTTTTTTAAAAAAGTTTCCATTTGTTAAGATCTTATTGTCACCATTTAATAATAGTGTTATATTGTGTGTGCTTGTGGGTTGTACACAGTTATAGGTGCAGGTGGCCCGTCAGGAGGTCCAAAAGAGGGTAATCAGATGCCCTGGATGCTTTGGAGGTAGACAGGAGTTGTGGAATATTCTGCCGCAATGTAGGTGAGGTTCCTGAGTACCAAACTCAATGTTTCCTCTGTAATATAAGTGTGCTCCTATTGCTGGCTAAGTGCAGAATGATATTTCTTTCCTTCTTTTTTTAATTCCATATGTAAGCATTGTATTTGTTTTATAGAATTCTCCTACCCGTCTCACTAGTCCTTCTTTTAACCAGAATATTTCTTCCTTCTTGTGTTTTTTTTAATATACATATCTCTGAGCCATGTATTGTTTTATTGCCACTCTCACAGTCTTCTTTTAATCGTGAATCCCTTTCTATGATTTCCCCAACATCCTCACAATTAAAATGTCAATGCTGTTCAATTAATTATTTTGTATATAATGGTATATCATATATATGAATATATTTATAACTTAAAAGGGAGGTAAATCGCCTTGCCTAATAATTACGTGTGTTGATTTTTATTAATATAGCCTTCACTATTGATATTCTGTACATCATATATTATATGTGTATTCCAATAATATGTTTCTCCTTCCTCTCTCCCTCACCGGTTAAAGTACCTCCCCATCTTCCTCATTTCCCCTTATAACCTCTGGTGTCCTTAATCCTTCCTCCCTCTTTTGATCTGCCTTCTCGCCTCCCTTCTCGCCGCCATCCTAATGGATTCTCTCCTAACTTTCCTGTCTTCTGTGTTTATTTCAGGATATATACTTACATGTCAGGATTTGAACTAGAATTCACAAATGAGAGAGAGAGAGAAAGAAGAGCGATAAAGAGGAGAGCGAAGAGAGAGAACGAAGAGAGGGAGAAGGAGAATGCATTTCCCGTTCTTGTGAGTCGGATTTATTCTCGACTCAGCATAAATTTTCTACATTCCATCTATTTACTAATAAATGCTATTGTGATTTCATTTTTTCTTTCACTGCTGAATAAAAACTTCCAGTTGTGTCCATGTACTATTCCTTTTCCTTCATATCTCAGTTCATCATGCGTTGAGAGGACATTTCGTTTGTTTTCTCATTTGTACCGTATCTGTGAAAGAATATAGCAAAATAACATAGTAGGAATCGAGTCCATATTGGATCGTGTTGGTCGATCGTTTCTTCTTTCTTGCGGTTTTCGTTTTCTTTTCAAACGAATTTTTTTAGTTTGTTGCATGTTCATTCCTTTGTGTCAAAATTAGACCCTTTCCCTTTCCCCTTGCCCCGCTCATCTTGGCTAGAGTCATGCGGTATGCCTGCTGCCCAATAATTAGGTTTTCGCATCTTTCTTGAGCCTTTGTAAGTTTTTTCGATGCAAAGTTTACACGTTTTGGCAGAGAGTTTACTGTTTCAAGTCATGGTTCTTTGAACTAGTCTTTTTATTGTGTTCTCTTCCATTTGTATTGCCTTCCAGAATATGCATATATAACACACGCACACATACGTCATTATTACAATTAAAAGGATGCTGAAAATAAACTCATAGATTAGTTCCAAAACATTTTAAGGGATTCACATTGTAACAAGTAGATTATACTCAGAGAAAACAAATATTACTTAACATTCCTAACATTACATAGCAAGTTGATCAGTATTTAATAATGTACTTTTTAATGAGTTAACATCCAGGTATCTCTGCTAAAAAGAAAGAAAAAACGAAAAATTAACTATGTTTTTGCATGCCCTTACATATAAAGGTTTGGTGCTAGGATCCACAAATGAGGGAGACAACTCACATCGTCTGGTTTTCAACCTCTGGGACCGTATTTCACTTAACATAATCGTTTCCTACTTCAATCCATTTACCTGCAAAGCTTNAGATGTTATAAGCCACAGTAAGACCCTGTCATATTTAACAGGGGGGAAAATTGTAATTCATGGATTAACATATCCAAACATGTGTCTATGCTAAAGTAACCTACCATAACTATTAGTGCTGCTTAAATACCTATATATCTAATTGCTTGTTCTTCATTAGTAGGATCGAAAGGTTATTCCTGGACAAACTGTCAGCCCATGAAAGGAAACAGCCAGAATTGACCAGAGTCCAAGTCAACAGCTCCAGAGAGAGTGGACTGTTTTACCTCTCATCCACCTGTGCCCCTTTTCTAAGCCTAGGGAACAACCTGCGGAAGAGGGGGCGTGGTAGAATGTAAGGGCTGCGATTGGGGTGAATGGTGAAACTACAGCAATGTAGTCTGGACACTCATTTGATCAACTTGATTGAACAAACAACCTGTCACCCCCCACTGGATGGTGGGGCTGTAGGTGTTTGGGCACAACAGCCTGCAGATAGGTTTTGCATGAAGGATGCTTGTACTCATGGATTATCACTTATAGCTAAAAATGAAAAAAAAAAACTGAGAGAAAGATGCAGGACAGTTATGGCAGAATGCATGATCTGGGATGGGGTGGGGGTGGGGGGGGAAGGGAAATAAGCCTGATCTGAATTGGAAAAAAATGTATGAAATGCACAAAGCATCAATAAAAACTAATTAAAAAAAAATAAATCCAACAAAAAGAAAAAAAAATACTAGTTCTTACAAGTCTCAATTTACCTTACTTGGGAAAATTCCCAGATCAGATCAAGTATTATGGCATTTCCCCTACACAAGTAGCCTGGACTCTAAGGGAAATTGACAAAGTAGAGAGAAATTATTTTTATTATTATTATTATTTTTTTTTGTCTTTTTGAGACAGGGTCTCCCAGTAGCCCCAGCTGTCCTGGAATTTGCTCTGTGGACCAGGCTGGCCTTGAACTCACAAAGATCTGCCTGCCTCTGCCTCCCAGGTGCTAGAGAGAAATTATTTTTAAGAGGTATGTGCTTAGGCTAGGGAGATAGTTCAGACAGTGAAGTGTTTGCCTTGTGATTTTGACTCCTCAGAATCCACATCAAAATATAAAAGAAAGCCAGGCTTTATGGTGCTTTCTTATAAGCCCGCAGCTAGGGAGGCTGAGATAGGCCAAACTTTAGGGCTCACTACAAATATGTGCACATGCATACACACACGTGCGTGCACATGTGCGTGTGTACACACACACACAGAGGTATACACTCAGCAATTTCTTTTGAGCTCATCACTATCCTGTCAGCATTCCAACATCTTATAGATATGAGCTTCTATATTAGGTCTAAAGTTAAACAACTTTAAACATAAACAAACTCTGAATTTTACAACACAGCAACAAGAAAAACATTGACGACTATAAACTTGTACGGTCAGCTGGCATGCCATGCATAGTTCATATTTTGTTTATAGGTATAATCCCTTTCCAGTTTATAGAAGTCAAACTGTAAAGCAGTTGTTTTCTTCCTTGGCAAAGCTAGTTTCTCCAAGAAGGGCCGTGCAATGCTTTGCACTTCGAAATAAGTACTCCTAGCCTCCCCACTATTTTCCTGTTCACACCTAAGGAAGTCATTCCTAAACACCTCCCGGAGGTCACAGAAAACATCCTTCATAGGAAGAAGAAGTGCCTTTTAGTTGGCTGCCCTCTCCTCTGGACTCCATCCAAGTGCTGAAATGGTTCCCTGGAGAGACCAGCCTGCCCTGAAGCTTGCTGTTTGATGGCAGTGTGGCCCCTAAGCACTGTTCCTCCCGTGTAGGGCCTGGCTTGATTCAGTCAGTGACTCATACACAGCAGGTCTTGTTAGTCATAGTTCGAATTTGTTTTTCTTTCTTCATAGATCATCATGACCAACAGTTTAGTATTTTTGATGATCTAAAAGTAAAAATAGCGCTCTGCCATTCATTTGGATCTTTTTGCTCCCTTCCTCAGGTTTAAAAGATTTAAGGGATGAGCTCAGATTATTACAAGATTTTTAACAAGGTATGCCAACCAACAACAGAGCACAGCAGCCCTGGGTATTTATCTGTAGGTTGTGTGGTTTTTAACTATGTACTGAAAATATTTTTTAAAGTTTTATACTTATTTTAAGATTTTATATGTATGAGTGTTTTGCCTGCATGTATGTAAGTATACCTGTGCATGCAATGCCCACAGAGACCAAAAGAAGGCATAGGGTTCCCTGTAACTGTAGTCAGAGACAGTTGTTAGCCACTATGTAGTTGCTAAGAACTGAGCCCATGTCCTCTGCAAGAACAGCCAGTGCTCTTAACTGCTGAGCCACCTTTGCAGCCCCTGAAAAATATTTTTAAGTACATCTATGTTGAATATGTATAGTATTTTCCCCACCATCATTCATTCCATAAATAAAATAGTATGACAGCTCTTTGCACAGAATTTACATTGTAGTATTACAAGTAACCTCCAGAAATTTGAAGTATACAAGAGGTTATATGCTGGTTATATGCAAATATCACACCATTTTATATAAGGGACTTGAGCATACAAAGATTTTGTTATCCATGGAGCATCCTGGAACCAATACTCCCAAGGTGACCAAGGGCTAACAATACTTAGCTGAGGTGACTATATCTGGTATTTACAGTAACCACATTATTTTTGCTGAGTCACTAAGGCACATTAAACTAGAGGAGCCAGAATAAATTATCTTCTCTGGGAATGGTATTCTGTCTATCTGAGCTACTGATAACTTTTTGTAAAAAGGTTAATCTGTTCATTTGCTTGATTACAATAACTATTTCACTGAGTATATGTACACAAAGCATCTATACAGTAAAATATACTAAAGAACTATTTTTAGTCATTTCTTTTCTTGATTCATTTAAAAAGTAGACAACATGTCTGAAGAGAGAGTTGTCAAAAGAGGAAATAAAACTGGCTAAGAAATAAAAAAAGTATTCAATATCATTAGTAATTGGGGAAATACAAATTAAAAGTACTTTAAGATTTCATCTTACCCCAGTCAGATAAGATCAAGAAAACAACTGACAACAAATGCTGGTGAGGATGTAGGGAAAGAGAAGCTGGTAGGAATGCAAACTGGGGCAGCCACTGTGGAAGTCAGTGTGGAGAATTCTTAAACAACTAAAATTATGAGGTGGTTGAAACTGCATGTGCTAAAGTTTGGATCTTCAATTTTGCTCCATTGACCTAGGGGTCTGTTTTTGTGCCAATACCAGGCTGGTTTTATGACTATAGTCCTGTAACATAGTTTGAAGTCTGGTATGGTAATCCCCCCTGCATTGTTCTTTTGGCTCAGGGTTGCTTTGGTTATCTAGGGTCTTTGTTTTTCCATATGAATTTTAGGATTCTAGGTCTGTGAAGAAGCTCATGGGGATTTTAATTGGGATTGCAATGAATTTATATATTACTTTGAGTAGGATGGTCATTTTTACTATATTAATTCTTCCAATCCATGAGCATGGGAGGTCCTTCCATCTTCTGGTATCTTCTTCTATCTCCTTCTTCAAGGATTTAAAATTCTCATTGTAGAGATTTTTAGTGGCTTTGGTCAGGTCGTTCTGAGATTTTATTTTTAGGCTACTGTGAATGGGACGTTCTCCTTGTATTCCTTCTCCAATTGCTTGTTATTAGCATATAGGTAGGCTACTGGTTTTTTGAGGTTAATTTCATATCTTGCCATTTTATTGAAACTGTTACTCATTTCTAGGAGTTTTTCTGGTGGAGTTTTTGGCTTCTTTTAGGTAAATTATCATGTCATCTGCAAAAAGGGATATTTGATCTCCTCTTTTCCCATTAATACATTTTTAATTTCCTTTTCTTGTTTTATTGCTCTAGTGAGCATTTCAAGGATTATATTGAAAAGGAGTGAAGATGGAGGGAAGCCTTACTGGTTTCCTGACTTTAAGGAGAATACTTCCAAATTTTCCCCATTTAGAATGATGTTGGTTGTGGGTTTGTTGTCCAAACTTAAGCACATGCAATTTCAGCCACCTCGTATTTAACAAAGGGGCCAAGAAAACTCAATGGAGGAAAGACAGCATCTTCAGTAAATGGTGCTGGCAAAACTGGATCACCACTTGTAGAAGCTACACTAAAGCCTCACCTTTCACCTTGTACAAAAACAACTCCAAAATAGATCAAAGACCTCAATGTGAAACCCAAAACTCTGAAAATAATAGAAGAAAACATTGGAAGAAACCTACAAGACATAGGTGTAAGAAAAGACTTTCTAAATCAAATAGCAGCTGCACAGGAAATAAGGTCAACAATTGACAAGTGGGAGCTCATTAAACTCAAAAGCTTCTGTACAGTGAAAGAAACAAAGAAGTGAAGAGAAAACCCACAGAGTGGGAGGAAACCTTCACCAGTGAAACATCTGACAGAGCACTAATGTCCAGAATATATATAAAACTACTCAAAAACAAAGGAGCAAGACAACAAATGACCCAATCAAACGGAGTAAAGAACTGAACAGAGACTTCACAAATGAAATAAAGATGGCTGAGAAAAATCTGAAAAAGAGTTCAACATTGCTAATAAGTAAAGAAATGCAAACTAAACCCACCCACTTTAAGATTTCATCTTACCCCACTAAGACTGGCTATGATCCAGGAAATAAATGACACCAAATGCTAGAGAGGTTGTGGGGAAAGGGGAACACTCATTCACTATAGTGGGAATGCAAACTCCTGCAACCCCTATGGAAAGCAGTGTGGTGAACTCTTAAAAGACTCAAAATATACCTATCCCCTGACCTGGTTATACTACTCCTGGGTATTTACCCACAAGACTCATCCTATTGCAGAGATATCTACACAACCATGTTTATTACAGCTCTCTTCACAATAGCAAAAAAGCTGGAAGCAACCCAAGTCTCCCTTAACCAATGAAGTGGATAAAGAAAACGTGGTACATCTACACAACAGAATTCTATGCAGCGGTAAAGAAAGACAACATCATGAACTTTGCAGGTAAATGGATTGAAGTAGAAACCGTTATGTTAAGTGAAATAATACAGTCCCAGAAAACCAGACGATGTGTGGTCTCCCTCATTTGTGGATCCTAGCACCAAAACCTTATTTGTAAGGCAAACTGAGTAATTTTTCTTTTTCTTTCTTTTTTAGCAAAGATAATACCTGATGTTACTATAAAAAGTACATTAAAATACATCAACTTGCTATATAATGTAGGAATGTTAAGTAATATTTCTTTTTATCTGCATATAACTCTACTGTTAAAATGTGAATCCCTTAAACATGTTTTGGAACTAATCTATAGTTTATTTTCAGATGCCTTAATTTTGGTATATGTGTGGTGTGTATATATGCATATTCTGGAGCAATACAAATTGGAAGGAACAACAATAAAAAAGACTAGTTCAAAGAACTGACTGAAACAGTAAACTTCTGCCCAAAACAGTAAACTTCTGCATCGAAAAACTTACAAAGGACTAAGAAAAAGATGGAAAACATATATGGCAGAATACATGAACTCTAGCAAGATGGGGGGCATGGAAAGGGAAATGGGTCTAAATTTGACAAAAAAGTTGTATGAAATGCACAAAACTTAAAAAAAATGTGAAAGAAAAGAAACCCCAAGAAACAGATCTACCAAACGATCCAGATATGGACTCGATTTCCTACTATGTTTGTTGCTATTCTTTTCACAATAGGTACAAAATGAGAACAACCTAAATGTCCTTCAGCTGATGAATGGATAATGAAGGAAAGAATAGTATATTTACACAATGGAAGTTTTATTCAGCAGTGAAGAAAAATGAAATAATGACATTTATAGGTAAATAGATGGAATTAGAAAATGTTATGCTGAGTGAGATAAATCAGACTCAAAAGAACAAGTGATGCATTCTCTCTTTCTCTCTCTCTCTCTCTCTCTCTCTCTCTCTCTCTCTCTTTCTCTCTCTCTCTCATTTGTGAATTCTAGTTCAAATCCTGACATGTAAGTATATATCCTGAAGTAACTGCAGGAGCCAGGAAGGTAGAGAGAAATCATAGGGGCGGGGAGAAGGGAGGGAGAAGGAGATCAAAAGAGGGAGACAGTAGGACACAGAGGTTATTAAGGGGAAATGAGGGAAATGGGGGTACTTTAACTAGGGAGAGAGGAAGGAGAACTATATAGGGAAAGATACACATATAATATATATGTAAGAATATTCATATAGCTGAAGGCTATATAATAAAAATCAAAGTATTAGGCAAGGGATACCTCCTTTTAGTACTATATATATTAATATATATGTATACATGTATATACAACAATAATAATTGAAGAACATGACATTTAATTGTGAGGGAGTTGGGGAAATCATAGAAGGAGATAAAGAAAGACTGTGAGAGGTGGAATAAAACAAATACAATGCTCAGATATGGAATTAAAAAAAAAGAAGGAAGAAATATTCTGTTAAAGAGAGACTGTGAGAGGTGGAATAAAACAAATACAATGCTTACATATGGAATTAAAAAAAAGGAAGAAATATTCTGCTTAGCAGCAATTAGGAGCACACATTATTATTACAGAGGACTTGAGTTTGGTTCTCAGAACCTACCTACATTGGGCAGTTCACAACTGCCTGTACTCCAGATCCAGGGCATCTGATTCCCTCTTTTGGACTCTGAGGCCACCTGCACTTATACGTGTACAAACCCACAGCACACACATATACACATTATTAAAGTGAAATAAATCTTAAAAATGAAATGTTTTAAAAAGAGGCAGTAAAATAGGAAGTTCTATCAGAGACTTTGTAATTCACATCTGAAATAATGTATATTAAAGCTCTTTGAATTTGGTAATGTAAATCTGTATGATATTCATAAACATCACTAATCTGTTAATAACGCTGTCTTGAGAGAATCTACCTATCACTATTGATAATCTTCAAATTTCATAACTTAACCTTGATTTCCTTTGCTTCAATGGCCCAATAATATAAACAGTTCCAATTGGTCAGGAATATATAATCTATATAATAGGGTTTGGTCCAGCAGAGTCCATGTTCCAGGAGTATAATACTGAATATTGTCTGTGTATCATAGAAAAACAGATATTAAACTGCTTGTGGTAGCACAAGCTTTAAGTCTCAGCACTCAGGAGGCAGATGGATCTCTGGGTGTTTAAAGCCAGCCTGGTCTGCACAGTGAGTTCAAGGCCAGCCAGGCCTACATAGTGAGACCCTGTCTTTAAAAAAAGGGACAGAAAGAGAGAGAAGAATGAGGAGGAGGAGGAAAAGGAGGAAGAAAATCATATTCTGGACTGAGAATCACCTAAATTGTTTATGATTACCACAACTATAAATATTTCTGCCTTTCAAACTGACTGCTGAATTATCCCAGAAAAGACTTATTACTTATAATTATTTTGGTTTACCAGCTAGTAATATAAAATGACTCCAAAGTCCACATACTTTAAACCCAAATCATGGCCTTTAAAAACTCTGCATGAAATATAGTTATCTGTAAAAAATATTTGAGTACAATCTTCAACACAGATGATGTGACTACGTATTTTAGAAACTTCTTATAGTAAATAAAAATATTTCAACTTTTAAAATGTTTTAGGAAGCAGGGTGGTGGCACATGCCTTTAATCCCAGCACCCAGGAGGCAAAGGTAGGCGGATCTCTGTGAGTTGGAGGCTAACGTGGGGTAGGGAGTTCCAGGCCAGCCAGAGCTGCATAGTGACACCCGGTCTCAAAAAAAAATTAGGGATACTAAAAGATATGTAATTTTTTGAAAATTTCAGTTAAATGCCTATATAACAGAGATATTATTAGAATACCTTTAAATAAATCTACTTCTATAAAATAAGACTTAAAAAATCAGTAAGCTCTTCTCTATTCACACCCAGTTGTTATTTCCAGTATTGTAAAAGAAAAAAAAATGCCACCAGTCACTCTGAAGTTGATCTGACTATAGATTTCCATGAAAAATGAACAGCATTTCCACAGGAAGAAAGGAGAACTGCCCTCATCGTAGACGGGAAACTTCTCATCTTTTAGACTGCTGGAGGCTTATTAACGTCTTGGGAAGCCAGTTCTCGTTTTGTGAGTGAGGAGCCAAGTACACTCTTTCACTTTGTATGCTGCAGCTGCCCATTGTGACTTAGCTTTTGTTCAGTTTCTCTCATAAAAATAGCACCTGGACTGGGTGTTCCTTTCAGGTCTCCTCAGCAGTCTTTCAATGACATGAGTTGCCTTCTTTGCTGGTTATTTGCATCACAATTTTGGACTTAAGTAGAGCTACCAAGCTACTTGTGAGAGTAGCACATGTTCTCTGACCATAAGGGCTGCAGACATGTGTGACAGAGAAAAGGACTGGAAACCCCCACCTGGGGGTACAAGTGAGTGACAAAGAATGAACAAGAAAAACCCAGGATGTACAAATGTGGGAGAAGGCAGGCGCTAAGTAAATGACCCAGGAAGGTTCACAACTCTTCTGCCCACACCGCTGACTGATTTTCAAGTTTTCTCTCTCTCTCTCTCTCTCTCTCTCTCTCTCTCTCTCTCTCTCTCTCTCTCTCTCTCTCTATCATCTATCTATCTCTATCTCTATCATCTATCTATCTCTATCATTATCTATCTCTATCATCTATCTATCTCTATCATCTATCTCTATCGATCTCTATCATTATCTATCTCTATCATTATCTATCTCTATCATCTATCTCTATCATTATCTATCTCTATCATCTATCTATCTATCTATCTATCTATCTATTATCTATATCATCTATCTATCTCTATCATTATCTATCTCTATCATCTATCTATCTCTATCATCTATCTATCTCCATCATCTATCTCTATCATTATCTACCTCTATCATTATCTGTGCTGGATAGCTTTAGTGTCAACTTGACACACCTGGGTTGAGGGAGCCTCAACTGGGGAATTGACTCCATTGGATTGGCCTGTGGCCACATCTGTGGAGTATTGTCTTGATGGTCGAGCAGTGTGGAAGGGCCCAGCCCACAATGAGTGGTGCCACCTGGGCAGGTAGTTATGTATGATATAAGAAGGCAGGCTGGACATGAGCCAGAGCGAGCAAGCCAGAGAACAGTACTCCATGGTCTGTGCTTCAACTCCTGCCTCCAGGTTCCTGCCCTGAGTTCTTGCCTTGGGCTCCCTGAGAGAGAACTGTGACCCAGGAGATGTAAGCTGAATAAACCCTTTCCTCCCCAAGTTGGTGTTGGTCAGAGTGCTTTGTCACAGCAGTGAAAGACAAACTAGAACATTATCTATCTCTATCATCTATCTATCTATCTATTTCTATCATCTATCTCTCTATCTCTATCTATCTCTCTATCTCTCTATAATATATCTCTATAATCTATCTATCTCTATCATCTATCTATCTATCTATCTCTCTATCATCTCTATCATCTATCTCTCTATCTATTTATCTATCTCTATCATCTATCTACCTCTATCATCTATCTATCTATCTCTATCATCTATCACTTTCTATATCTATCATCTATCTCTCTATCTCTCTCATCTATCTATCTATCTATCTATCTATCTATCTATCTATCTATCTATCTATCATGTCTGTCTGTCTCTCTCTCTGTATGCATGTAGATGTGGGTGAGTGTCATATACTCGTCCATGGGTGTGCCTATGGAAGTCAGAGGTCAATGTTGGGGTCTTCCCGTGTGACTCTCCATCTCTCCTCTCACTGAACATGGAGCTTGCTCTCTCAGGCTGGCTAGGCACTGAGCCTCCAGGATCCATCTGTCTCTACCTTTCATACCATCATGCCCAGCTTTTTGCTTGAGTGCTGAGAACCCAAAATCAGGTCCTCATGTTTTTGCAGCGAGCACTTTACTTGCTGAACCATCTCCTCAGCCCCCAATGTTCTCTCTATTAATACACTATCTCTATTTCTACCATGACTCCTGTGGTCCTGGGCTAATTCCTTGTTGTGGGACTCAAGAACTCAGAAATCCCTGTGGGTGCCCTCCAGACTCTACTATCTATCTGCCTGTGACAATATTAGAGATCATCTTTGATAGCCACCTATCTGCGAAACTGAGAAGAAAAAAATCAGTGTCTGAGTGGTAAATGACTTCGCCCCAAATCATATCACCTACAAATGAGCTTTAACCATTGGCCCCCTGACCCAACTTCCCATCTGTTTTTGTTCTATCAAGACTTGAATAACAAGCTGACAAAGTAGTATTTATTTGTTTATTTACTCTATGGGATAGAAAGTTAAGATGAATAATTTTAGCAGTGCATGGTGGTGTCATGCCTTTAATCCCAGCACTTGGAAGGCAGGTGGATCTCCGTGAACATGAGAGCAGCCTGGTCTACATAAAAAGTACCAGGTCAGCCAGGGCTATATAGATCCTGTCTCAAAATTAAACAGTTGAAACAAAAGATGGACCATTTTAAGAACAAAATATAGAAAAAATGTTTTCAAATATCAGAAAATGAAAAAGAATCCTTTCAGTGAAAACAATAATAAATGAATTATAAAAAAGTATGTGAAATGTTCTTTGTTCTTGGTATATCCAGATAATTTGGTATCTTTGTTTTATAAGATCCAGCAAAATTTCATATAAATGTTTGAATTACATAGATACTGAATTTGTCCTTGGGCTAGAGCTGCTCAGTGGTAAAGCACTTGCCTGGAATCCAGCACCAGAAAGCAAGCAAAAATCAAACAGAAAAAAGAGTTTCTTATCCCGCCCACAGATTAAAGAATTAAAGAATTAGTTCAGTGTGCCCCTGGTTCTCAGACCCTCACATTCAGAGTCCTGCCCTTTGACCTCTGTGAGCTGACCTGTTACCACTGTGAGCATTCTACCTGAGAAAATTCCTGGTTCCCTGAGCGCTTGGGTAAGCCAGAGAGCTTATTACATTAACAATGTAAATTATGGCAAATTCCTGCTTCTGTTTACTTGGTTTACTTGATCCTCTTGTATCAGTGTGACCTCTGGAGCCAGTGACTAGCTAGAGTGTGTCATGTCATGTGAGCCCGCTTTATCTATGTAGGGGATGCTTAGTAAACACTATGATCACCCAAGGTAGGGTGAGCCTCCTTCATCTATGTTGTCCTACACCATTGCTGGGAGAATTAAGAGCTGTATAGCTTTCCAGAAAAACTGATTGCCCTTTACTGATTTTAATCAGTATCCTTTTCCTGTGATTAACTATAAACATGACTATAACTGGTTTATGAGTCCTGTGAGTCTTTTAAAAGAAACTTCAAACATGGATGTGATCTGGGGAATCCAACACATCTGCAGCTTGGAGACATGATGAAGAAATATCTCAAGGGTGGACAGGGGCTTCCCAGCAGCTCAAATGGATAAAACAAAGAGGAGGGGCTCCATCTGAGGAGCTGGGGTTCTGGAATTTCTAGATAAAAAAGTTCTTTAGAAGATCTGATTGGTGTCACTTTCGATCTTCCCAAGAGGGCATTTTAGAAGATTGAACTCTCTCCAACGGAGAGACTTCCATCATCTTACAAACTGGGGACTAAGCAGAAGATGGACAGCCTGAAGAAAGAGCCTCCTGGTGTTGTGTTGAATGTCTGAAGAATCATGAATGTGTCCCCGAGGGAAAGAGACAGCTGGATAAGTTTTAAGGGGGAAAGAAAAAAATAAAAAACCATACGTTTATACTAAATGTAAGTCATACCTGTTCAACACCTGAATTATGATGATCATATTCTTTTTTTTTTTTTTTTTATGAGACAGGGTCTCCTTTTAGTCCCAGCTGGCCTGGAGCTCACTGTGTAGACCAGGCTGGCCTTGAACTCACAGAGATTCACCTGCCTCTGCCTCCCGAGTGCTAGGATTAAAGGCGTGCGCCACCATGCCCAGGTTCTTAGCCAGCATGTGGGTGCTGGGATTAGAACCCAGGTCCCTGGGCCCTCTGCAAGAGCAGCAAGCACCCCCAATCTCTGAGCCATCTCTCCAGCCCTGATGATCATATTCTTAACTCACATCTTTAGCTCTTTTTTTTTTCTATCCCAAATCTCAACAGATATATAAGCTCTGAAGTCTAATATTAAAAAAAAAACATGGTCAAGGAAAGATGGAAGGAAATCAAAGTCAAAGAAATAGCAAATCTGGGAAGATAAAAAGAGATGCAACTGAACAGATGAGTATCAAGTAAGTAGCAGAAAGTGCTTACAGAAGACTAGGTCTATGCAGAAGAGACTGGAAATCACTGCCCCTGGAGAATCATGGAGCATTTCAAAGGTCAGAGAACTGGCTTAAAGATTTACTGAAGATCAGGGGTTTTTTGGTTTTGTTTTTTAAAGTTATCTTTCTCATCATCCTGACCAAATATCGGACAGAAAGCAGCTTACGGGAGGGAGAGTTTATTTCAGTATACAGTGGGAAAGGGCAGAGGACATCACAGTTGGGAACATGTGGCGGTAGCAGCATGAGTGGCTGGTCCCGTTGTGTCCATTGTCAGGAAGCAGAGAGAAGCTGAATGCTGGTGTTCAGCTCACTTTCTACTTTTCATTCAGTCCTGGACCCCAAACCCATGGACTGGTACCTCTCACATTCAAGGTGCATCTTCCTTTCTTGGTTAAACCTTTCTGAAAATACCCTGGCAGACATACTCAGAGGAGTGTCTCTTTGGCAATGCTAAAACTCCAGCCAAGTTGACGATAAAAATGAACGACCACAGTAAAGTCCTGGAAGAATGTGCACACAATGGCATAAGGTCGAGCCATCCACTCACAAGCTAGAGACTGTGAATGAGATTTTCTATTGGGAATTCCCATGACAGAGAGTTATGGCCTGAGAAAAGCCTGATAAATTAAATAGAGCTCCCTGTTTCCCTTCAGAAATAGCCCAAGCATGAAAAAAATAGGAAGATTGAGTGGTGGGGGCTGGAGAAATGGCTCAGAAGTGAAGAGCACCTATTGCTCTTGTAGAGCACCCAGGTTCAGTTCCCAGTACCTACCTATATGGCAGCTAACAACTGGCAGTAATTCCAGTTTCAGGGGATCCAACACCTTCTTCTGGCCTCCACAGGCATCAAACACACATGGTGCACTTCATACACATGCAGGCAAAACACTCATAGACATAAAATTCTAAAAAAGCAAATAAAAGGTTTCAAAAAGAAAGATGGAAGTTTTGAGATTGTTTTAGTTACTTTTGTTGCTGTCATCCAAATACCCGACAGAAACAATTTAAAGAAGAAAGAAGTTATTTTGCCCCACCGTTTCAGGAGGTTCATTCCATTATAATAGGAGGCTGGCTAGGTTCACTTCACAGTGGGCCAGGAGGCGGGAATGAAGTAGCACAGGCAGGCAGGCTGTTTCCTTTTTCCTCTTTTATTCTACCTAGGCTCCAACCCCATGGGGTAGTGTCACTCAGCATTCAGAGTGGGTCTCCTCCTCAA
The DNA here is from genome assembly GCA_009823505.1 of Rhizomys pruinosus. Classification (NCBI taxonomy): domain Eukaryota; kingdom Metazoa; phylum Chordata; class Mammalia; order Rodentia; family Spalacidae; genus Rhizomys; species Rhizomys pruinosus. Next base: position 498,152 of record VZQC01004268.1, read on the forward strand.
CTTCTACTGCCATTAATCGTTAATCCTCCTCAGGAAGGACCTCACAAATACACCCAGAGATGTTCTTCACCAATCTCCTTGGTGATTTTAAACTTAGTCAAGATGACAATGAAGCCAGAAACAAAAATCACTGACTAGGAGTCTGAATAGAAAGAATGTAGCAGAAAGGGAAGCAATCTTCAAAGGTATAGCAGAGAAAAATAACTGAGTTGAAGAGAGATTTGAATCTCAGCCTCTTTATTTCAAGCTCTGCACTGAAGAAAATTATGTGAACTTGCCAGTCAATTCCATAAGGCCAGAACCTTTGTCAAGGAAACCTGATCAGGTTAGCCCGCTAGGAGAACAGACTGTTCCCGCTTCAGAAAATGGATACAATGAATCCTGACCAGAAACTAGGCCAAGATGGAACTTCACAGTGAAACAGAAAAAGCAGTGCTTGGTGGAGTGAAGGAATGATCTGACATAAGGAAACTGCATTTAGTGTGAAATGGGATGTTCACCAGTAGTTTATACAATTGATGACAAGGTATTGTATTTATTTAAAAATATACCTACATCAAAAGCAATTATGACATCAATAAAATATTTTCTTTATCTCATAAAAGAAAACATAAAACAGAAATTAAGTAGAAACCAAACAAAACCAGACAAGAGTGTCCAAAAAATGACAATAATAATCCTAATTAGGTTCCCTTTTCAGATTCTGATAAACTAGGTTTTTTAGATGAACTTTTACACTGAAAAAAGTTCAATTAAAAAAAAAAAAAACCCTGAACAGATGTAAACCAAAACCAAACAAAACCTTGGAGTATTATTCTTCCCCTGAGAGACTTTACAACCTCAGGTTTGACCTTTCTTGAGGAGTGAAAAGATGAATGAAAAGCTATAGCTTGAGAGATGGCTCAGTGGTTAAGAGCACTGTTGATCTCTCTGTGAACCTGGGTTCGAGTCCCAGCACTCTCATCAGGAGGCTGGAAATCTTCTGGAACTTCAGTTCCAGGGAATACAATGCCATTTTGTAGCCTGGATGGGTACAGTATGAGTGTGGCACACAAATAGACAAGCAAGCACATACACATAAAAAATACAACAAAAACTTAGAGCTCATAACAGGATAGAGAATAATTAGAGACATGGAAAAGTATGATCTCCACAAACGAGGTGTTGGAGTATATCATTGGGACCCGAAGTGAAATATTCGACATAACATATTACAGCCTACATTATCATCCCTAGGACAGCAAAGGAGCTTCAAACCTTGAACTTGGTTTAAAGTGGTCCAAGATAAGTCTTGGAACTTAGGGGTTGGAGAGATAGCCTAGCGGTTAAGAGCACCGACCGCTCTTGCCGAGGACCCGGGTTCGATCCCCAGCACCCACATGGCGGCTGAGAACCGTCTGTAACTCCAATTCCAGGAGAACTCCAGTTCCAGGGGAATCGGAGACCTTCTTCTGACCTCCGCGGCATTGCACGACAAGGGTGCACAAACCTACATGCAGACAGTACATTCGTACACATAAAAAATAAATAAATAAAATTAAAAAAAAAACAAACAAACAACTTAGTCCCTGGCAGAATCAAGCAAAAAAAAATTCAGTCAGTTTGACTTTTTTGTTTTCGTACAATGAACAGCAGTTTATCAAAGATAAGTAGGCACCCAAGAGAACAAAGCACAATGAGTAAGAGTCAGTGGGAAAACAGAGAGAAACAATTGGAGCTAACTCCCACAGCAGGCAAATAAAAGTGGACGTTCCTTCAGGAACCTCCATAGGCTTTTTAGAACCCACGGTGGCCACACACACCATGCACACCCTTATCTCGGAGACTTTGCCCAGGTTTCTTCCCTCAGCTGCCTACATAGTCTCTTCTCTCCTCACATCCAGCCTCTTCCCTAGAAGTCTTCATCTCAACAAGAGTCAACCACTCTATTGAAAATGGAATCTTTCTCCTAAGGTCAAACTTTCTATCTCTTCTCCCAGCTTTATTTAGTATTCTTTTTGTAGTAGTTGACTCAATCCACACATAGTATTTATTCTCCTGTTTGATTTTTTTTTTTTTTTTTTTTTTTTTTTTTTAAACAAAACCCCACCAAACTACCCCACTCGGGGGGCGCCCCTTTAATCCTAGCACTCAGGGGCAGAGGCAGTGGATCTTGTGAGTTCAAGGCCAGCCTGGTCTATGTAGAAGTTCGGCAGTGGGAGCTACGGGAGACCCTGTCCGAAAAACAAAAACAAAAAAAAATCACATTTTCTCTTTGGTTTGTAATCCTTTAAAGAGATATCAACAACCAGAGTAACTCTTTATAAACTCTGAACTTGCTCTGATTGTCCTGTGAATCTCCTGCCTGGTATATACTATCTCTCTATATATAACTTCGGGCTTTAAATGCCATGAATTTCAATGAACTAGAAGAACTCAGCTTCATAAGCACTGTGGTTAATTGGGATTTAGGACGTGTCATATTCTGGACTATGCCTAGAAAACAACAAGGAAAAGCATAAAATATTGTATTTACAATATAATAGGAAACCATAAGATTTCATAAGAGTTTAAAAGAAAACTGTATCTGACACCAGAAGACATGAGTCCAGGCTTATTACCCATCACTGTTAACATTTTGAGGAAGCAAAACAAATGAAAAGAGATCTGCTTTTCACATCTATAAAGAAAAGCAGGAATCTAGTTCATCTTGGAAATTCTTTCCATATTTAGTAATTTGGCAGTTCTAAGTACTCTACAATTTATTGTTCATTTCAAGTTTCAACCTCACTCTAATTAAAGGTAAAACTGATAACTCCAAATAACTGGCTCTTTTTTAAAGTAGTGATTTTTTTTATCAGAAAGAAATGTAAATGACTTACATTCGTCACATGTATCTAAAATATTCTTTTCCTTTATGCCCAAAATATCACCTCGTTCTCTGAAAGTGTGGTTGATCTTAATCTTTCCTCCCATTTTCTCAGAGGTATCGGTATAAAGCATTAATATTTATTGAATGGACTAAAAGAGAGTCCTGTGTTCATGTTGAGCCTGGATGCTCCTAAGCACCGAGTACAGTGAACAAGCAGGCTAAGAGGGTTTAATGGGAAAGGGGAATACCAGATAAGCCCCAAATAACCAGAAAAGGCTCAACTAAGTCTGTGAAGATAGTAAAATAGAATGACAGAGATGAATGAGGGCATGCCGAATGATCAAGGAGGTTCTGTGTAAGAAATCGTTCCTGAATTATGTATACAAGGACCCCACCATGTGAAGGCCTAGGGATGAATGTCCTAGACTGAGGAAGAACGAAGTCCAACTTCTGTGCTGGAAACTCCTGGGGAGGTAATGGATGCAGGATCCTGCCTGAAAGCCTCGGGACCCTGGGCATGGAAGCCCAAGGGACTGATTGCACTCAGGGACACACAGTGTGACTGCAGTTATGAAAGTCCACTCTAGGTTTCTCATTCCATAATGGACAATTACTCACACCTTTTGTCTTCCTAACAGTTTTTGCAAGAATCCTGCGGGCTCCTGAATCTCACAATGTCACCTTTGGCTCCTTTGTAACCCTCCGCTGCACAGCGACAGGCATCCCTGTCCCCACCATCAGCTGGATTGAAAATGGAAATGCTGTGAGTGTCGTGTGACTGACTGGGAGCTTGTTTGGGGAAAACTCACTGGTGGCAAATTTCTGGACACATCATGTACTTGTAGTGTTACCACTGTCTGTGGATATATCATTGGTACCACTCCCGCCATTTTTGGAAGCCTTCCATTGCATAGAAACCACTGGGGTTTTTCTTCTTTTCCTTATCCTGGAAAGCAGTCAATACTTTCTTTGCTTTTTTGTGAAAAGAGAAATGGTTACAACTCCTGCCCACAGCTAAAATAGCTTTCATAAAATGAGCTAGAGAATGAGCAGCTCACTGCTTAAGGCGACTTTGATGAAAAGTAACCCAAAATTAGAATCCCTCTCTGCCAGCTCAATATGCTTTTCTTCATATTTAATGCTGTTAATAATAACTAATGTGACTGGATGATTATTTGAGCCAGGCCTCCTCTAAGCATTTACATGTAAGTATTCACTTATTTCATTTTACAAATGCATTGACCTTCTGAGCATCAAGTACATTCTAGGTCTGGTTGAAACAAGACCAAACAAAACAGGAAGTCTTCCTTCCTGTCAGACAGCTTCCCTTCTGATAGGAAAGGACAAACAATAAAATCAAACAGGAGAACCCGGCGTGGTGGCCCAAGCCTTTAACCTAGCACTTGGGAGGCAAAGGCAGGCAGATCTCTGTGATTCAAGGCCAGCTGGTCTACAGAGTGAGCTCCAGGACAGCCAGAGCTACAGGGAAACCCTGTCTCAAAAGACNACAGTGAAACCCTGTCTCAAAAAGACAAAAAGAAAAAAAAAAAAAAAAAAATCAAACAGGAGAATAAATACTATGTGTGGATTGAGTCAACTACTACAAAAAGAATACTAAATAAAGCTGGGAGAAGAGATAGAAAGTTTGACCTTAGGAGAAAGATTCCATTTTCAATAGAGTGGTTGACTCTTGTTGAGATGAAGACTTCTAGGGAAGAGGCTGGATGTGAGGAGAAGAGACTATGTAGGCAGCTGAGGGAAGAAACCTGGGCAAAGTCTCCGAGATAAGGGTGTGTGCATGGTGTGTGTGGCCACCGTGGGTTCTAAAAAGCCTATGGAGGTTCCTGAAGGAACGTCCACTTTTATTTGCCTGCTGTGGGAGTTAGCTCCAATTGTTTCTCTCTGTTTTCCCACTGACTCTTACTCATTGTGCTTTGTTCTCTTGGGTGCCTACTTATCTTTGATAAACTGCTGTTCATTGTACGAAAACAAAAAAGTCAAACTGACTGAATTTTTTTTTTTTTTTTTTTTTTTTTTTTTAAGTTGTTTGTTTGTTTTTTTTAATTTTATTTATTTATTTTTTTATGTGTACGAATGTACTGTCTGCATGTAGGTTTGTGCACCCTTGTCGTGCAATGCCGCGGAGGTCAGAAGAAGGTCTCCGATTCCCTGGAACTGGAGTTCTCCTGGAATTGGAGTTACAGACGGTGTTCCAGCCGCCATGTGGGTGCTGGGGATCGAACCGGGTCCTCGGCAAGAGCGGTCGGTGCTCTTAAACCGCTAGGCTATCTCTCCAACCCCTAAGTTCCAAGACTTATCTTGGACCACTTTAAACCAAGTTCAAGGTTTGAAGCTCCTTTGCTGTCCTAGGGATGATAATGTAGGCTGTAATATGTTATGTCGAATATTTCACTTCGGGTCCCAATGATATACTCCAACACCTCGTTTGTGGAGATCATACTTTTCCATGTCTCTAATTATTCTCTATCCTGTTATGAGCTCTAAGTTTTTGTTGTATTTTTTATGTGTATGGTTTGCTGCTTATGTGTCCACCCATTGCCTGTCCCTCTAGGCAGCAAAATGGCATGATATCTCTGGAACTGAAGTTCCAGAAGATTTCCAGCCTCCTGATGAGAGTGCTGGGACTCGAACCCAGGTTCACAGAGAGATCAACAGTGCTCTTAACCACTGAGCCATCTCTCAAGCTTCTATTTTCATTCATCTTTCACTCCTCAAGAAAGGTCAAACCTGAGGTTGTAAAGTCTCTCAGGGGAAGAATAATACTCCAAGGTTTTGTTTGGTTTTGGTTTACATCTGTTCAGGGTTTTTTTTTTTTTTAATTGAACTTTTTCAGTGTAAAAGTTCATCTAAAAAACCTAGTTTATCAGAATCTGAAAAGGGAACCTAATTAGGATTATTATTGTCATTTTTTGACACTCTTGTCTGGTTTTGTTTGGTTTCTACTTAATTTCTGTTTTATGTTTTCTTTTATGAGATAAAGAAAATATTTTTTTAAAAAAATTATATTTTTAAATAAATACAATACCTTGTCATCAATTGTATAAACTACTGGTGAACATCCCATTTCACACTAAATGCAGTTTCCTTATGTCAGATCATTCCTTCACTCCACCAAGCACTGCTTTTTCTGTTTCACTGTGAAGTTCCATCTTGGCCTAGTTTCTGGTCAGGATTCATTGTATCCATTTTCTGAAGCGGGAACAGTCTGTTCTCCTAGCGGGCTAACCTGATCAGGTTTCCTTGACAAAGGTTCTGGCCTTATGGAATTGAGCTCTGGCTGTCCTGGAGCTCACTCTGTAGACCAGGCTGGCCTTGAACTCACAGAGATCTGCCTGCCTTTGCCTCCCAAGTGCTAGGATTAAAGGCTTGGGCCACCACGCCGGGTTCTCCTGTTTGATTTTATTGTTTGTCCTTTCCTATCAGAAGGGAAGCTGTCTGACAGGAAGGAAGACTTCCTGTTTTGTTTGGTCTTGTTTCAACCAGACCTAGAATAGTACTTGATGCTCAGAAGGTCAATGCATTTGTAAAATGAAATAAGTGAATACTTACATGTAAAGTGCTTAGAGGAAGGCCTGGCTCAAATAATCATCCAGTCACATTAGTTATTATTAACAGCATTAAATATGAAGAAAAGCATATTGAGCTGGCAGAGAGGGATTCTAATTTTGGGTTACTTTTCATCAAAGTCGCCTTAAGCAGTGAGCTGCTCATTCTCTAGCTCATTTTATGAAAGCTATTTTAGCTGTGGGCAGGAGTTGTAACCATTTCTCTTTTACACAAAAAAGCAAAGAAAGTATTTGACTGCTTTCCAGGATACAGGAAAAGAAGAAAAACCCCAGTGGTTTCTATGCAATGGAAGGCTTCCAAAAATGGCGGGAGTGGTACCAATGATATATCCACAGACAGTGGTAACACTACAAGTACATGATGTGTCCAGAAATTTGCCACCAGTGAGTTTTCCCCAAACAAGCTCCCAGTCAGTCACACGACACTCACAGCATTTCCATTTTCAATCCAGCTGATGGTGGGGACAGGGATGCCTGTCGCTGTGCAGCGGAGGGTTACAAAGGAGCCAAAGGTGACATTGTGAGATTCAGGAGCCCGCAGGATTCTTGCAAAAACTGTTAGGAAGACAAAAGGTGTGAGTAATTGTCCATTATGGAATGAGAAACCTAGAGTGGACTTTCATAACTGCAGTCACACTGTGTGTCCCTGAGTGCAATCAGTCCCTTGGGCTTCCATGCCCAGGGTCCCGAGGCTTTCAGGCAGGATCCTGCATCCATTACCTCCCCAGGAGTTTCCAGCACAGAAGTTGGACTTCGTTCTTCCTCAGTCTAGGACATTCATCCCTAGGCCTTCACATGGTGGGGTCCTTGTATACATAATTCAGGAACGATTTCTTACACAGAACCTCCTTGATCATTCGGCATGCCCTCATTCATCTCTGTCATTCTATTTTACTATCTTCACAGACTTAGTTGAGCCTTTTCTGGTTATTTGGGGCTTATCTGGTATTCCCCTTTCCCATTAAACCCTCTTAGCCTGCTTGTTCACTGTACTCGGTGCTTAGGAGCATCCAGGCTCAACATGAACACAGGACTCTCTTTTAGTCCATTCAATAAATATTAATGCTTTATACCGATACCTCTGAGAAAATGGGAGGAAAGATTAAGATCAACCACACTTTCAGAGAACGAGGTGATATTTTGGGCATAAAGGAAAAGAATATTTTAGATACATGTGACGAATGTAAGTCATTTACATTTCTTTCTGATAAAAAAAAATCACTACTTTAAAAAAGAGCCAGTTATTTGGAGTTATCAGTTTTACCTTTAATTAGAGTGAGGTTGAAACTTGAAATGAACAATAAATTGTAGAGTACTTAGAACTGCCAAATTACTAAATATGGAAAGAATTTCCAAGATGAACTAGATTCCTGCTTTTCTTTATAGATGTGAAAAGCAGATCTCTTTTCATTTGTTTTGCTTCCTCAAAATGTTAACAGTGATGGGTAATAAGCCTGGACTCATGTCTTCTGGTGTCAGATACAGTTTTCTTTTAAACTCTTATGAAATCTTATGGTTTCCTATTATATTGTAAATACAATATTTTATGCTTTTCCTTGTTGTTTTCTAGGGCATAGTCCAGAATATGACACGAGTCCTAAATCCCAATTAACACAGTGCTTTGAAGCTGAGTTCTTCTAGTTCATTGAAATTCATGGCATTTAAAGCCCGAAGTTATATATAGAGAGATAGTATATACCAGGCAGGAGATTCACAGGACAATCAGAGCAAGTTCAGAGTTTATAAAGAGTTACTCTGGTTGTTGATATCTCTTTAAAAGGATTACATAATCCAAAGAGATAAAAATGTGATTTTTTTTTGTTTTTGTTTTTTTCGAGACAGGGTCTCCCTGTAGCTCCCCACTGTCCTGGAACTCACCCTGTAGACCAGGCTGGCCTTGAACTCACAAAGATCCACCTGCCTCTGCCTCCTGAGTGCTAGGATTAAAGGCGTGCGCCACCACGCGCTGATTTTTCTTGACCACCTAATTGTTTTTGTAAATTTGAGTCAATTTGATTTCTTAGCTTTTGATACTGAGGACTCTAAGGTATGAAAAAAAGAACATTCTTAAATATATAAATATTGGACTCAAAAGCCAGGAGAACAGAAGAACAGTAAAAGCATTGTTTTCAAAGCCAACAAGTGGTTTAAAAAATAGAGTTAAAAATATTGCACATGTAACATGTAGTTGAATCTGCCTCTCAGACACAAAATTGAGGGATGGAACTATAGTTCAATTGATATAGTGTTTACATATGATATATGATGTCTGAAGCCCTGGGTTCAGTCCCAAGCACCATATAAACCAGGCATGGTGACATATGGCTGTAACCTCAGCTTTGGGGAGGTAAAGACAGGAGGATCAGGAGCTCAAGGAGTTTGAGGCCAGCTTGGGCTACATGAGACAATGTTGGAAAAAAAAAATGCCTGGTTTTAGGAAGTCCTGGATCTAATTACAATCTGCAAACTCAGAGTTCAGGATCATGCTGAACAACTTGCTGGCAATCATTTCCATCAAATTAAGAATCCAAGACATTTTAAACAACAAATTATTTAGTTCCCTCTATAAATAGTGTGGAGGGGGTGTGTTTTGTTACAGACCAAAAGAAATTTAAGAGCCATATCACCCAAATGCAGTAGAGGGCTCTCTTTGGATGCTTGTTCTCCCAACTTATCTGAGCTCAAAGGCTGTGTGTCCCTTTGACTGGCAACCCAGGCTGACTGGCATCCTAGCCAGGGGCATCCAGATCCTCCTCTTCTTAGTGTTCTCTGGTGATGATAGTGGAGACCTAGATGGTGCAATAGTTTTGGGCCCATGTGTAGCATTTGGCTGGAGTAGTTCTTATAGGGCTTGGCAGTACAGTTTTGAGAATGAGTCCATTGTAATTAATACCACATGGCACCCGTTGCTCTGAGCATTGAAACAAGTGAGATCTTGGGAAGCTTGGAGTTGGACACATCAATTGCATACGTACGAGGAGTGTGCCTGTGAATTTGAACGAGAGTCTTGTGACAGAAAATGAGCACAATAAAAAAACCTGTACAAAAAAAAAAAAAATTCCGGGCATGGTGGCGCACACCTTTAATCCCAGCACTCGGGAGGCAGAGGCAGGAGGATCTTTGTGAGTTCAAGGCCAGCCTGGTCTACAGAGTGAGTTCCAGGACAGCTGGGGCTACAGGGATACCCTGTCCTGAAAACAAACAAACAAACAAACAAACAAACCAAAACAAAACAAAAAACCCCCAAAACCTGTACAAGTATCAAAACTTTCCTATTCTGATTTATAGAGGCAAATGTTTTAATTTGGGAACTTTACATTCTTCTTGGAAATTTAGTAATCAGGTGGGTATATTGTGTTCCAATTTACAGCTTTTCTTTTCCTTTTGGCTGCTCTTACATTGTTTGGAACATCATTTAGGCTCATTGCAAAATCTCTGATGGTTCATGTTGCACAACACAGCAAATGTGAGATACGATATATCAGTCAGTCAATCTTCCTCAGTTCCTCCTGATGTTAGGCTTAATGAATTCCCTACTCTGTCCCATTTCGGATTCTTTTTTTTTTTTTTTTCTAATTAAATTAGTTTTTATTGATGCTTTGTGCATTTCATACATTTTTTCCAATTCAGTTCAGGCTTATTTCCCTTTCCCTCCCCCCCCCACCCCCAGCCAACAACTGGAAATGAGGAGAAAGTATCCAAGTGGATTTTTTAATTTTTTTTTTTCATTTTTAGCTATAAGTGATAATCCATGAGTACAAGCATCCTTCATGCAAAACCTATCTGCAGGCTGTTGTGCCCAAACACCTACAGCCCCACCATCCAGTGGGGGGTGACAGGTTGTTTGTTCAATCAAGTTGATCAAATGAGTGTCCAGATTACATTGCTGTAGTTTCACCATTCACCCCAATCGCAGCCCTTACATTCTACCACGCCCCCTCTTCCGCAGGTTGTTCCCTAAGCTTAGAAAAGGGGCACAGGTGGATGAGAGGTAAAACAGTCCACTCTCTCTGGAGCTGTTGACTTGGACTCTGGTCAATTCTGGCTGTTTCCCAAACATGTGTCTATGCTAAAGTAACCTACCATAACTATTAGTGCTGCTTAAATACCTATATATCTAATTGCTTGTTATTCATTAGTAGGATCGAAAGGTTATTCCTCGGATTCTTCTAGAGGCTCTGGTGGGGCATGACAAAGAGTGCCTGCCGTTACCAACGCAGGTAGCTCTGTGGATATCAAACTGCGAATAAATTGCTTTTCTCTCCAAAGCTCGTTTCATTGTTAAGTGCAGCATTTTAAGAAGAGGACCAAGGACCGGACTGCAGCTCGTCTCCCCAGCACCCTCACATTCTCTCCAGAAAACAAAGATTCAGCCCTATCTTTGCAGTAGTAGAAGATAGCTTCACCCTTTCCTTTTCCTTTCCCTCTATTTCCAAAGGAAAGTAAAATGTTCACTTGTGTCTTTCAGGGTTTTCACTGAAATGTCTTCTCAGCAAACCACTTTCTCTCATCTTCATCCCCTTACCGTGTTACATGTTTCCACAATGCTTACCACTACTCTACATCTGCTGATCCATTTATCTACTTGTTAATTGTCCCTTTCCTTAGGAGGTAAAGATAACAAAGTCTGGGTGTGCTTTATTCATTACTACTGGCTGATCGATGTGTCTGTGGATCTATGTCTATCTCCAGATGAGACCTGCATGGTACAAGGTAAGTGCTCAATAAATGAGTGAATGAATGACTGAGTGAGCAAGCGACTTGTCTGGTGAGATCAGGGAAGGGAGTTGTATAGAGTATACATATCTCAGCAGTTCTTGACCATCAGTTTCCCACGTCTCCTTCCTATATAAAAGGAAAGGAGTAGATAAGTGGTACAAAGCTCACTAGCGCAGGACTTCTCTATCCAGCTATTAGATGTAAAATGTGAAAGAGTTAGGAAGAGAAAGATGGACATGCAAACAGACGTTCCGATAATCCAGTCATTAGCTGGGCTCAGAAGTTTTATTTTTCAGTCTAGCTTTATCAGCACTAAACCTTATATCTCTATCTCTCTATCTCTTTATCTCTCTATCTCTCTCTATCTCTCTGTCTCTCTATCTCTATCTATCTATCTATCTATCTATCTATCTATCTATCTATCTATCTATCTATCTATCTTTTTGAGGCCTAGTCTCCCTGGCTTGGAACTCCCTAAGTAGACCAAGCTGGCCTGGAACTCACAGAGATCCACCTACCTCTGCCTCTTGAGTGCTGAGTTCTGGGATTAAAGGCATGCACCACCACATCTGGCTAAAGCCCATATATTCTTAATCAACTATAGTTCTAAATGTGAAAGGTGAATGTGGGGTAAGAGAAATTCCAACACATTCAATAAGCATTGATAACAATACTGTCAACTGCCATTAAAAATAAATGTCAAACTAACTTCCATGGATTATTATACACCTGCAATAATAAACTTTGATATAGTTCAATAGTGAATCCCATTGATTTAGTGGGTAGCCACAAACTGAAAATATATTCGAAGCCATTCATTTTAAAACATAACGTGATATATTTGTTATCCAACAAAATGTGTATCTTTATTTTTTATTTTATTTGCATCTAGCAAAATATATGTATTTTTGTTATATAAAGAAGTAAATTGCTTAATGGAAGGAGTTTAAAATTACATAGTAATTTGGAAAAAGGTTATAACTCTTCTGATATTATACAACTCATTTTGTTGTGAATAGATTTTTTTTTTTTTTTTTTTGGTCTCTTTTGAGACTTGGTCTCCCTGCAGCCCCAGCTGTCCTGGAACTCTCTATGTAGACCAGTCTGATCTTGAAGGCACAGAGATCTGCCTACTTCTGCAGCCCGAGTGTTGGGATTAAAGGTGTGAACCACCACACCTGGCTGTGCATAGACTCTTAACATTATCCAACTCACTGTGGGAGCTTTCTCATCCTTTTCCCACATTATTATCTACCAGCACCATGAAAAGTAGACATAGGCAATAAGTTTAATCATTCTCCATCATGGAATCTATTTTCAAGTATTGGGCTTTATTTTTCTTGGGTAGATTTGCAGAGTTATCTGAAAGTTGAGACTCCCAAATCAAAACTGTGCTTAAGAGGTCAGCAAAGGCCAAAGTCCTTCATAACAAACACAGCCATATTGTCTCTGTCTCATCTCTAATGTCTGAAACCTTCAGTTTTCAAAGTACTTTCAGATCCATAATCAGTCTTATTATTATTGATTGTTGTTTTAAGAGGTAGAGTGTGTTCAGAGACAAGGCCATCATTCACTGTGAAATTGGCCTTGTCATGTCATGGGAAACTCAGGGAACAGAGAGCTACACTGAATCCTGCAATGGTGATTTATCTCTAGCTCCTTGCTAAGAAAGTAGGGTTAGAGGAATTGCTAAGTCTCTGGCCAATCTCTAAAAGATTCAGTGAGATCACGCAAATTTTATTTTCTTTTATTCTTGTCCTTCTATATTATTTTTCTATCTTCCTTTGTAGAATTTTTTTTAATGTTTCAAACCAGCAATGACTGATGGGAATAGAGAGGAGAGAGATGACTAATATGTAACCTAGAGTACCAGGTTAAATGCTTTTACTTGATTTTTGTTGTAACAACCAGGTATATAGAAAAAGGGAAAAAAATTCACATACAGTTTGGGCTTCTCTTATGATCTGAGTCTGAATGTCCCCGAAAGGCTCATGTGCTTGTTTGAGACTATGGCTGGTTGCGTTTTTTGGGAAAGTTCTGGATTCTTTTTTTTTTTTTTAATTTTTTAAAATTTTATTTATTTCCATATGTGTATGAATGTACTCTCTGCATGCAAGTCTGTGCACCTGTGACGTGCAACGCCGCGGAGGTCAGAAGAGGGTGTCGGACTCCCCTGGAACTGGAGTTCTCCTGGAATTGGGGTCTCAGACGGCTCTCGACTGCCATGTGGGTGCTGGGGATCGAACCTGGGTCCTCTGCAAGAGCGGTCGGCGCTCTTAACCGCTAGGCCATAAGAGACTATGGCTGGTTGCGTTTTTTGGGAAAGTTCTGGATTCTTTAGGACATGGGGGTTAACTAGCAGAACTGGGTGGCTGGGCATGAGCCTTGAGCGTTATATGCACTTTTGGTACTGGCCTACATTTCCTGATCCTCTGAGCTGTGAGGAGGTTTATCTCCCACACTTTCATCTACACACAGAGCTGCACAGGTGGAGTCTTCCCTTCCAGAATGGACTGCATCTCCCAAAGCTCTAAGCTGCAGCGAACTTGTTCTCCTTTAAAGCGCCTTCAGGTACTATGTTACAGCCATGAGGCAAGAACCTAACATTGCAGTCATGATCTGAAAATTTCAAATCTGAACCACTCTGTAACTTTTGGGAGTGCTGACATAATTCAACAAGTTTCGGTTTTGAAACAGGTTAGGGTTCAGATTTTTTACATTAGGGATGTCCAGCTGCCAAACCTATGCAGATAATACCGTTTGAAAAGCTCTGAAATCTGAAACACTTCTGATCCCAAGCATTTTGGGTAAGACTCTACTTAATGTGTGACTGTAAGACAAGGAAGAACAGTTTTAAACAATACCAGCCCAAGATGAATCCCTAGATTCGAACTGTTATATGAGAACTGTCAAAATGTTATGCTCAAAATGTCAGAGTTTAGGTCAGAAGCACATGAAGAAGCAGACTCATTCAAGATGCAAGGTACTTTTTGTGATGGGAAACTCAATTCTATCAATTTGAGCAATTGCATAAAACTCCTTGTCCAGTTGAAATGTTAGTAACAATAAAACCTAAGCTAGTACTTTCTCAAAAATTTTAACACTACTCCCCTTCTCCAGAAAAGAAATTCCTATTCTGACCTGTGTTGGTTGATTCTGTTACATGTTCTTTGATTTAATTTCATTTTGTGTTTCCAGAATTTGGGACACCCAACTGGAACATTCCCCCCCTCCTCCCACCCCAGTCACAGAGTTTAATTAAGAAAAGTAAATGGGGAGTCTGGGAGATGGCTCAGCAGTTAAGAGCATTGGGTGTGCTCTTGCAGAGGACTTGGGTTTGGTTCCCAGAACCTACAACTGTTGGAAACTCCACATCCAGGGAAGCCGACTCCCTCTTCTGACCTTTATCAATATTGCACACATGTGGTACATTTATATACATGTCATCAAAGCTCTAATACACACACACACACACACACACACACACACACACACACATATATATATATATATATATATATATATATATATAATATAAAGAAAAAAAATTCACATACAGTTTGGGCTTCTCTTATGATCTGAGTCTGAATGTCCCCGAAAGGCTCATGTGCTTGTTTGAGACTATGGCTGGTTGCGTTTTTTGGGAAAGTTCTGGATTTCTTTTTTTTTTTTTTTAATTTTTAAAATTTATTTATTTCCATAGGTGTATGAATGTACTCTCTGCCTGCAGTCTTTGCACCTGTGACGTGCAACGCCGCGAGTCAGAAGAGGTGTCGGACTCCCCTTGGAACTGATTCTCCTGGAATTGGGGTCTCAGACGGCTCTCGATCCATGTGGGTTGCTGGGGATCGAACCTGGGTCCTCTGCAAGAGCGGTCGGCGCTCTTAAGCCCTAGGCCTAAGGGACTATGGCTGGTTGCGTTTTTTGGGAAAGTTCTGGATTCTTTAGGACATGGGGGTTAACTAGCAGAACTGGGTGGCTGGGCATGAGCCTTGAGCGTTATATGCACTTTTGGTACTGGCCTACATTTCCTGATCCTCTGAGCTGTGAGGAGGTTTATCTCCCACACTTTCATCTACACACAGAGCTGCACAGGTGGAGTCTTCCCTTCCAGAATGGACTGCATCTCCCAAAGCTCTAAGCTGCAGCGAACTTGTTCTCCTTTAAAGCGCCTTCAGGTACTATGTTACAGCCATGAGGCAAGAACCTAACATTGCAGTCATGATCTGAAAATTTCAAATCTGAACCACTCTGTAACTTTTGGGAGTGCTGACATAATTCAACAAGTTTCGGTTTTGAAACAGGTTAGGGTTCAGATTTTTTACATTAGGGATGTCCAGCTGCCAAACCTATGCAGATAATACCGTTTGAAAAGCTCTGAAATCTGAAACACTTCTGATCCCAAGCATTTTGGGTAAGACTCTACTTAATGTGTGACTGTAAGACAAGGAAGAACAGTTTTAAACAATACCAGCCCAAGATGAATCCCTAGATTCGAACTGTTATATGAGAACTGTCAAAATGTTATGCTCAAAATGTCAGAGTTTAGGTCAGAAGCACATGAAGAAGCAGACTCATTCAAGATGCAAGGTACTTTTTGTGATGGGAAACTCAATTCTATCAATTTGAGCAATTGCATAAAACTCCTTGTCCAGTTGAAATGTTAGTAACAATAAAACCTAAGCTAGTACTTTCTCAAAAATTTTAACACTACTCCCCTTCTCCAGAAAAGAAATTCCTATTCTGACCTGTGTTGGTTGATCTGTTAACATGTTCTTTGATTAATTTCCATTTGTTTTCCAGGAATTTGGACACCCAACTGGAACATTCCCCCCCTCCTCCCACCCCAGTCACCAGAGTTTTACATAAAGAAAAGTTAAATGGGAGTCTGGAGATGCTCAGCAGTGTTTAAGAGAATTGGCTGCTCTTGCAGGGATGGGTTTAGTTTCCCAGAACCTACAACTGTTGGAAACTCCACATCCAGGGAAGCCGACTCCCTCTATCTGACCTTTATCAATATTGCACACATGTGGTACATTATATACATGTCATCAAAGCTAAATACACACTACACACACACACACACACACCAACCACACACACACATATATATATATATATATATATATATATATATATAATTTTAAAGAGATGTAAGCCAAGTCTTTGAAAGGCAAGGCCACCTTTGAATGCCTGGTTTAATGCGTGTCTTCATATTCCCCATTCATCATTTGCCATNTCTTTTCTTTTTTTTTTTTTTGAAACGGGGTCTCCCTGTAGCCCCAGCTGGCCTGGAACTCACTTTGTAGACCAGGCTGGCCTTGAACTCACAGAGATCTGCCTGCCTCTGCCTCCCGAGTGCTAGGATTAAAGACATGAACCACCTTGCCTGGCATAAAGATGGTATTATTATTATTATTATTATTATTATTATTATTGTTTATGTGTATGAGTGTACTGTCTGCATGTAGGTTGGTGCACCTGTGTCGTCTAATGCTGTGGAGGTCAGAAGAGGACGTCAGATTCCCCTGGAACTGGAGTTAAAGATGGTTCTTAGCTGCCATGTGGGTGCTAGGAATTGAATCCTCAGCAAGAGCAGTCGGTGCTCTTAACCACTGAGCCTTCTCTCCAGCCCCCATTTGCCATTTGTCAATAAAATAACAGCACTTGGGGCTTCTTTGAAAGTCCAGGAAAATAAGCAATGTCAAAGAACCATGCATTTAAAAAGAAGCAGTGCACAAAGAAGGAAAAATACCTTTAGTGTCCTGCTCCGCTTCACTTTCTTCTGTTAATAAAAACAAGACAAAAACAGACACACACACACACACAATAAACACGCAAACAAAACAATGCATCGTGAGATGGGAAACCTTAGACCACAAAGCATCAATTGTGCAAGATTAATCAGAATCTATCTGCTTCTTATTTGAATAAGAAACAAATGCTTGGTCAGGGGAATGTTCTGACCTTTTTTTGCAAGCAAGCTATTACATAACATAAGATTTCAAATTACTACTTGTCACCAGGCAATATTATACAGAAAAGAAACTACAGCACACTCAACAACATAGCTCACTCATGCATTTTTATTTTATTGTGGACAATTCTCCTTTCTTTCATGGCAACAGAGTCCCTACTATTCTGGTGAATTCTGCTCCCCTGCCTGCCTGGCTTCTCCTCTTACCAAGCCCTGCTGTGAAGCGAGTGGTGCAGAATGTGGGATCTCAGCTATCATTTCTATGGCAATAGACTCGTGTTGTGGTAACAGGGGATTAGGGGGTTTCTGCAGAACCAGAGCCTTCCACCAACAAAGATCTCAGCTCTCATTTCACCCCGAGAGGCGGGTCCGAGAGTAGAGAAGAGCAAATCATTACATTCTGGGAATGACCAGCCAAGCGTGCTCTAGAGGAAAATGAAAAAAAAAANAAAAAAAAAAAAAAAAAAAAAAAAAAAAGTCTAAATTGGATAGAAAGGATTGAGAATCTGTAAACTTTAAAAAGAAACCCTAGCCAAGGAACAATAAAAAAACAAATTAATTGTTCTAAAATGTTTGCTCTAACCACATCACGTGTAGACCTTACACAGAGCTCTATTTTTCTTCCCCCGAGGTTTATTTGTCTCTGTCCATTTAGACATTTAATTCTTCAGAATTAAAGGTTAGTTTGTTTCAATATGTGAGTATAGGAAAAAATAGCAATGCTCTTAGAAACCACTCTTTCTGACAAGAATACATTTTCGCAATTCTTTTTTTTTAATTTTATTTATTTTTTATGTGTATGAATGTACTGTCTGCATGTAGGTCTGTGCACCCGTGTTGTGCAATGCCGCAGAGGTCAGAAGAGGGTGTCGGATTCCCCTGGAACTGGAGTTGTCCTGGAATTGGAGTTACATTTTTCAGCTGCCATGTGGGTGCTGGGGATCGAACCCCGGTCCTCTGCAAGAGTGGTTGGCCCTCTTAACCGCTAGGCCATCACTCCACCCACCATTTTCACAATTCTATGCTGATGATAGATATGTGAGCACACATTATGCACCATTGCATGCAGCTCTCACTGTATCTCTGTGCTTGAACAGAATTGATACGACTGGGCCTATTTTCTAGACAAAGAACCTAAGACTTAGGGCAGAGCCAGGAACGCAACATGGCTTTTCAGACGTGAAGTCCTGTGCTCTAACCTGGTGTCACAGTGAAGTTTCATTTTCACACTTAACATGAAATCTCCGTAAGTTGAAATGAATGTAAATTCCCCGAATTAATCTGACTCTCCTGGAACATACTTGCCTGCACAGAAGTCAGTGGAATTTGCATTTTTATTTTTTTAATTTTGTTTGATGAAGCCAGACCAGAAACTACTAAAAGCTTCTAAGTGGATCACACTTACAAGGAAAGGAGATTGAGAGGTTGTCTGACAAGTGAGCCACAAGTCTAAATGAAAAAACTGGATTTTTACAATATCCCTAACAGTCTTGGGTAAACCACAGAGTAACTATTAGCTTCTTTCATACTTGAGGCTGGTTATCTGGACCCTTTGAAATGGCAAAGCCTCTGTTTTGCTTTTGCTTTCCTTATTTTATTTTATTTTATTTTTTGGTATTTTTGAGACAGGGTCTCCCTGTAGCCCCAGCTGGGCTGGAACTCACTCTGTAGACCAGGCTGGCCTTGAACTCACAGAGATCCTACTGCCTCTGCCTCCCCAGTGCTGGGATTAAAGGAATGCACCACCACGCCCTGCCTGCTCTCCTTATTATTATTTTTTAATTTTTTATTTATTTTGTATGTGCATGAATGTACTGTGTGCATGCAGGTTTGTGCACCCGTGTCATACAATGCCATGGAGGTCAGAAGAGGGTGTCAGATTCCCCTGGAACTGGAGTTAAAGATGGTTCTCAGCTGCCATGTGGGTGCTGGGGATTGAACTCAGGTCCTCTGCAAGAGCAGTCGGCGCTCATAACCACTAGGCCATCTCTGCAGCCCCAGGCCATTTCTCCAGCCACTCTCCTTATTTTTTTAAGACAAGGTCTCACTTCCTATCCTTGGCTGGGCTCCATCTTGAACGCTCTGTTTCCGGCTCTGAGTTGCTGCGACTATAGGTGTCTTTTACCAGACATGGAAAGAAACCTTCTTTGTGTCATAGACTTGATCAGAAGAAATAAAGGTGCATCTTCGGGGCCAGATTAGGTCTGGAAAAATGTGTTGAATACCTTTGCACTGGGAAAGTCTTTATTTTCTCAAAGTAATGCCTTTGTTTCCAAATTTGGGGAAAATATTTTTTTTTTCCCCATCAGCCATGTAGTCATTTACTCCAGAGCTACTGCGGCTTTAAACTTTTATTCCATTCAGGTTAACGTGCAGAGTAAAACTTGGGAATATTCACCTGCCACTCTCCTTTTTCTGTTGGTCTTTTTCAAGCTTCTAAAGCAAGTGCAGGTCCATCCTGACTCTCTTTTCAATTGTCCTCCACTGACTTTTTGCTGGACCACACACACTTGAGGAATTTTCCAGCACAGACACAGTCATGGAAGGCCCTCACTTCCCACTGATATTTTTCACTTTGTTGTTACTGTTGTTGCTATTGTTCATTTTGCTTGCTCTTTAAGGGAACTGGATAAAACTGAAAGGATGTACCTATTTCCTTCACTGGAGCTAAACAGAACCAGCTGAAGAGATTAACCAATGTCTGAGATTTGTTGCTTTTCAGAAAAGAAAGGTGAAGACTTGGACTGGGAATTCCATCTTTATACATAGACTACTAAGATTCCTTTCTACAAATAGATGCATAGAACCAACCTTATATATTTTACATGCTTCAGGATTAATTTGCACACATGTAAATACATGCACACACAACTGAGATTACTTTAGACGAAATTACAGAAGAATAATCTATAAAACTCACTGAAGCTTGTAAGTACTCAGTGTGACAGCTGGCTCATCGTTTCAAGGTCAAATTGTAGTTCTAAATTTTCCATGCGTCTCGCTTGCCTGGCCTATCGGGATCCCTCCTAACTTCCAAACTTGTTTTACTATTTGCAGATTTGAAAACTACCTCACGGTCTTTATTCCTATTTCATTTTAAAGTCTCATTGAATTGATTTATATGTAATACACTTGTCTTCCAAGTTGCTTTTTAACCTTCTGGGAGGAGGTATGATGTTAGAACCATACCAGGGTTAGTAACAGACTTTTATTGTCATTTTTCCCCTTGAGGTACAGAACAGTCCCTTAAAGAAAAGAAAAATATGTTTGCTATATGCTACTTTCATAGCAGCCAGAAGGTTAGAAAGAGATCAAAGAATATGAAATAGGAAAATAACAAAAAAATTAAAATATGGGAATAATATAAAGTGAATATCAGTTACAACAGAATTCATGAAAAAGTACTCCTAGAAAAAGAGAGAACTATTACCCAAGGGTTAAAGATATAATTTACAAAAGAGGATCTACAACAGAAATTAATGCGTATGGACATAATAATATAATTTCAAAACATAAAACACAAACTACTAAATTCCAGGAAAGACATTATCAAGAAAATCTACCAACATGAGTCTGTTGAGAGTTTACTGTCCAATGTGAAGAGGAAATGGCAAATTTTAGAAGGCAAAGCCAACATTTAGAAGAGATCATAATAAATATATACATATTATTATTTTTTTTGAGACAGGGTCTCCCTTTAGTCCCAGCTGGCCTGGAGCTCACTCTGTAGACCAGGCTGGCCTTGAACTCACAGAGATCCACCTGCCTCTGCCTCCCAAGTGCTAGGATTAAAGAAAGGCTAGATCATAATATTTTTAAAACACAAATGAAGCAGAAAAGATTATTTCTTCTACTTTTAGCTGCAATTCTAAGTGCAATTTAGTTTTCTGACACATTGTGGATTTACTAAATATAAAACTAAAATAGAAAGTTTATAAATGTTACCGAGTAACTTCTCAATGTACAATTCTTCTCTGCTCAAGTTTCTCTGGTCTCTAAATGTACTTTCCATATAAACATTCTGGCCTTTTCATTATCCAGTAAGACTTCACTTGGTGACATATTAAAGATTAAGGTAATGTAGGAAAATTCCTTAAAGTGTGTATCAAGAAGAAATAAAAAGTTATTCCATTTATATAAACTACTTGGGGCTTTGTTGTTTTGTTTTTACCTTTTGAAAACAGTCTCTTTCTTGATTATTTTCACAGTGCTGTTTCATCAAGTTGTTTGTAGTCTTCTTTTCAGTTAATATCTTTAGGTAATCTGGACTCTGGTATGGAAATTATACCTAATTCTGAGCTATTGCTAAGGACCAACTTAGAAGCTGGAAATTCTAAGCTTATTAACAGGATAGTATCCTTGCATTCACATCTGATATCTCGGGAACCATGCAGGTGGAATATCTGATTATAATTTTAATTTTTTTGCTTTCTAGCTTTTAAAAACTGGTTAGTTGCTCAACTTCTCTGAATTTCAGCTTTTCATCCAGAAAAAAAATGTAATGATTGACTTCTAACTTAGAATGGTGGAGATTAGAAAGCACGAAGTTATGAGAGAGCTATGGGGAGGAGTAGGGAATGGAGAGATGGGGAGATGTTGGGAGGAATGGAGAGATGGGGAGATGTTGGGGTGAGGAATGGAGAGATGGGGACTCATTAGGGGTAATGGAGACTTGGTGTGTGGCCACTGCTTATAATCCTGCGCCCTTTGAAGGAAAGCATGAAGCACGCATGTCGTGTTACCCAGTGTGGCTCATCCCTTAAGAGAGCAGAACGCAAGCTCCTTTAGAAAACACACAGGTCATCCTCACAGTGACTCTGCTCCAAGTCCCACTCTCTAATACCGATTATCTAATGTGACTGGACATTTCTGCGGCTTTAAAGACAATAACCTTTTTCTAGCTTGTAAATATGGATTGGTGACTAATGAGTTTGAGCAAAAAATATTATCAAGGAAATCAGAGGAGTCTAATGAAGTTCATTTGTGTTAAGCCCAGGCTTAGCTGTAGATAGTTAAACTATTAAGGAAAACTTTGTTGTTGTTATTGTTAAACTAGTTCTGAAAATATCTCGGTTCAGCCACCAGATAATAAAAATTGGACATAATTTCTAAAACATTCTTTCAAAGAAAATTCACCTTTGGTTTTTGATGGGAAAAGATGCTAAAGTAATTACTAGAACAGAATCTTTCCTAAGTTACCATTCTAAAGTTTATTTTATTTTATTTTATTTTATTTTTTCTATATGTATGAATGTACTGTCTGCATGCAGGTTTGTACACCCGTGTTGTGCAATGCCGCGGAGGTCAGAAGAGGGTATCGGATTCCCCTGGAACTGGAGTTCTCCTGGAATTGGAGTTACAGGCATTCTCAGCCGCCATGTGAGTGCTGGGGATCGAACCCGGGTCCTCTGCAAGAGCAGTCGGCACTCTTAACCGCTAGGCTATCTCTCCAGCCCCCTAAAATTTATTTTTATCTGAAATAATTTTCAATTTACAAGAGTTACAAACATAACATAAAAATTTCCATGTACCATTTGCCCACGTTTCCCTAATCCTGTATAATCATGGCACATGTAACATAATCATAGGTTACTTATCCAAACAACTTCTGAGCAAAGCTTAGGAAGATATATGACGCAGTCTTAGAGCAGTCCAAAATCCAAAGTCTAATAGGAGCAATGAGTTGCTGACTTCATCTATAAAATTTAACTAGAACAAGAAACAAGAATCTAGGAGCAGGAAGAAGCTTAATATTAAATACCACCATGGAATACTGCTTTCTAAATGCTTTCACTGGGAACATTTCTGTGGTCTTTCAGATGGGATCCTGAGTACCAAATAGGGCCACATGCCTCTAAACTCTAGGTTCTTTTGTTCACATGATCATTTACAGGCTACATCCAAGACAGGATGCCATCGAAGAGAATCTCAGTGTGAGCGAGTCCAAGAGTCAAGTCACAGGTGATGGCGGCTGTTGTGGTGACACTCATGGATATTGTCCCAAACTCTCCAGTCCTTACTACTCCTTGGGTATGAGTCGGGATGAGGCTGCATGAACATAACAGATCTGTCTTTTTTCATCTGTTTCATTTTCTTCTCTTACTGGAACGTGATCTCTACTACATATGGCTCATCATCAATCAAGTTCTGAATCCTTCACTTTAAACCGTCTCTTCTCTCCTATGTGCATGCTCTATGCACACATCTCTACCATTGTGAACTTATTTTACTCTAATTTAATGCACATCTGTCTTCCTCACTGTGTGGGGACTGTGAGACACTTGATGTGAATGCTAGGAGCTGAACTCCAGTCCTCTGAAGGAGTAGCAAGTACTCCTACCTGCTGAGCCATCCCTCCAGGCCCTCCATACCATCTGAAATGGGTACCATCAATACTATGACCATGAAATAATAAGACAAAAGACCATTTCTGTTCCATTTAGTGTAATAGATACAACTATGCTTCAAACCCGATATACATGCCAGGAAGGGCTATGGGGAAGCTGTTCTCTTACGGAAGCCCCTTCCGGTTCCCCAGTTGCTAAGTTTTTAAATCCAGTTTCTCAGATTTGCTTGGGAACACTAAGTAATAGTGTAATCAATCTTTCCAACAAGACTTTTGGAAAATACCAATTTTATAGGAATGAAACACAAGCTTGGGAAGTAGTATATTAATTTGTTTTCTGTACTTCTTAATGCTTTTCTTTTCCTGACAGATTGTCCACAGATAGTCTCTTTCCAGTTTGCTACTCCATTTTTTTTATAGAGTGTCTTAGATGAGCTCTCCTGTGTCACTCATCACGGAGGTGCCAAAGCAAAGCTATGATCTCTAACAAGCAGCAAGAATGCAGGTACAGGCATTGCTGATTAATGGCAGATTTATGTTCTCTGGAACCCACAGGAGCAGTTGGTGAAGTTGACATTCTGTTTGTGAAATGTGAGAAACCTAGCTAGTAGGTTTTTTTTTTTTTTACAGGATAGAAGTCATCCAGCTTTATAACAATGTGAACAGCAGACAACAGGGCTAGGCACAGCTAGTATTTATGTAAGATCTACCATGTGGCCATGGACACTGCCTTTCACACAGTCCTTTTTAAGAACCCTGTACTCTCAGTAATTTCGATTGTATTATACACATGAGGAAATAGACTGGCAAAAGCCAAGGAAATGATCCAACCTTGTATAATTAGTAAGGAACACGTCAGGATTCATGCCTAGTTCTCACCAATACTAAAGCATGTAACCCCCAGGGGACTGATCTTCATAACGTACATATAAGAAAAAGGAATCGTGAGTGGATAATGGAAGATGTCCTGGAGTAGATGTCAAGACCTGGGTCTGGAGAGATTCTCAGAGGTTAAGAGCACTAGTTGCTCTTGCAGAGGACCTAGGTCTGGTTCCTAGCACCCACAAGGTGGCTCACAACCATCTGTAACTCCAGTTCCTGGAGATCTGATGCTTTCTTTCTGACCTCTGTGGACACCAAGCATGCAAGTGATGCACTTACATACATACATACATACATACATACATACATGCAAGAAAACATTCTTACACATAAAAATAAATATTTTTTAAATTAAAAAATGAAATCAAGACCTCCTAATTTTTTTTTGCTAGTCTGGGCAAAGTAATGATTGGTGTGATAACAAGTTTCCTTCTCTGCAAAACGAGTCCCCATTTCAGCTTTAAAGCTTAATTACTGTTTTTTTTTTTTTTTTTTTTTTTTTTTGGTCCTTTTTGAGTCAGGCTCTCCTGTTAGCTCCAGCTGTCCTGGAACTTGCTAACATGGACTAGGCTGGCCTTGAACTCACAAAGATCCGCCTGCCTCTACCTCCCAAGTGCTAGAATAAAGGCATGCACCACCAACCGCCCAGCCATTAATTATTGTTCTAATAGAATCCAAGTTAATAAGATGAACTCTATTTCAGATAAAAATGTTTTTGACACTGAAGTATTTTATTATTTTTATCTCAAGAGTAGAGATTGATTCATGAAGAAAGAGCTATAACTGCCTCCATGGTGCTTACATCATTGTTTCGGTTGATGATAATAATTTGAGTGATTTGTTGACACCATTGTTCTTGTGAGAATTATGAATATATTGTTGAAGTTTATTCTCCTATTATTCATGAGATCAACAATTTTTTACACAAGAAGGGAAACTGAGGAACAAAGGGGATTTTTTTTTTTAATGTAAGCTATGGAAGTGGCCTATGGTAGTGTGTCCAGGTTTGAACTCAGAAAATTTACCCCAGACTCTGGAGCCCACCCAGTTTCCATGGTGAGCAAGGGCCTGTGTAATCAGCCAGTATACTTGCTCCCTCCCAGAATCACGCCTTAGTAGATTATCATTTATGAAAACAAATATGCTAATTAAAATCTCAAATCCACGTACTTGATATCTGGAGAAAATAACTTGAAAATTATTTGGATTTCCTATTGCCATGGGCTTTGAATAGCTTTCCATGATCTTCTTGCAACCGAATTATAAATGTTAAACGCTATTGTTTACTTATTTATTTTAATTTTGTGTATGCCTGTGAGTGGGTATGTGCACGTGGCACACAGGTGTCTGTGAAAGCAAGAAGAGGATGTCAGATACACTGACTGGAGGTAATGTGTTAGGAACAGAACTTGCATCCTGCCGGGGGGTGGCACACGCCTTTAATCCTAGCATTGGGAGGCAGAGGCAGCGCGGATCCCTTGTGAGTATCAAGCCAGACTGGTCTACACAGTGAGTTCCAGGACAACTGGGCTACAAGAGACCCTGTCTCAAAAAGAAAATAAAAAAAAAAAACAACCCAAAACAGAACTTGCATCCTTTGAAGAGCAGCATGCATTCTTAACCAATGAGTCACCTCTCCAGATCAACAAATCCATGAACTTTAAATTTATATTTTGAAATTAAGACCAATGAAAGGTATAGTCTCTCTGTATCACTTATCATCTAGAACATTGCTTGGTCATTTTTATTGGGTTTATCAGTTTATTAATGAGAAAGAAAGTTTCCTATGCTGTCTATGTATATTTAAACCTATGCATCTCATTTTAATATGTAAAAAACCAACTTGAAACTTCCTTCAGCTAAACTATAGCAATTGAAGGTGACAATAACCTTTCATTTCAAACAATACCATGTCAACACTGTACAAAACCACTTACTTGCCTTCAATGTTTCAATTTTAGAGGGCCCAACACTCTTTTGACTTATAGGCTATCTGTTCAGTACTGTAATTATTATATAACTTATTTTCCTTGGAGTCTTCAGTGACAGGTCTTCAACCAAAGGACCATTTTAATATTTTTTCCTTGAAAGCCCTAGAGAACTTTTTAGAGGAAACCACATCCCAATGTGCCCTACAGTCAAAATCAGTGGGCCAAACTCTTTGAACATGCACCTATCAAATCATGCAAATTTAATTTCCCCAAGGACAGCCCATAGGGAAATCAGAAGTTTGTGACTTTTTTTCTTCTGTTTGGTTTTAAAGTGCACAATATACTCACGACAGCAAATCAAACCTGTTAGTGGCATCAAACAAGTAGGATTGATGCCGGGAACAGGAGCACTGCAAATCTATTAGAACTGCAATCACCGAGGCACACCACGCATGGGGTTAAATACCTCTCTCTGTGGCATTTGTCATATTAAGAGCTGCAGCATAAACAAAGGAAAAAGTAAATCAAATGTGGTGTAAACTTTATACAATTGCTTCCACTTTTGTAGATGCAGTAAAGAACTTGATGTCCGGCAAGAATGGGGCGGGGGGGGGGGGGGTTGGGGAGGCAGCAGGAAGTCCAACAGGCTGTAAACGGTGCTGATCTAGTATAGTTATGGCTATTAATTCCTACTTCTAAGACATGATAGGTGATTGACAGATTGGTATATGAGCAGATAAATAGACGATAGAAATTTTTTTTGTTTTGTTTTGTTTTTTGGTTTTTTTTTTTTTTGTATGTGTATGAATGTATTGTCTGTATGCAAGGTCTGTGCACCCGTGTCGTGCAATGCCGCGGAGTCAGAAGAGGGTCTCGGATTCCCCTGGAACTGGAGTTCTCCTGAATTGAGTAGTTCGGATTGGCAGTTCTCAGCCGCCATGTGGTGCTGGGGATCGAACCCGGGTCCTCTGCAAGAGCGTCGGTGCTCTTAACCGCTTAGGCTATCTCTCCAAGCCCCTAGACGATAGAAATTTTAAGGGTGGTCAACTTGGTCGTTTGGAAACAAAACTTTGAGGAGACAAGTTTCCGAATACATTCAGCCACCTGTAAGCATTTTCTGCAAAGCTTTTAAGACAGGAAACTGTATTGATGGCACACAAGGGTCCTGACTTATGCACTTGGGCCACTTAAATTTCCCCTGTGGTTTTGATTATCTCCCTACTGGCAAATTTGCTCCCTTCTGTAAGGAGGCCAAGCCACCTTTTCGCACAGGTGAGATCTGACTGGGCAGTTCTCGCACGACTGCAGTTTCCCTTCTGCCCAACACTTTCCCCCAAGGCTTACAATGCCAAGATCAAGCAAAGTCATCATACATAATGCAATCAACCATGGACAGGAAGCAACATTCAAATATTATCTATCATTTTATTTATCATTATTTCTTCTCTCTATTTATTTTTGGTCTTTTGAGACAGGTCTCCCTTAGTCCCAGCTGGCCGTGGAGCTCAACAAAGCTTGCCTGCCTTTGCCTCTGAGTGCGGGATTCCAAGCATGTGCCACCCAATGCTGGCAGTATCTATCAATTTTAATTTGGATCTCAAGACTCTCCACTCATCTTGTTTTTCTGCACCAAACATGACTCAGCTGGACATGACATTCACAGGATCAAGTAAGACCCACATTCATCACCAGATAAATAAATCTGTTACTATAGTTAAGTAAATTGCACCAGTAAAGAAAAAAAATATGTTCATTGTAGTGTGGTCTTCCCAATGATTAAAAAGTTTATAACGAAGACCCCTAACAGTATTAAACAAGAAAAAAAATGCATAATCTTACTAAAAGATTTAATTTCTATGGTATTAAATGTTGATATAGTATATATAATATGACTAACTCATCAATTTTTTTAATAAAAGATTTTTGGCAGCAGAGGCAGCCCTGTGCCTGTATATCCCAAACCCAAATTGGACTATTAGCTCTCCCCTTGGTAAAAAACCCATGGCTGATGCCACAAGCTTACACCTCTTACAGGTCAGGAGAGTTTATAAGCCTAACAGTGAAGACCCTGTCATATTAACCAGGGGGGAAAATTTAATTCATATTAACATTTATCCAAACATTGTGTCTATGCTTAAAGTAACTCCATAAACTATTAGTTGCTGCTTAAATATCTCTATATCTAATTGCTTGTGTTAATTAGTAGGATCAAAAGAGTTTATTCCTGGACAAACGTCCAGCCCATGAAGAGAAAAACTAGCCAGAATTGACCAGAGGTCCAATCACACAGCTCCAGAGAGAGTGGACTGTTGCTTTACTCCTCATCCACGCTGTGCCCCATTTCTAAGCCTAGGAACAATCCTGCGGAAAAGGAGGCATGCGTGTAGAATGTAAGGGTCGTCGATTGGGGTGAAATGGTGAAACTACAGCGAATGATAGTCGGCACACTCATTTGATCAACTTGAGTTGGAAGCAAAACAACCTGTCACCCCCCACTGGATGGGGGGCTGTAGGTATGTTTTGGGCACAACAGCCTGCAGATTAGGCTTTTCAGCATGAAGGAGGGCTTGTACTCATGGATTATACTTATAGTAAAAATGAAAAAAAAAAAACTGAGAGAAAGATGCAGGACATTGATGCAGAATGCATGATCTGGGATGGGGTGGGGGGGGGAGGGAGGGAAATAAGCTGAACTGAATTGGAAAAAATGTATGAAATGCACAAACATCAATAAAAAAAACTAATTTAAAAAAAATGGAATTTTTTTAAATTTTATTTAATTTATTTTCTATGCGTATGAATGTACTGTTTGGCATTGCAGGTTGTGCACCCGTGATGTGCAAATGCCGCAAGGTCAGAAGAGGGTCTTAGATTTCCCCTGGAAACTCGAAGTTCTCCTGGATTGGAGTTACAGATGGTTTCAAGCTGCCATGTGGGTGCTGGGGATCTTAACCCAGGTCCTCTCTGCAAGAGAAGTCAGCCTACTCTATTAACCCACTAGGCTATCTCTCCAGCCCTATTTCATCAATTTTTAAAAAATTTAGTTTTTATTTCACTATTTGGGGGGGTACATGCCACCACACACATATGGGAGGTCAGAGGNTTTTTTTTGGTCCTTTTTGAGTCAGGCTCTCCCTGTAGCTCCAGCTGTCCTGGAACTTGCTACATGGACTAGGCTGGCCTTGAACTCACAAAGATCCGCCTGCCTCTACCTCCCAAGTGCTAGGATTAAAGGCATGCACCACCACGCCCAGCCATTAATTATTGTTCTAATAGAATCCAAGTTAATAAGATGAACTCTATTTCAGATAAAAATGTTTTTTGACACTGAAGTATTTTATTATTTTTATCTCAAGAGTAGAGATTGATTCATGAAGAAAGAGCTATAACTGCCTCCATGGTGCTTACATCATTGTTTCGGTTGATGATAATAATTTGAGTGATTTGTTGACACCATTGTTCTTGTGAGAATTATGAATATATTGTTGAAGTTTATTCTCCTATTATTCATGAGATCAACAATTTTTTACACAAGAAGGGAAACTGAGGAACAAAGGGGATTTTTTTTTTAATGTAAGCTATGGAAGTGGCCTATGGTAGTGTGTCCAGGTTTGAACTCAGAAAATTTACCCCAGACTCTGGAGCCCACCCAGTTTCCATGGTGAGCAAGGGCCTGTGTAATCAGCCAGTATACTTGCTCCCTCCCAGAATCACGCCTTAGTAGATTATCATTTATGAAAACAAATATGCTAATTAAAATCTCAAATCCACGTACTTGATATCTGGAGAAAATAACTTGAAAATTATTTGGATTTCCTATTGCCATGGGCTTTGAATAGCTTTCCATGATCTTCTTGCAACCGAATTATAAATGTTAAAGCTATATGTTTACTTATTTATTTTAAATTTTGTGTATGCCTGTGAGTGGGTATGTGCACGTGGCACACAGGTGTCTGTGAAAGCAAGAAGAGGATGTCAGATACACTAGAGCTGGAGGTATATGTGTTAGGAACAGAACTTGCATCCTGCCGGGCGCGGTGGCACACGCCTTTAATCCTAGCACTTGGGAGGCAGAGGCAGGCGGATCCTTGTGAGTTCAAGGCCAGACTGGTCTACACAGTGAGTTCCAGGACAACTGGGGCTACATAGAGACCCTGTCTCAAAAAGATAAAAAACAAAAAAAACAACCCAAAACAGAACTTGCATCCTTTGAAAGAGCAGCATGCATTCTTAACCATGAGTCACCTCTCCAGATCAACAAATCCATGAACTTTAAATTTATATTTTGAAATTAAGACCAATGAAAGGTATAGTCTCTCTGTATCACTTATCATCTAGAACATTGCTTGGTCATTTTTATTGGGTTTATCAGTTTATTAATGAGAAAGAAAGTTTCCTATGCTGTCTATGTATATTTAAACCTATGCATCTCATTTTAATATGTAAAAAACCAACTTGAAACTTCCTTCAGCTAAACTATAGCAATTGAAGGTGACAATAACCTTTCATTTCAAACAATACCATGTCAACACTGTACAAAACCACTTACTTGCCTTCAATGTTTCAATTTTAGAGGGCCCAACACTCTTTTGACTTATAGGCTATCTGTTCAGTACTGTAATTATTATATAACTTATTTTCCTTGGAGTCTTCAGTGACAGGTCTTCAACCAAAGGACCATTTTAATATTTTTTCCTTGAAAGCCCTAGAGAACTTTTTAGAGGAAACCACATCCCAATGTGCCCTACAGTCAAAATCAGTGGGCCAAACTCTTTGAACATGCACCTATCAAATCATGCAAATTTAATTTCCCCAAGGACAGCCCATAGGGAAATCAGAAGTTTGTGACTTTTTTTCTTCTGTTTGGTTTTAAAGTGCACAATATACTCACGACAGCAAATCAAACCTGTTAGTGGCATCAAACAAGTAGGATTGATGCCGGGAACAGGAGCACTGCAAATCTATTAGAACTGCAATCACCGAGGCACACCACGCATGGGGTTAAATACCTCTCTCTGTGGCATTTGTCATATTAAGAGCTGCAGCATAAACAAAGGAAAAAGTAAATCAAATGTGGTGTAAACTTTATACAATTGCTTCCACTTTTGTAGATGCAGTAAGAGAACTTGATGTCCGGCAAGAATGGGGCGGTCGGGAGGCAGCAGGAAGTCCAACAGGCTGTAAACGGTGCTGATCTAGTATAGTTATGGCTATTAATTCCTACTTCTAAGACATGATAGGTGATTGACAGATTGGTATATGAGCAGATAAATAGACGATAGAAAATTTTTTTTTTGTTGGTTTTTTGGTTTTTTTTTTTTTGTATGTGTATGAATGTATTGTCTGTATGCAGGTCTGTGCACCCGTGTCGTGCAATGCCGCGGAGGTCAGAAGAGGGTCTCGGATTCCCCTGGAACTGGAGTTCTCCTGGAATTGGAGTTACAGACGGTTCTCAGCCGCCATGTGGGTGCTGGGGATCGAACCCGGGTCCTCTGCAAGAGCGTCGGTGCTCTTAACCGCTAGGCTATCTCTCCAGCCCCTAGACGATAGAAATTTTAAGGGTGGTCAACTTGGTCGTTTGGAAACAAAACTTTGAGGAGACAAGTTTCCGAATACATTCAGCCACCTGTAAGCATTTTCTGCAAAGCTTTTAAGACAGGAAACTGTATTGATGGCACACAAGGGTCCTGACTTATGCACTTGGGCCACTTAAATTTCCCCTGTGGTTTTGATTATCTCCCTACTGGCAAATTTGCTCCCTTCTGTAAGGAGGCCAAGCCACCTTTTCGCACAGGTGAGATCTGACTGGGCAGTTCTCGCACGACTGCAGTTTCCCTTCTGCCCAACACTTTCCCCCAAGGCTTACAATGCCAAGATCAAGCAAAGTCATCATACATAATGCAATCAACATGGACAGGAGCACATTCCAATATCTATCATTTTATTTTATCTATTTCTCTCTCTATTTATTTTTGGTCTTTTTGAGACAGGGTCTCCCTGTAGTCCCAGCAGGCCTGGAGCTCACAAAGCTCTGCCTGCCTTTGCCTCCTGAGTGCTGGGATTCAAGGCATGTGCCACCATGCCTGGCAGTATCTATCATTTTAATTTGGATCTCAAGCACTCTCCACTCATCTTGTTTTTCTGCACCAAACATGACTCAGCTGGACATGACATTCACAGGATCAAGTAAGACCCACATTCATCACCAGATAAATAAATCTGTTACTATAGTTAAGTAAATTGCACCAGTAAAGAAAAAAAATATGTTCATTGTAGTGTGGTCTTCCCAATGATTAAAAAGTTTATAACGAAGACCCCTAACAGTATTAAACAAGAAAAAAAATGCATAATCTTACTAAAAGATTTAATTTCTATGGTATTAATGTTGATATATATATATATATGACTATTACTTCATCAATTTTTTTAATAAGAATGGATTTTTTTGTGCAGCAGAGGCAGCCATGTGCCTGTATATCCCAAACCTAATTGGCTATTGGCTCTCCCCTTGGAGAAATAACCCATGGCTGATGCCACAAGCTTACATCCTCTACAGGTTAGGAGATGTTATAAGCCACAGTAAGACCCTGTCATATTTAACAGGGGGGAAAATTGTAATTCATGGATTAACATATCCAAACATGTGTCTATGCTAAAGTAACCTACCATAACTATTAGTGCTGCTTAAATACCTATATATCTAATTGCTTGTTCTTCATTAGTAGGATCGAAAGGTTATTCCTGGACAAACTGTCAGCCCATGAAAGGAAACAGCCAGAATTGACCAGAGTCCAAGTCAACAGCTCCAGAGAGAGTGGACTGTTTTACCTCTCATCCACCTGTGCCCCTTTTCTAAGCCTAGGGAACAACCTGCGGAAGAGGGGGCGTGGTAGAATGTAAGGGCTGCGATTGGGGTGAATGGTGAAACTACAGCAATGTAGTCTGGACACTCATTTGATCAACTTGATTGAACAAACAACCTGTCACCCCCCACTGGATGGTGGGGCTGTAGGTGTTTGGGCACAACAGCCTGCAGATAGGTTTTGCATGAAGGATGCTTGTACTCATGGATTATCACTTATAGCTAAAAATGAAAAAAAAAAAACTGAGAGAAAGATGCAGGACAGTTATGGCAGAATGCATGATCTGGGATGGGGTGGGGGGGGGAGGGAAAGGGAAATAAGCCTGAACTGAATTGGAAAAAATGTATGAAATGCACAAAGCATCAATAAAAAAAAACTAATTAAAAAAATGGATTTTTTTAAATTTTATTTATTTATTTTCTATGCGTATGAATGTACTGTCTGCATGCAGGTTTGTGCACCCGTGTCGTGCAATGCCGCAGAGGTCAGAAGAGGGTCTCAGATTCCCCTGGAACTGAAGTTCTCCTGGAATTGGAGTTACAGATGGTTCTAAGCTGCCATGTGGGTGCTGGGGATCTAACCCAGGTCCTCTGCAAGAGCAGTCAGCACTCTTAACCACTAGGCTATCTCTCCAGCCCTATTTCATCAATTTTTAAAAAATTTAGTTTTATTTCACTATTTGGGGGGGTACATGCCACCACACACATATGGAGGTCAGAGGACAACTTGTGAAGTCAGTTCTTTTCTCCACTATGTGGGTCCAGGGGACTGAACTCTGGTCATCAGGCTCGGCCCCAAGCACCATTACTTACGGAGCCATCTAGCTGGCTCCTAATTATATGTATGTTAAAGGAGGCTTATGTCATTGGTCAAGATAGGGACCAAAAACCAGTTTTGAACTGCAGAGCTGTCCACAGTGACCATCATAGTCACTGGACCTTGAAAACCAGCCCTACCACCCACACTAGCACTTTCCATTACTATCTCTCTTCCTGGCTTTACAGGAGCTCAGGAAAAACCTTCAGATAACCCAAGAAAACACTACAGCTCATTCTTTGGATATGTATCATATCTAAAGTAAGATGTAGAATAGATTAGAAAAAGAGGTAAGACTTTCCCTGGAAGAAAATCCCTACTATAAAGCACCAAAAAACCATATTGACTACTTTCAACCCAATATATTACATGGCATAATCCTACTGAAAATGGGGTTCTTGTTTCTATGAGGACTTAAAATAAATGATTACAATGAGAAGAGCTATTCCTACTTAAAAAGAAGATAGCTTCATGAGCCAAAATGGTGGTTCATCTTTGATTGTTGTACGTTAATTCTCATATTAGAAGACTAATATTAGGATATTATGGATGTTTCTGGCTGAAGGTTGAAGGCCACACTCCAAGTATGATGGCCTTTAGCATCTGAAAGATAAAGTTCAATTTTATAGGTGTTAAAGAATCCATTAAAGGAAAAAAAATAGCCATCACTGATTATAAGAAATCAATGGTGGATCTAGGATGTGGTCCACTTATGGTCCAATATTAAAAAGGCGCATCTTAGAATCTATGCAAAAATGCCATTTGGATTTCTCTGGTTGCACCATGCCATGATATGTATCCCAGGGCCCATGGTATCCAAGGTCTCTGAGACAGAGGTCAATCTTTCATAAGAAGGATGCCACAGTCATGATACCGATAACCCTTTTCTGCATTCAAGATGATGACAGAATTTGGGAAACAATAGAGACTCCCTGTTAAGGACTAATTAGTGTACTTATGCAAATCCCACTTAGAAAATTAGTTCACTTTTCTATGGGAAGTTACAGTTGTTTCATGTTTTCCTTTATGTTATGAATCAGTACCCAATGGAGTGTGGAAAGCATTTGTAGAGAAATCAGAATCCAAACTAAATTTTAATGTTGAAGCCTCTAATCCATTGTAATTCATCCATTCTAGGTTTCTGCTCAAAAGAAAAGGAGCCAAATGGGTCAAGAATCTATCCATGCACCTGTTCTCTGACTTCCTTCAACTACTCCATCTAGAAAGACTCATTTATGTCCTCTGCAAACCTCACACAGACTGTCATCATGGACTGATTTCCTTTTCCCAACAAAAGGGTATGTTTCATGTTCTGTTCATCCAGAACTCCATCCTGGTCTTCTTCAATGAATCCCTAAACAATTTAGGCATCGATGACTTTTGTCTAAACCTTTCCCACTATTGAGTTTGTCCTAGAAAAAGCATAGAGCAACAGAACTGTAAAGGCATGTATCACATCAATGAAGAGAAAGACCCATGATTCCCTGTCAAGACAGTTTAATATTTGAAAGAACTACTTCAAAGCATGGACATGTGTATCCAATGTTCCTAATTACAAAGGTCTCTTTATAAAGATTCAAAAAGTATGCAACTAGTTATCGTGTAAAAGTAGCTTCTCACATAACTCTATATGCAGAGATGATGACTATAAAGTTGATACACATATACAGTAACATATATCATATAACACATGCTGGTTTTCAACTTAGTATTTCTTTTTTTTCAATTTAGTATTTCACTTATGAACATAACATATTGGTAAATAAGTTGATATTTCTAAAGCACTTACAGCAGTACCTTGCACACTGCAGTCCTTATACAGGACTTATTAAGTAAATAAACCCAGCAAACAATTATATACTGTTCATCATGTGCCTTTATTAACCACTAATCACAGCAACCAAAGATTTATACGCTGATTTACCTGTAGCTTATATATGAGGAAACTGACTGTTTCCCAGAAATGGGAAACAGACCCACCTCAGTTCCTTTTAATATTTATTTCATTTTATTTATTTATTTTTATGTGTATGAATGTACTGTCTGCATGCAGGTCTGTGCACCCGTGTTGTGCAATGCTGCGGAGGTCAGAAGAGGGCGACAGATTCCCCTGGAACTGGAGTTAAATACAGTTCTCAGCCGCCATGTGGGTGCTGGGGATCGAACTCCCGTACTCTGCAAGAACACTCGGCGCTCTGAACCACTAGGCCATCTCTCCAGCCCCCTCAGTTCCTTTTAAATTTTTTCAATTATTACAACTTCACAACAAACAATCTTAAACATGTTTGTGTGAATTTTCCTTCAGCTAAATGGATAGAGGTTAAATTACTGAGACAAATCTACATACATTTTAAAGTTTGATACTTCCTCCTGAGAATACCACTAGGCAGCACAAATAAGCTATGATGGAAGTGGTTGTTCTACTCTGTAGGTTGATGTTGTGATCTGTCTTGTCTTCAGCATTTTGATAGCATCTCTTTGCTCTTGCTGTGCTAGATGTGTCTGATCAGACGTCGTGTGCTTCTCACATTCAGTAAATAATTGTCCGGGGCTGGAGATCTGGCCTAGCAGTTAAGAGCGCCAATTGATCTTGCAGAGGACCCAGGTTCGATCCCCAGCACCCACATGGCGGCTGAGAACCGTCTTTAACTCTAGTTCCAGGGGAATCTGACACCCTCTTCTGACCTCTGAGTCACTGCACGACATGGGTGCACAAACCTGCATGCAGACAGTACATTCATACACATACGAAAATAAATAAATAAATTAATTAAAAAAATAATAATCCACGTTAGCAAAATCTTAGTCATGTTTTTGAAGACTTTCATATTTTCTTTTGTATGTCCTATTTTCTCTGTCAGCATATTCTTCATTATTTCTAAAACTCATTTCACTTTTACGCCTTTTTAATTCTAGCTGTATCAATTTCTAAATTCTTTTTTACATATAAATTTTTATTGAAATTTTTATGTGTTCCGTACATAATTTTTCAATCAGTCTTAATCACCTTTATACCCCATTCTCCATTGGCACCCTTCCTCACCCCCCCAAAGTTCACACATTCTGTCATTTTTGCTAGGGTCCATTGCATAAAAGGATCTTTTCTCTTTTTTGGTCTTTTCGAGACAGGGTCTCCCTATAGCCCCAGCTGTCCTGGAACTCACTCTGTAGACCAGGCTGGCCTTGAACTCACAAAGATCCACCTGCCTCTGCCTCCCAAGTGCTAGGATTAAAGGCGTGAGCCACCACGCCTGGCCTAAAAGGATCTTTTCTAATGGTCGAATGATCTCTTTGTTTCTAATATATCATTACTTATTCATTAGATTTTAATTTCATTCATTCTATATTTTCATGTGTTAAAATTATTTTTTTCCAAAATTGGCTTTCATCTTCCTGAGATATGATTTAAATTTTATTTGTTGAAAAACATGTGTCCAATGTATCTTTTTTTTTTTTTATTTTTTTATTTTTGTATGTGTATGAATGTACTGTCTGCATGCAGGTCTGTGCACCCGTGTCGTGCAATGCCACGGAGGTCAGAAGAGGGTCTCGGATTCCCCTGGAACTGGAGTTCTCCTGGAATTGGAGTTACAGACGGTTCTTAGCCGCCATGTGGGTGCTGGGGATCGAACCCGGGTCCTCTGCAAGAGCGTCGGTGCTCTTAACCGCTAGGCTATCATGTGTCCAATGTATCTTTGAAATCCACCCTATTCTCTCCCTCCAACTACCCCCCCCAACACCCCGTGGGCCCTCGTCCCAAAACATAGCTCCTTCCTATCATCATGTCTTTTTTTTTCTTTTTAGCACACTGAGTCCAGTTATTTCTGCCCATATGTGCTTAGGTGTGGGGTCATCCACCAGAGCTTGGGTAGCCTAGCAAAGGCCATCTTGAAAAGAAAACTGACAAAGTGACCCCCTCCCCCCTTGCCTGGGGGCGGGGCCTCCTGAGTCCCTACCCCATGCCGTAATTTTCAACTGGAAATATACTTTGTTTTTTATTCCTCCTTTACACTATATTTCCTATTTTTCTGTTCCGTTAACTATATTCATTTGTACATAATGTTGGGTAGCACATGAGGTGAATTGTGCCCTGTAGATCTACAACTTTGTGCTGTGATCTCATCAGTGGGGCTTTAGGCATCAAAATACTATGTTACC
Source organism: Rhizomys pruinosus (assembly GCA_009823505.1). Classification (NCBI taxonomy): domain Eukaryota; kingdom Metazoa; phylum Chordata; class Mammalia; order Rodentia; family Spalacidae; genus Rhizomys; species Rhizomys pruinosus. Next base: position 536,282 of record VZQC01004268.1, read on the forward strand.
TGATCATGGAACTTTCATTTTTATTTTTCTGCTTAGATTTTTAGCTTAAAACCAATTTTCATGTTAATTTCTCTAGCTAGGGATTCCAGACCATGTTGAATATATCAATTTAGTATCAGATCTATGTATCCTGAGTGTTTAGTATTGGTTTATAAGAAGATCTATCTACCCTTCCCCCCATAACTAGACTTCAGGTAAAGACAGGCATATCTTTGTCTTTTCTTGTGCCCATTAATCAGTTTTCAGTTTTGTGCTTCTCAGTTTTGTGCAAGGGTCTAACCTCTACTCTGCAAGGACTGCACATTTTGTCTCCTCTTATCTAAGGATTTGAAGGCAATCTATTAGGAAACAGATGAGGGCACCTCATCATTGCCTTCAGGACAGGGGACCCCCACTCAGGAGCTTATTGATATTTGCTCAATTTTCATTCATCTCTGGATTCTGGATATGTACATTTTATTCCTAATGAGCTATGTACCTAACTCAGAATTTCTAACTGTTCGCACTAGGAAAGCTGTTAATCAATCACATATGTTATACAGTATTTAATCCTGGGTTTAAATCTTCTTAGATTTGGTGTATTTGGTGCATAAAGATCCCATGATTCATTGCTTCATTCTATCTTGTAGTAGTCTCCTTTGCCCTATTTCTATTTTTGATAAAATTCCAACATTTATGTCTTACCCCTAAATTTAACTTTCCACTTTGTCTGAACTCATATTTCTAGTGTAGATCCAGGTTTAAGGGTGTGATTCAGCCCTGCAGAGCGGCTCCCCTCCCTCCAAGTTTACGATCTGTTCTCACCTGACACGCTCCATGATCCCAGTTTTCCTTCTGAGTCATCACTCCCATCCCACATCTATTTTAAAATCTTTCCATTTTCCTTATTCCTGCCTCCTCCATGGCCTCTTTACAAAAGTATTTTCAGAAGATAACTACTATCTATTTCCCAGAGGAAACAGACCAGGAGAACACAGCTTTCTTAAATTCCACTCATTCACGTTGGAAAACGTATCTTTTCTTTTCTCCTTTCTTCCTGTTATAAGGAAGAAAATTCCCTGTCTCTAGGGGAGCAACCACATAATTTACGATGGAAGCCTGGGTATTTTAGAAAGTAAAAGAGGGATTCTATTAATAATTATTTCAGGACAACAGGTGCAACCCAGACCGTCCTGGGAAAACCATGACATGCGGTCCGTTCTGCACGAAGTTTATCGTTGTACAGTGTCCTCTGACACAGTCCCGAATGCACTAGATCACCCATTTGCTTGACGACTCCTCTCTCTATGTCCAAATTTCCTTTCTCACAACATTTTAATAATTTCAATATTTTTTAAATTTTATTATTTTTTATGTGTATGAATGTACTGTCTGCATGCAGGTTTGTGCACCCGTGTCGTGCAATGCCGCGGAGGTCAGAAGAGGGTGTCGGATTTCCCTGGAACTGGAGTTAAAGACGGTTCTCAGCCGCCATGTGGGTGCTGCGGATCGAATCCGGGTCCTCTGCAAGAGCAGTGGGCACTCTTAACCACTAGGCCATCTCTCCATTCCCAACAGTTTCAATATTTTTAACTCCTTTTTTGATTCCTCTCCTTTCTTTGCCAAACTTACTGAAACCCCTGTTCTCTTTCATTTGCTCTCTTGCTATCCCTGTCTCCACTTTTCTTTATTTATAGAATTCTGGATTCTTCTCTCACTTCCATCCCGATACTGCTCTAGATAACGTCACACCGAGCTAGCTGTCAACAGTATTCATTGTAATGCTGTTTCTTAGACACTACCAGCTGTGTGTCCCTGTGTAAGGGAGGTGCTATTTTTTAGTTTTTGACAAGTACTCTTATTGACAACTACACAGGGTACTCCATAAAAAGAGTTTAGCATCAGCCTGCTTGAGACCTCTGGACTACCCTGACAAGCATACCTCTCACCAGTCATCAAAGAAGCTTGTTTTTGCAACCGATGGGGACTATTAAAGAGCTCCACAACTGGTCAAATACAGAGAATAAGCATCAGTGAAATGTCCAACCCTAAGTGATAGATCTACAATGCAACCTTTACAACCAAAGCTCAGGGGACATAGCAGAATGAAGGGCAGGGAGAGCATTAATGCATCGCTCAACTCCCACCAGCAGTTTCCTCATGTAACAGAAAGTGATTAATACAGAAAACCACAATGGTCTAAAATGTAGAGAATAAGAGATTGCAGAGTGCGTGTCTCTGGGTAGGACTCCTATATTAACCCTCACCCACTCAGGGATAAGGGACTATTGCATAAAAGGGGGCAGAAAAATTAAAAGAGCCAGGGGTGGTGGATGACCACAAGGAAAGAGTCTTCCAGGTTTCTGGGAACTTGTTTTAGCAATGGTGACAGCATACTCAAGACCCATGCAAACTCAAACCAGACAAAAATCTGCCATAGAGCTGGGGAAATGGGTGAGAAGCCCCAGCTTAGCTGAGGAATTATTGGCAGCTGATCACTCTTGGGTGACAGAGAATTGGTCTTTAAGAAAGTGATGTTAGATAGGCTGAACAGGTTCGTGGATAAACTCATACCCAGGGACATCTGGGGACACAAACTTGACTCGATTGGCCTTAACATGTATGAAAAAAATGCATGAAATCTGGTGGGGGTTTATGGGGTGTTGCAGATAGGGTAGAGGTTTAAATATGATTAATATGTATTGTATGAAATGCAAAAATTCAATACAATTTATATTGTAATATCAGAAAAGAATTCCCCACTTAATATTTTGACAGTTTCATCAACCTGTCATTTTAGAGAGACATACACACTGAACCACCTTCAGTGAGATGGTTACATCAGGAGTTCTGTATGTCATGACTGGAATCTTTGGGTAAAAAGACAGAAAGGCAGAATATTTTTGTCTTGTCACTTCAGAGATCTGGAAGCCTGAAGATGTTAATTTAGAAAAAGAGCTCTACTCTCCATGTGGCAGGGTATTCTTTAATGTTATGACAGTTAACATGTCTGTAATGCACTGTACCCAATGTGGTGACATGCCTGGCATGTTTTCCTTGGCGCAGGCCATCAGTGGCTTGTCCATATTTAGAAAATGTGGATGTGGAGCTCTGCTTCAAAACAGCCATCCCATGACTGACATACAGTTCTACATGATGGATGCATAGAGTCATCTGCTATAACTGAACACAGCCAGATTTACCATCAACCCTCACTACTGCTGGACCAGCAGGCATTTGCAGGAATTTGAAGTGGTCTCCTCTATCTTCTCTCTACTGTTTTCCATATGTTCTGAGTTGTAGGCAGAACTGGCACTTCCTTTAAATATTTTATTTATTATTTCTATTTTATATGTATGAGTGTATTCCCTGCATGTGTGTAAGTGTAAGTGCACCCATGTTGTGCAATGCTCACAGAGGTCAGAAGAGGGTGCTGTGTCCCCTGGAACTGGAGTTACAGATAGTTCTTAGCTGCCATGTTGGTGCTGGAAATCAAACCTGCGCTGGCTCTTCCTTTAAACATGTTCTTTCTGCATTGTGTCTCGCATATATGCTTCTTTGTTCAGATGGAAGTTAACTTTTGGGAACTTCAGGAACCAAAAGGGATTTGCTGTGGATTTTATATTTGAATGGTAATAACAATTCTGATAAACATAATTTGTTATGTGCTTATTACTCAATAGTAACAACATGTCTAATACTTTGGCTTTTAATCAGGATAAGAAGAAGCTAACATAGAGATGTGAGCTAACATAATTATCTTACCTCCTCTTAGACGAGCTGTGAAGCACAGCATGAGAGGTCATTAGTAGCAAGGTTTAATCACATCTCTAACATGGATTAACAAAGCAGTAAGCATGATCATTTAAGGTTAGAAAGAAGGAGGCAGTATTCTATTTTATTAATTCAAAATTGAGTGATGAGGAAAGAGCTAACTGTGTAACTGAGCTTCAACTAGTTGATAGTAGTGATAATTTTCTCTAAGCCAAAACTTGAAGTAGTTTGTTTAAAGATCTATGTAGTGATCTAGATGATCAGCATTATATGTAATCAAACATAGGGCTTGGGTTTAATGGAATAATAAGGAAGCTCTAAAATCTTATACAAAAGGATAACATTAATTCTACATCATTCTACAGAGGGTTTGCGTCATTCTGAATCTAGGCAGATGTTCAATGTGTCTGAATAGTTTCTAAATGCATTCGTATATTTACTTCATTTTCAGTGAAAAAAGCATGCCAAGTATTTTTTAATCAAAGTGGAGTTGATAATTTAGAATACTTAAATTAGATAAACTATATTGGGACTATGCTAATACATGTCTTTTATGTATTCTGATGGTTATCAGATCCACTAACTTCATTCTTTGCCATTTCCTAATGGAAATTTTATAAGCAATTTGGGCAATGATATCCTAAAAACGTCTCATTTAGAGACAAATATGGAAATAAGGACCATTAAAACTGTGAGAACAAAGACATAGAGCCACTCTGGCAATAAAAATAATTTTAAAAGAACAAGTGGAAAAATTCCTGAGTCACAAGAGAAAATGTAAGACAGAACTTTGCCAAGGCAGACATGAGTGGTTTAAGGAACTGAGGACCCACTAGCATCTTTTTCTGATAGGATGACAGTTTCTGTTGCATGGGAAGAGTCCAACATCTTGTCAATCAGAAAAGACAAAAGCAGAACAATCTACTGAGTGTGTTCTACAGCCATTCTGTGGTGCATGTGGTCATTAGCTTATGTCACTGAGTGCAGAAAACCTGACTTTACAGATGATAAATGGAAAGTCCAAGGAGTGGAATTTGTGGCTCAGAATGAGAAGAATTAGGAAGGGCTTCAGATTTGGTCTGCTCCCCTCCTACAGGTGCACTGATAGTTCCTATTAGAACCCAAATGTGATGAAGTGAACAAGGGATTAGGACACTAAAACCTGTTTGGATTCTGCTTTCTCAATGAAGATCTTTCCCATCAACTTGTTGATAAACTGTTGATAAACTGTTACCATGTTGACATTATTTGTTAAGTGATTCATAGAATCAAGACCATTTTTGTTACATGTTTGCGTTATCTTATTTTTTCCATCTGTTCATGAAAATGCATTTAAAAGATTAAGTTTACATTATCATATCTTTTTAGAAATCAATCCACATGCATAAAATGATGAAATTATTGTTTTCAAATTTATAAACAAATGAAAATTTTCCAAGTCAGGAAGTTCACCACAATGGTGTTCCATTGTTTTAGAATTATAGTGAATTTAGTTTGTCACAATGGTCAAACTTCATGCAATTTGGGGCAATAGATGGAATATTATTTTTTTATGTTAGGGAAGATGCCTTTCAGCTTTTGTGTCCTCCTAAGCTAATCAAGTGATGCAACATCTGGAAAAGCTGAGGGACCACAGTACCTACACCTCATCTTTCTTAATCAGGACAGTCTTCCCAGTAAATCAGGATAGAAGGCATGCCTCTTCTTACCTTCAACTTCCAGCTTTACCAGCTTGGAATACGCTGTGCCCAGGCTGTTTTTTGCCACACACCGATACTGTCCTGCATCTTCTTTCTGCACATTGTGAATCCTTAAACTCCCAGATTCAAGAACTGCAGTTCTAGAATTTTCCTGCCAAAGAAAGATAGTGACATGAATTAGAAAACAGCCATGACATTTGCTATATTTCATCAAGCCATCATCATTATCACCAAAAATGTTAACCTCTAGTATGCTTAAGCATCTTAATATAAACTACAAAATTCTATAAACTAACCATTGCAATGATCCCATCTATTTTATTTTTCTTTCATCTTATTCAGACACAACAGTTAATTTGATTTCCTAAACTCGTGCTCATGTCTGATTAAAAACACTGCACTTTTTGGGCTGCAGGCTGCAGGAATAACTAAGTGTCAGAATATGTGCTTAAGCATACACATGGCACTGCATTTGATGGCCAGAATGAGAAACAAAACAAGACAAAAAAATAAAAGCAATAAAAGCATCACTTTTAATGACCATGTTTGATTACATACTCTATAGACTATCCTTAGAAGTATACATATCCTTCAAAAAATTAAATTATTCTTCAGAGTTCAAATATGAGCTTCTTCTTCTTCTTCTTCTTCTTCTTCTTCTTCTTCTTCTTCTTCTCCTTCTTCTCCTTCTCCTTCTCCTTCTCCTCTCCTTCTCCTCCTCCTCCTCCTCCTCCTCCTCCTTCTCCTCCTCCTCCTCCTCCTCCTCTTCCTCCTCCTTCTTTCCCCAATGCTGTCTGTTCTAAAGTTATGGTTTTAGTTTCTACCTTTTTATCTTCTAAGTCTCTAAGCTTCTTTGTTTTGATTGGTTGAATCATTTATTTTTTTAAAAATATAGAGCCTTTTCTTTCCCCTACCCAGTCCCAACACCCTAGAATTGGCAGAGATGGAAACAGAAATAGTTAAGTTTGGTTGATGCATGATTTTGTTTCATTTATGATGCTATGATAAAAAACCATGAAAACTAGCAGGAGATAAAAGGGTTTATTTTAGCCTACAATTCCAGGTTACAGTTTAGCATTCTTGGGAAATCAAAGCGGGAACTTCAAACAGCTACTAATATAACACGGACAGTCAAGAGTAGGCAGAAAAGAATACATACATGTTCACTCGCTTGCTTGTGATTTATTTCTCTACCTTTACACAGTTTAGGACCCCCTCCCTTCCTAGGGAATGCTGCTGCCCACAGTGAACTGGATCTTCTCACATCAACTAACATAATTAAGACAATTCTCCACAGATAAGCTCCAGAGCAACCTAATATAGACAGTCTCTTATTGAGATTTTTCCTAGGTAATTCTAGGTTATATCAAGTTGATAATTAAAGTTAACCACCACAATGCATATTGAGAAAAACATACATTATAAATTTGTTAGCATGTGAGTGTTTAGGGTTGTCACATCTTAAATATGTTCCATGCACATGCTTTCCTGCAATAATCACTTACCCTGAGAGCACTGTCTCCCTTGATCCAGGACACAGATGGCTTGGGGTTCCCCATCGTAGTACACGGGAGAACTGCTTTTAATCCTTCTATTATTTTTACATTTATGGGAGGACGAGTTATTTTAGGTTCTATGAAAAAAAGTTAAAAATTAAAAAGACATATCAATTCTGAACTTGTTTTAACTTTCTATTTCATTCTTGACATTCATTTCAAGAATCATTTTAGGCATATTACATTATGAAGTTGGCCAATGAGTTCTTAATGAGTATAAAATAGAAATCGGTATTAAAAGTCTGATAATCCCTTTTATTAAAAATGCTTGTTTTCTTTTGTATAATGCACATTTATGAAACATAGTAGAAGCTTAAATTTCCTTAATACCTTTTACTTTATTTTCTTAAATTTATTTATTTATTTATTTGTTTGTTTGTTTGTTTGTTTTTATGTGTATGAATGTACTGTCTGCATGTAGGTCTGTGCACCCATGTAGTGCAATGCCGCAGAGGTCAGAAGAGGCATTGGATTCCCCTGGAACTGGAATTAAAGACGATTCTCAGCCTCCATGTGGGTGCTGGGGATCGAACCTGGGTCCTCTGCAAGAGGAGTCAGAGCTCTTAACCACTAGGCTATCTCTCCAGCCCAATACCTTTTACTTTAAAAGAGATTAAATAAAAAGTTGATTAACATGAATGGTCACCATAATAGTTCAACATTATATAATTTATGCCAATAGACATGAAAACATTTGAAAATTCAATACAATGAATATAATCTTGAATTATGACCTACTTTATATGCTCATTTGTTGATTTCGTTTTTTGACAAAGAGTCTCACTACATAGTCCTGGATGACCTAGAACTTGCTATGGAGACCAAGCTGGTCTTGACTTTGTAGTGATCCTGCTGCCTCTTCTTGGAAGGAGAGCACTGGTGGTATCCTGCTGAGCCAGATGGGCCCTTGATGGTTAAGCCTGAGTGGGTGTGAAGAGGGATGTCCTAAGGGAGGAGAGTAGATGGTACTCATGGGACTTGGGAGTCTCATGAAACAGCAGTAAAGTACTCCCTCAGTTTAACAATTGGTATGACCACACTAGTATAGACCCACACAGAAAGATAAGCTCTCCAAAAAGAGTTTGGATAAAAGAAGAAAAAAATAAGATTTATTCTAGAACCAAGATCAAGAGCATTGGCATGAGAGACAAAATAACAGCTTTCAAAAGACTTGCTGCTCCGGGCGTGGTAGCGCACGCCTTTAATCCTAGCACTTGGGAGGCAGAGGCAGGTGGATCTTTGTGAGTTCAAGGCCAACCTGGTCTACAGAGTGAGTTCCAGGATAGCTGGGACTACAGGGAGACCCTGTCTCAAAAAGACCCCCCACACACACAAAGAAAAAGAAAAAAAAAAAAGAAAAGATCAAAAGACTTGCTGCAAGGGGCTTCACTTGAGGAATCAGTCTTCCTTGCTGGGACTAGTCTGCCTCTTTACTTGATTCTTTCATTGCTCCATGCACCAGAAGAGGTCTGTTAGGGACATGTGTCACCTAATTCCTCATGTTGAGTACAAAGTCTGCCCTCCATCATCCAGAGAGTGTTCCCACCAGTTTTCTATTCTAAGTAACTGAACACTCTATTATGCCTAAAGCATATAGTACAAGATTAACACACATCTGAGGGAAAAAAAATAAAAGAAAGGAACTGAAATGAAATAAAAGTCTATGTTGAATGAAACAAAAATAAATAAACAAATAATAAATAAATAAAATGAAACAAAAATAAAGAAAAATTGCTAGTGATACCCTTAGAGAAACACTTCAATTATTCTACCACCCCAGATATAGTTTGTTATGAAAAAGGAACAGTAAGAAAAAAAGTAATGCTAAAGAATTTGAGGGGCTGGAGAGATAGCTCAGCAGTTAAGAACACTGACTCCCAGCACCCACGTGTGGTGGTGCATGCCTTTAATCGCAATACTCGGGAGGCAGAGGCAGGTGGATCTCTGTGATTTCAAGGCCAGCCTAGTCTACAGGGCTAGTTCCAGGCCAGCTGGGGCTACAGGGAGACCTTGATTCAAAAACACCAAAAAAGAAAAAAAAAAAAAAAGAATTTGAAAGTAACTTTTTAAAGATCAAAATACTGAATATGGCAGAACATTTATACTGAAGACCAAAATTATGGGATGAAAGGAAAAACTAAAAAAAATTCCAAGAAGAGAGACTATTAAGAGATGTAGAAAATATAGGGCAAGGGCTGGAGAGATGGCCTAGTGGTTAAGAGCACCAACTGCTCTTACAGAGGACCCGGATTCGATCCCCAGCACCCACATGGCGGCTGAGAACTGTCTGTAACTCCAATTCCAGGAGAACTCCAGTTCCAGGGGAATCTGACACCCTCTTCTGACCTCCGCGGCATTGCATGACACGGGTGCACAAACCTACATGCAAACAGTACATTCATACGCATAATGAAAATAAAAATAAAAAAATAAAAAAAGAAAGAAAATATAGGGTAAGCCAGGTGGTGTACATCTTTAATCCCAGCACTTGGGAGGCAGAGGTATGTGGATCTCTGTGAGATTGAGGGCAGACTGGTCTCCATGGTGAGTTCTAGGCCAGCTAAGGCTACAGGGAGATCTTGTTCAAAATAAGAAATAGGAGAGAGAGAGAGAAAGAGAGAGAGAGAGAGAGAGAGAGAGAGAGAGAGAGAGAGAGAGAGAGAGAAGAAAATTTGGTCATGGATAATAGAAAAGGAGAGCTAATATTTGTTGATTTTGAGAATAAAATAGCAGAACAAATGAAAGAGGAATAATTGGAAAAACCGATCTGATTTTGAAAAAAAAAAGTTCTTCACTGGAGAAATGGATCAGCATTTAAGAGCAGTGGCTGCTCTTTGATTCCCAGAACCTACATGGCAGGTAACAACCATCCATAGCCCCAGTTCCAGGAGATCTGATGCCCTCTTCTGACCACTGCAGGCATTGCAGGAGACAGGTGCACTTACATACATGCAGGTAGTACAGTCATACATATACAATTAAAAAATACTAAATAAAATATTTAAAAGAAAAGAAATCAGTCCTTATAGACAAAGGGGACTATCTAAAGTAGAAAAGGAATGGGAAATATGTTCTGGTGAATTTCAAAAACTTATGATTTCTGAAAATATAAGAAAAATAGTAGAATTAAAAAAAAACATAAATACCATATCTACTTCTAAAAATGAAAAGAAAAAAGTCTGTCTACAGCATAGAATGCCATCTGTCAATAATTTTCTACTGAAGACTAAGGATAAAAAAACCTTCTTAACTCTCTAGCTATTTCTAGCAACATGTTTAGCCAGTACAAAAAGCAAGATAAAGACTTTCAGTTCTGCAAAGATTCAGAAAATACCATAGCAATTCATACTCTGAAAAATAGTATATGTTGATTTCTTATAGCAAGATAGCAATACAAGGTAAGAACTAATGAAGGAAAACAACAACAACAAAAAAAAAAAACAACAAAGTGAAGACTTTGTGTCAGGTAGACAGACCTAGAGTCCATCATCTTGTATGGGGCCAACTTGTATGTTTGTGTGGTTGTCTCCCATCGTATCATGGAAGAGAGAATGAAGGCTGCATTAGGGCAAGGTCAACTGCCCACAGCAGGCACCTGCAGCCCAGAGCATAATGAGGTCTGAGTGTGCCAATGGGAGTGTTGGGTGAGGCACTACCAGGTAGGGGCGGGAAGTGAGGCTAGATGGAAACAAAGTCTCACATGTGCGTCAGTGAAGAAAGAAGAGGAACCAGAGGCAAGCCAAACAGAGGGCAGTCAGGACAGCAGAACTCGGCTATGTGGGTGTGGCCAGACGAGAGGAGATGTGAATAAGAAAGACTGAGCTGCTGCCCTTATCTGCGGAAGAGACCAGCTGAGGAATTTGTGTCTCCTACTTGGAGGCAAGCTATGAGTGCAGGATTGTTTTCCAAAATCCAAAAAAAATGAGACAAAGAAGTGTGCATGATCAGAAAGTGACATATTGGAACTGAGGACTTTAAATGTGGTCCGTGTCCAGTGGATGGCAGATTGGCAAAGAGTTCAGTTGCGGGCTGAGGACTTGTGAGGACAAAGTAGTTTGTTGTTTTCTCTCATGGCTATTAAAACCCTTTCAGATGATGGCAGACAGAACTGAAAGAAAACGAGAGTGGAATTAGAGTCTGATGCATATGGGGGTGGGTCTAGAGCGAGTGCTTAATAGAATTAGAGAAGAGAATGACCAGAATCTCAAAGCCCTCACGGGAGGACGGAATTTCCCCAGGAATACAAATAGAATGGCTTAACAGTGATACCCATTAGCATCCAGGACTAGCTAGCACCATGTGCGTGAAGTGGGACAAACAGAACAACCTCCAACTGAGTAGTCAGTCACCTGGAAGAAAATAAGTTAAAACAAAGTACAGGGGGTAGAAGCATCTGCAAAGAGGTTAGCGATTTAAGAAAGACTGCTTGACATTCTCCTCCCAAGGCTCAGGGATCAGGGGGGTGGAAGAAAAGACTGTGAGAGCCAGAAGAGGTGATGTGTGTAAGAAACCGTGTTTTCCAGACACAACATTGCAGTTGTACATATGAACTCATAGTACTTGTGACAGCATGGACAAGGCCTGTGCAAGCCCACACCAGCCAAAATGCTAGCATGAGTGGGAGAGTGGGCAAGAAGCCCCAGGCCTAGCTGAGGAATTGTCAAAATGCATTGTATGAAATGCTCAGAAGAATTGAGTGGGTATGGTGGCACACACCTTTTGTCCCAGCACTTGGGAGGCAAAAGCAGGAAGATCTCTGTGAGATCAGGGCCAGCCTGGTCTCCAAAGAGAGATCTTGTCTCAAAAGACCAAAATGGAAGAAGAAGAAGAAGAAGAAGAAGAAGAAGAAGAAGAAGAAGGAGGAGGAGGAGGAGGAGGAGGAGGAGGAGGAGGAGGAGGAGGAGGAGGAGGAGGAGGAGGAGGAGGAGGAGGAGGAGGAGGAGGAGGAGGAGAAGGAGGAGGAAGAGGAGGAGGGGGATATCTTTGTATACTAGAAATTCTTTTCTATGTATGTAGAACATCTCTTTATTAAATCTCTTTTAATGTTCTTAGATAAAATGTTCTATAATTTTTTTATGTGTAGATCTAGGAAAATAAAGGGTGTTTGACTCTAATGGAACTTTGTTTTTAAAAGGCACAGTGCTGCTGGAAAGAAGACATAACAGTCAAGAGTGCTTGCTGATTTTCCAGAGGACCTTGGTTTGGTTCCCAGCACCCATGTCAGGCACCTCACAACTATCTGTAACTCTAGGTCTAGATCTAAAACCCTGGAGACATGCACACACATGTTATACACACACACACACACACACACACACACACACAAGCACAAACATACATCTTTGAAAAATAAAATGCAGCCCATTGGAGTGGAACACACCTTTAATCCCAGCACTTAGGAGGCAGAGGAAGGTGGATCTCTGTGAGAGCAATCCCAGCCTGGTCTACATAGCTATCTCCAGGCCAGCTGGGGCTACAGAGAGACCCTGTCTCTCAAAAAGATAGGAAAAAAAAAATGAATGCGCAATAAAGTTTTCAGAAGGAAGTTCCCAGAAATAATAAAGATCAGTGTGAAAGGGATAGAAGGAGGGGGGTGGTTAGACATCTAAGAGACTGGTTGCCTTAGGGCAGACGTTGACAGTAGGAATGAGATACGGTCTTGGTTCACTTGCATTTTGCACTTGAACATGTCTCACAGCTGATAATCTATGTATGAGGGACACTCTGTTTACTGGCTGTTTCAAGTTGTGTCAAGACAACTGTAAAATCATAGGTGATTGCTCTTTTCACTCACTCATCTTCACTTGCAGGGCGCCACAGCTCTCCACCGCTCCTCCCACACCGTTGTTGGCTATGCAGCAGTAGATGCCATCGTCGCTGTCTTCCACACTCAGGATGGTGAGGAGTTGACCATTCTCCCGGATGCTGTAGCGAGTATCAAAGAGCCTGTAGGTCACAGAGCAAAATGGAGGATTGGTGCACTATCTGTGACGTTACACACACACACACACACACACACACACACACACACACACTCGCCTTTCATTAATGGATAAAATTGACGACTAGTCAGTGAGGAAGAAGAAAAAGGTGGAAGGAAATTTGAGCGTGTTCTGAAGAATAGAGCAGCCTTACTTAGTGAAGTAAAATAAATAAAGCTACTGTATGAATCCTTCTTGGGCTCCATAATCAAAGCAGCACCAAGTCTGCAAAGCACTGCAACAAGGTGGTGTATGTTGCTAACAAGTGTAATATTTGCTCAGGAGCTCAGGAAACTATATGTGTGTGTGTATGTGTTCATGTGTACTCAGGTACACATGTGTATGTGGGTGTACAAAGAGCACATTTGGTGCTGTTCCTCAGGTGCTAGCCACATTTTTTGAGATGAAGTCTCTCACTGGCATGAATTGCAAGGCAAGACATTTACTGACTAAATGATTCCCAAGCCAGGAAAATATATGAAAACCAATATCCACAAGTGTTCTCCCACAAGGAGGAGGCAGAAATGAACAGCACACATATAAATGTAATGAGCAGAAACAACTACTTATAGAAGCCAACAGCAATTAATTGGTCATTCATTCATTGAATAAGTACTTTTATTCTAATGGGAGCTTAGTACCCAAGATATTACAGTATGTTTTCAATAAATGCAAATGAAAAGACTGTTTATAATTAACTTAATAAAGCATAATAAAATCTCACTTTAAGTTTGTTGAAGCCATAAGCTACTTTTTAGCCTTAAAATAGAATGGACATCAATTACCTTTGTGTTTGTAAGTTGCATTCATTCTTTATGCTCCTTAGCATGTGTTAATTGTATGAAATAAAGGCTTTTATTATTACAGTTCCAAACCTGAAGATAATATACTTTGATTATACTTACCTCTTGCTATTCTTATCTTTTGTTTGTGATCCTGAGCCTTTAATAGCTGCACCATCTCTCTCTTCCTCTCTCTTTCCCTACTGTAACCCTAGAACTTCTGCTTTGTTTTCACACAGGGTCTCCCTATAGCTCCAGCTAACCTGCAACTCATTTTATAGATCAGGCTGGCCTTGAACTCACAGAGATCCACCTGCCTCTGTCTCCTGGGATTAAAGGCATGCACCACCAGGCCTGAAGAACTTCTGCTTTTATGAACAAATAACTTGTGTCTAACAAGCACCAGGCACTTCTCTGCCTCTGACTTAAGGTACTTAAAGAAACAAAAGAGCTTCAAACTGTAAAACACACACACACACACACACACACACACACACACACACACCACAAAATTACATGCACATTGTTCATTGAGAAGGGTTAGGGCAATAGAAAGTAATCTGAGAAGAATCATTAACATAAAAATAAGTCACTTTTTGTTATTAGGTTTTTTGATTGTTTCATATCAAAAGCTCTCAAAGCCAAGTGGGTGATGCACAGTAACTGACTCTCTCCAAAGACTCATGTCCTAGTCATCACAACCTGTGCTAGATGGCAGGTGAGATTTGGGCATACTAAGAATCTTAAAATGGATTGTCCACATAGGCCAAGATAACAATGAATGTCCTTTAAAATCAGAAGAAAGAGTCAGAGGCCTGATGCCAGGCCAAGGTCAGAGTCATGCAACAGTAGCTTTATAAATGGAGGACAGGACCATAGGACACAGTGGCTTCTGAACTCCAAAAGCAGGAGATCTAATTCTGTTCCAGAACCTTCAGAGGGAGTTGAACTGCCAACACTTTGATTTTAGCTCAGTGAGATTGCCATATAACCATGGCTGCTGGAACTATTAGCTAATAAGTTTATGTTGTTTCACATCACTAAAATTGGGACGATTTGTTATAGTCACAACAGAGGATGAACACAACTTCTGGTGCCTCGCAGTGTGGTGCCACTACAAACACCTAAAGATGCAGATATGGATTTCCAGTTGGGGAATGGATTAAACTGGCAGTATTTTGAGGAACATTTTATATATATATATATATATATATAATAATGGCCTTGATTTCCTAAAGAGACTGTCAGCAGAAACATTCAGATTAATGATGGTTACTGAAGATTCAGAAAGAAGAGCTACGGTGGAAAAATCTCTAAATCACCTTAAAGGACACTTAAATTATCATAAACTGACTCTTGACTTGAAGGGACTCTTGATAGAAATATGTATGTTGTGGGACTGGAGAGATGGCTCAGTGGTTAGGAGTCCTCCATGCTGTGGAAGACAACCTTGTGTTGTAGCCTTCGCCTTCTCTCCCAGCAAGCTACCCCAGAAGCTCTAGAACACAACAACTTAAAAACCTTCAAACACTTCCTTAAGGAAAACATGACATCTTTTAGCAAAAAGAAAGAAAGAAAGAAAGAAAGAAAGAAAGAAAGAAAGAAAGAAAGAAAGTCCTCCAATTCAGGTGATATGTGTATGTATGTATGTATATATACATATATATATATAATACATATTTATATAATACATAATTATATATATGTATATATATTGAAGCAATACAAGTTAGAGAGAACAACAACAACAACAAAAGAACTGGGAAAAAAATCTCTGGAAAGACTCAGAAAAAGATGCAAGACATGTATGGCAGAGTGCAGGGACTCAGGTGGGGTGGGGGGCATGGAAAGGGAAGTGACTAAATTTGATTGAGAAATGATGTATGGTGTATGGAAAAAGTTTAACAACAATAAAAAATAAATTAAAAAAATTTCCAGTGTTTGTACTTGGTATAAGTTGTTGTGTTCTAGAGGTTCTGGGATAGCTTGCCTGGGAGAGAACATGAAGACTAGAACACAAGGTCATGTCCCACAACACAGAGTAAACTTCCACCAGAGTCTGTGTCACAGAAGGAAACACTGCATTTCAGTTAGAGGTTAGTGAAAATACATACATCGTTTCTCCCTTCCAAGCTCACAGATCCTCATCTATGGATACCAGTTCAAGCACTTGCTATAGGTCCAAATCTTCATGTTTTCCCCTTAATTCCTGTGTTGAAATTGAGTGTCAAATGGGGGAGCATTTAGAGACTTGGGTTTGGGAAAGTGATTAGGTCATGAGAATTGGACCCTTAGGAGTTAGATCAGTGTCCTTATAAAAGAACCTCCAGAGAGCTTTCTCAGTCCCTTCCCTCATTGGAAGACCCAGTGGAAAAAATGGCCGTCTCTGCATCAAGAAACTGGCCCTAGCCAGACATTGAATTTTCCGGCTCTTTGAAATTGGGACTTTTCAGCCCCTAGGGCATTGAAAATTAATTTTCTGTTGTTTATAAGCTACCCAGGCTTTGCATTTTTGTTACAGTAGCCCACATGCACTAAGAGCATTTCCCCTTGGAATAAACTACATGGCCTGCTGGAAAGCCTACAGCTCACTTTGTTTTAGATTTTTCTAAAGAGCATTTTTGATTAGATAACCATTGTAATGAGGAAAGAATAGAAGAGCCTTTAGCTGCCAAATGTGAATTTCACGTGTTTGAGAATCTCTCATTTTAGAAGAAAAAGATGACGCTGACTTGGAAGTCAGATTCTTAGGCAACAGACTTCACATTTGGGGGATTCTAGACATGTAGGAGGTGAGGCCGGCCCCTCTCGGCTACTCTATGTGTCCAGGAATATGTGCCTGCAGACTTAGCATATCAAAGCACCTCCTAATTACTGTGAAGCTTCTGACTCTAAGCTGGCAGTTCCCTAAAATCCCACGTCAGGCACATCACTGTTTTGCCTTGGGAAACTCCTAAATGCCCTGAACTTTGCATCTTAATGAATGGGCAAAATGAATACATTTGTAATTTACATTTTCTAGAAGCCGAACTTGGGCACTATCAAAAGCTGCAGTTGTATTTCTAATCAAAGAGAAACCACAAGACACTCTTACCAGAATGAGACAAAATACTTACTTAATGAGGATTTTATTCCTGGTCCAAGAAATCTCAGGCTGAGGGTAGGATTCCACAGCACACATGAAAGTAGCCACTTCTTCAACCAAGGCATCCACCGTCTCAAGAGGAGTGGTGATAACGGGAGCTGAACAGAGAGTGGTAAGAAGAGAGAACTTTCTAGAAGGTTGCTTACTTAACTGCTCCTTCAGCAGTCGGAAGCCATCGCATACTTGAGAGAGAATTACTCATGTTAAATAGCCCTGCGGGGCCAGGCGTGGTAATGCACACCTTTAAATCCCAGCACTGGGGAGGCAGAGGCAGGCAGATCTCTATGAGATTGAGGCCACTGTAGTTGACATAGTGAGGTCCGAACCGGCTGGGGCTAAATGAGAGACTAGATACAAAAGAGGGTGGGGAAGAGGCTGATCACTGGCTACTATGTTGTTGTTTGATAATGGGAATAAATTCTGGTATTCAGTGGCAGAGCAAGGTAGACGTAATTAACACTAATGCATTGTCTGTTTCAAAACAGAGGAGAGAGATTTTGAATGTATTCACCATAAAGAAATGATAAAATGTTAATGCAATGGATGTTTTAATAACCGTGAGTTGATTACTTCTTCATGTCTACAAGAATCAAAACCCCACATAATAGCTCATGATCATGTACAAATATTGTGGGAATCAAAAGATAAAAAAATTAAAACTCATAGAGAGAAAGAAAAAAAATGTAAAGCACATCTCTGCTATCTAGATGATGAGAGATGATAGCTACAAGAAATGGTCAACTAGTCCTATACAGTTATTAATAGTGTCCCTTATGTTCCAAAAATACATGAATCTAAATAGTAAATTATAACCCGTCTGGTTAAAATTAAGGGATCTATCAAAGCCAAATAAGTAGCATGAATAATATTGTAGGTGAGGTCATTGGTGACAGACTTATAAATCAACTACAGCAGAGTGGCTCATTATTTGTTCGTTTAAAGATGTATTCACTTGCTGAACAGGCCTTATTTTCTCCATGAAGTCAAAGGCAAGCTCATTTGTAGCTAATGAGGGGAAAGTGAAGGAATGTTTTATTGGCCTAGATTTCCCTCCCTGATGTTTAAGTTTCTGTTTGAACATTACTTCCTTCCATGTTCCCTGACTTGCAGACAGAGCCACGCGCCCTTTCCCTTCACCTTAAGCCATCCTGCATACATTACTCTTGTAGCATTTGTCACTTAGACTCTATTAAAATGGTCTTTGTTCCATTAAAATTTCTTTGTTCCACACTAAATGATTAAAACCCTGATCTTAGGGTCAAGGAACATGTCTTTTTTTTTTTCAATTTTTTATTATTAAACTTTTTCCATAGGTCATACATCATTTCTCAATCGAATCTAGAATCACTTCCCTTTCCATGCCCCCCACCCCACCCAAGTCCCTGCACTCTGCCATACATGTCCTGTATCTTTTTCTGAGTCTTTCCTGAGTTTTTTTTTTTTTTAGTTCTTTTGTTGTTGTTCTCTCCAACTTGTATTGCTACAGTATATATACATAAACATAGTTATATATATATATATATATACATAAATACATACACATATCACTTGAATTGTAGGATTTTTTTTTTTCCCTAAAAGATGTCATGTTTTCTTTAAGGAAGTGCTCGAAAGTTCCTTCTTGGCAATCCCAAACAACCATCAATCCTGCTCCTCTGCTCCTACAAGGAACATGTCTTAAACCCCTCTGGTATCATAGGTCTAGCACAGAGATTGATATACAGTTTAAATTTTAAAACTGTATTACTGAAGCTATTCAAATTCAATAAGGAAAATATTATCTTTGTTGAAATAAGAGAACAAATTAATTCTTTACATAAAATTACATACATATAATCATTGTATATATAATGATGCCATATATAAATGTACTAAAATCTCCCTTTCTACAGCATTTCAATAAAATGAGCATTAAAATATGCAGAATGTAATGCATTCCGCATATAAAAAAAGAGAAGAATATTATTAAAGGACAGTCAAGTGATGTAAGGTACAGAATAGCAGGCACCAAGTAAAATCTCCAGACAAATAAAGGTACTGACTAAAGAGCATGATAGAGAAGAATGAACAAACAACAACTTTCCAAAATTGAAGGGAAAAAAAAAAACCAGCCCATGAATATTCAGGTTGAAATTACCACCAACAGCCAAAATGGGTCTTAGCAAGAACCAAATTCATTCCCAAGTTGAATTATTTCAAACCCTACTAGAAATAAAACATTGGAATACTAATGAGGCTGACCTGATACTATTCACACACAAACACAGTCACATACATGTCCAAAGCTACATAGTCAAACACAGTCACATACAGCTGTTCTCACACATAATTTGCATTTGCACAGGCCTGAAGAGGGAAGGTTTGTGCCTTAATAATGAGAAAACATGGACACTTCCAAGGACTAAGCGGGAAAACTCAGAAATGGAACACAATGGAAAGGCAGAGTCCAAGGGCCCTTGTGTTTCACGAGGCAGGCAGAATCAAACACTGTTAAGAAGCCCCCGGCAAAATAAGGTCCATTAGAAAAGTGTGCACTGCACTTCCTAATGAGGTGGCATGCTGACCCTGATATGAGCAGGTCCAGCGGCCCTTGGGCAGTGGAAGCCAGGTTGCAATCCATGGTTCATAGAGGGGACCACACAGAAGGGGGAGACGCCATTTCCCAGCAGCTGGCACCAGGGATGTGCAGACCGGAGCAGCAGACGTTCAAGGTGATCCGCAGCAGGCAAGTTCAAAGCCACCCTGAGACACATGTAAAAAGTAGAGGGTAGATAACAAAGGGGGTTTCAGTCGTGGCTGGAAGAGCATAGGCAAATGGAAGTGTTGGATATTGGAGAGAACAAGGAATGATTGAGGGAAACAGAGTCCTGAGTTATCAAGAAGAGTTAACTCTGAATCAGGGAACAGAGTCCTCTTGAGGCACAGTCAGAAGGGAAGAGGAAGGATGAATGAAGAAGCAGGTTTCCCCACTTGCGAGTAGAAAGCTGAAGAGAGAAGGTGTGTCTAAATTTCCCTTTCCTCAATGAAGCAACTGACTCCTAAATTAGTAGACAAAATTACGTACATATACACAGAGAGACATGTGTACTACAGACATACATATGTATGCACACATAGGGTAAATACAGTCGCATATACAAAGTATGCATACAGATGCATTGTAGCATTATATATGTATATAATCCATAATCAATAATCAGTTATGTGCATTTCTATATGTGAGAAAAGAGAGGAAATGGAGCACCAAGATGTCAACTGTATTCCCAAGAATAAACATATCTAACCCCATATTTTCATCATGCTATATGTTACAATAATTAAAAATGACACTTTTTGCCTTTATACTAGTGAAGTTATCATAAGCAAATCAGAACATCCCAGAGACATCAACAAGCAAACAGAACTGATAAAATTTGAGAAAGTCTTTCCTTTAATAAAGAAAAGTAAATACTTTCTAAACAGCTAGCAAACAGAGCAAGCAACTGATAGCACAGTGAGGGCTCAATTAGTAGAGCATGAAGACCTGAGTTTGACCCCCAGAACCCACATAAGAAGGCTGGGCATGGTGGTACATCTTGTAATTTTAGCACTGGGGAGATGGAGATGGTGAATTACTAGGGCTTGCTGGTTAGCTGGCCTGGTCAAATTGGTGAACTCCAGGTGAAACTGAAAGACCCTATGTCAGGAAACAAGATAGAAAGTAACTAAGGGGAACACTGAGGTTGACATCCGGCCTAGCTACACTCATAAACACATGTGCACATAGTACAGCAGAACAGACATGAGGAGATTAAAAATAAAATCATATTAAGCCTGTGGGGCACAAGCCCTGGTGGGTTCAAAGGTTAATGAATACTTTCAGTGTTTAAAGATCCTGTTGAGCTAACAGACCTTGAGGGGTAACTTAGATAGAGCATCAGTTCCCAACTCCATGGAGACTTGAACCACACTTAACCTTGCTGTCTTCTGTTATCGCAAAGACGACAATAAAGTCTACACAGAGGTTTGGCAAAAGATTGAAGTAGACAGGTGGAGAGCACTTAGACCTGTGTTTGGTATAGGGAACACTGTGTGTTATTTATTTATTTATTTGTATTTTTGAGACAGGGTCTCCCTTTAGTCCGAGCTGGCCTGGACCTTGCTCTGTAGATCAGGCTGGATTTGAACTCACAGAGATCCACCTGCCTCTGCATCCCGAGTGCTGGGGCTAAAGGCATGCACCACCATGCCCAGCCACTGTGTGTTATTTGTTTCGATAATTTAGACACAGAAAATCTGGCCTGTTCAGTTCTGTTCCTAGTCTGTGGATGATATTCAAATATCCTGTTAATAGTTATTGATACTGGAGCTGAAAAGATGGTGGGGAACTTAAGAATGTTTGCTGTACAATCAAAACTGTTTTTTTTACAGAAAGGTAAATATTAAATATATATATCAGCACGCTAATGTACAGGATAGGACATAATTATTGCAAACAGGGCTTCGAAGAGTATTAATAATAAAGAATATCCTCAGGCTTCAATGAAAGGTAAAAATGGTAGGGAGAAATTGTATAAGCTGTTTTATACCATTTTCAAAAGCTACATAAGAAAAAGGAAGAAGATAAATGGCAGCCAACAGTCATGGAAGTATATGTAGCTTTTTAAACATTTTCGGTTTTGCCTTTTCAAAATAAATCTTAAGTAGCATGTGTTATTTTTATTAAGAATCAGCTTTATTCCTTAGTTTCTTCCACTCAACACACACACACACACACACACACACACACACACACGCACACACACACACATGCACACACAGGAATGGCCAAGGTCTTACCATTAATAGTGGCATAAACTTCATGGAGATTAGTTAAGAAAAAAGAAAAGAAGTAAGACTTTAAAGTCCTAAGAAATCTTAGATGTAGAGAAATCCATGAGATGTTGCTAAGAACTTCATTATGTTAAGACCTCCCATGGCATTGAGTTGTGTCAATCTTGAGTGAAGTTTGGCTCTGGTTTTAGTAATATCAGTGTCTAAAGTTGTTAAAGGGCCTTCTGTATGTTTGGCATCATACTTTGTCTACATTATCTTATTTATTTATCACAGCAAACATGAGGTAGAGGCAAACATGAGACAGATTCTACTAAGTATTCCCATTTGCAGACAAGACAAAAGGAGGAAGGGTATTTAAATAACCTTTTCAACCATCACAAAAGTAGAGAGAGATGGAGCTGAATTTCTGAAGTAAGGGAGAGGGGGGTTAAAGTCCTCTGTTTTGGGATTATGGAGATGGCTCAGAGGGTCAAATGCATGTTGAGCAAGCATCAGGACCCGAGCTCAGATTCCCCAGAACCCATGTAAGGCTGGACATTGTAGCATGCACATCTGTATTCCCAGTGCTCTTATGGTAAGATGGGAGTTGGAGATAGGAGAATGCCTGCAAGCTCGCAGGCTAGCTGGCCCGCATGACAGAGAGACCTCATTGCAAGCAAAATAGAAGACAAAAACTGACATCAGCGTTTGTCCTCTGACCATCCACACGCTGTAGCTTCTACACACCTGCTCTCACATACACGAAAATGCACATGTGTGTGCATATGCAAAGATAAAAAATTAAAAATAAAGTTCCTATTTTATTCTGTCTTCCAGCTATGGTGATGCACAGAAGAAATGGAAGGCTTCCATCAGTATTAATTTCTAGTAGCAGAATATAATTCTTGAAATCCTCTTTGCCTGTCTTCCAAAATCATCCATATTTACTTTGCAATTTTTGCTGAAGTGAGTGCATTTAAGGATGTGGGTGATCCGACGGGCTGTTTCTTGTTTACTTTCATCCTGTTACCCCACTTTCATCTCAGCCAGAGCATGTTTGAACTGGAGCACTGTTT
This sequence comes from Rhizomys pruinosus, assembly GCA_009823505.1. Classification (NCBI taxonomy): domain Eukaryota; kingdom Metazoa; phylum Chordata; class Mammalia; order Rodentia; family Spalacidae; genus Rhizomys; species Rhizomys pruinosus. The sequence continues at coordinate 559,069 of VZQC01004268.1, forward strand.
CTTCTCCCCTCCAAGAACTACATGAACAACAAACACACAAAGATGAATGCAGTAATTTCTGGATCCAACAAGAACTTAGCTTGAAAACTGGCAATTGATGAGTAGGACATGGTACTGCTACCTCCGTTTGTATTTCATGGATGCTGGGACATGGTATTGCATACCCACCCATTTCTGCTTGAAACATCACTGAGCAACATGCCCAAACACAAAGAGGACAGATGCATTTACTACCTTTTTTTTTTTTTTAAAGAATTAGAGCTGAGCCCTTGAAAAATATTCATGTTTTTCTAATATTAATACAGCATTTAAAAATATTTATTTGTCCTTTTTATTTTGTTTATGAGTGTTTTGCTTGCACCCATGTGGTACAATGTCTGTGGAGGTCAGAAGAGCAGGTCAGATCTCCTGGAACTTGAGATATAGACTGTTGTTAGCTGCCATGTGGGTGTTGTGAATGGAACCTGGGTCCTCTGCAAGAGGTTAAGTGTTTCTTAACTGTCAAGCTATTTTACCACCCTAAGTATAATATTTTTTAGCCTCAGAAAAATACTTTGACATTAGAAAAAAAATTCAAAATCTCCAAAGAGAATAACAGTTATTTATCATTATTTGACATATTTTATTAACTGGTACATTTACTTGTAATGAAGTAGAAATTTTTGCTATGGTGCCCTTGCAACTTGTGAGATTCCTTGATAACAACATAACCATTTAGTAATCTGGGTCATTAATTCCCTTGCAACAGAACATGCTTTGATCATTGATCATTCCCTGTAGGGATGACATTGCATAGGAGCTCTGCTTAGCCTGCTGGAAATTCCGAGTCTCCATCCTTTGTGGGTTTTCCTTTGGGTTAAACCACAGTCTTGTGAGTAGTAGTATAAAAATGCTATATATTATCATCATAGCAATCACAGACAATCCTTAGCATAAAACTGGATTACGGTAGGTGTTTCTTCATTTTATCAGGAAACTGACACATTATAGAGATTATGCATTTTCTTTAAAGAAGGGCAGGAAGATTCCTGGGTACCAGGAAGGGAATTTAATCTCAATACTCTTTCAAAGACTTCAGTATTTTTATTTCAGTTTCTTCACTGTCCATCCTCTATCTTCTGGTATTTTGCCACATCACCCCAGGTTCTTTGCCCTCTAAGCCGCATGGACGCTGGGAAGCGCCAACCTTGAATTAATCTAAACACCTGCTGTTATTACTTCTAGGTTCATATAGCCCTGCTGGATACGAAATAATGATTGTTCAGGACAGGGTCCTTCTAAAGCTGTTGTCTGTAGTCTCACCTTGGTCCTCTACTAGGCTCTGTATTCCCGTCGTCTTCCTGAATGGACCAGCCAACTGAGGTCCCTTGACATCGATCTTTACTACTACTCCTCACAAGGACCTCAAGTCCTACTTCATTTTTAGTGGCATTAAGAAATTTTGAGATGTCTCTCCTTTCTTTCTGTCTCTAAGGTCAATAATACTTAAAAATAACTGTTTCCCCAAACACACAATGAGTAACTCTGAAAATGAATGTCAGTATGAAACATTCACCGAGGACTCACTGTCCTAGAGGTTGACGACAGCTGCGTTCATACTGATTTACTCATATGTCCAATCTGTGAACCCTATTCCTGTGTATATATGGCTTAAAAGATGAAGATACTCTAATATACCCAAAGAGAAATCATTTAGACTTTAAAAACTCTAGGTTTGGTGGTAAATTGAATCACTTTGAAAGTGGAGTTTTGTGAAGAAGTTTTTGTACATAGTAAATGAATCCAATGCTGCCTATACAAACTCTTCTACCCAGGAAGATTTAGCACCACAACATAATCTTAGTACAGTCCAGTAAATCAGCAAGTGCCCTTGAAATATTTAGTTGGAGAATGTATCTAATAAAACATTGTATACATGAAAATAACAATACATGACAATCTGTAAAATCCTCCTATTTGAGGTGAGGAAACTGAATTCATTGACAATCTTGCTAGTTGAAATTATCTAGAAAGCCTTTGAACTCATTGAAATATTAGAAGACTTATTTAATTCAAAACTAAAATAATAAACTATCAAGTCTACAAAGCTGGATGCTAATTTCATGAAGAAAGAGATGTACAGAAGGTTAGAAAAGAATGCTCTTAACACTCTTCCAAACTTTAAAGGTTCTTGTTTTAAAGACGTCCATTTTAAATACATCCACTACTTTAAACACGTAGATTTATTTTGTAATACATTTTCCAGCAATTACCTTGACTTCAAAGATTTAGAAGAATCAGCCCTCTAATAAGCTCTCTCTGCCATTAACAGAGAGAAGAGCAATGAACAAGTTTAAGCAGAACATTTTTATTACCTTTAGTGACAATTAACAACATATTCAAATGATTCCTTTTATCAATACATACCACAGTATTTAAAATCTTAAAGACTGCACTTCTCATGATATTATTCATTTTCAGAATTCTTCTTGTACATTGAACAGGTATTCAATAACCTTGGCACACTGGCTTAAGATAAGGCCGTGTTAAAGCCATGCTAATTTAGATTTTACAGTAAATCGAGTAGGCTCAGAAGAACATTGTTGTAATTTGGAAATTTGAAAATCTAAATCAAAGCAAACAACTGATAAGAAACAAAGTTAAATTGGTGATTGTTTTATTTAAGAGCAGGCCACTTGATATTGCTACTCTATTCCACCGATTCCATCCTATTGTGAAGTGTGTACATAGAGATGGTGGTATATATTTGAACTAAAGCTTATGAAAGATGAGAACTGAAAGTCATTTCTTTTCTGAATATAAGTTTGAATATAAATACAGAGATTTTTGTTGGTAGTGTTTTGTACATCAAATAATGATTTAGACCTTCAAAATCAATTGTTCTGCTTGTCCTGGTTACTTTGATGAAACTTTTGGTTTAGAATAAAACAAATGACACTTATTACAGATCATAAGCCTCCAGGGGCTGTGCTGCCAGACACCCGTTGTCTGATCAGGATGTATTAAAATAACCAAAGCTAATGTTAAGTCCTTCTGACTAATATTAGCTATTTTCCAATGTTTTGATTCTTTTTTATCCTAAATTACCTTAAAGTGTTGTTGAAATGTAAACTTTTTTTAACTACATTTGAAGATATAACTTTGTCCAGTAAAATGGAAAAACAGAAGCAAATAAATAAATAAATAAATGTATATAGCTGGGTTGTTTGAGAAGAAAGCAATTTGTTATGTACATGGATATCTTGACCTTGTGGCTCCAGAATTTAGGTGAACCACAAAATCTAAAGATATATTTCTTATCTACATGCAGATATTTCTTCACCAATTACACAATAGAAAGTTTTGTAATCCTTTGATAAAGTAATATAATACATTCAACTATGTCTAAAACACAGAACCCTTCTTAACTCCATTGAAACACATTAACACACAATGATTCAATTGATAGTCTGTTTTTCCCGTTTTGAAAAGATTGCAGTGAAGCCCTCAGTTACTTTACAAATCACGTACTTTCTACTCTTCCTGATTTGAAATACTCTAGTTTCATAAGACACTGGCTGGGAACCATGTCACTGTGGACATTCTTGCTACTGCAACAGGTGTTTGTCAGTTTCTTAAGTTGCTTTCCTTTCCCCTGAGGTGGTGTTATTTCCGGTACATTCCAAAGGCTCTTAAAAAAAAAATGTCCGCAGTCTCTTGCCAAGCCAAATCACGACTCCAGAGACAAAGTTACTGGAAACTTCTTGTTTTTAGGTTTCTTTTCTATAGTCACCTTTATTTGGGCCTTTCTTAAGTCTGATTTGTAACCAATAAAACATTCATTAGGAGTTTTGTAAAAGGAAAACTGAAAATAGAAATGACTTTGACTCAGAAGCGGAACACACTAGCTATCTGGAAATGGAGTGGATTATATGTCTGGGCGGTTTGTTCTCGTCATCCATGTAGACCACCCCAGAGTTAGTTTGACATACACAGAGACAAAGCAGTGATAAGTTACAGTCTAGCTGATAACATTTCCCTAGAAAGGAAGACGTTGTGAGCATTGTGTGACTAAACTTCTATCACAGAATTTAGGAGGGAAGACTAACTCACTTATATAGTTTCCTCTCTGTCTATACATTCCACCGCTCTATGACCCAGACCCACCGCCTTATGAATCATTCACCATGAAACTCACACACACTTTAAGACTGTGACAAGGCAGCAAGGGGACAAGATTGCACAGACTAACCTTTTGGAAGTTTCTCAGTCCCGCTGAAGGCAACCAGAGTGAGAATCTGTACCAGAGGAATGTTGACGAGCTCTCTCATGGTTAATCCAGGCTGCGCAGGAGAAAGTGGCTTCTGGAGGGTGCGAGGAAAAAGCACCACGGTTTACATTTTAAAGCACGGTGTGTTACAATAAGGTTGTCTGCTAATGACTGTTTTTGTCTGCAGCGCCACGGACTCTAAGTACAAGCAGGAATTCTCAGACCTGGCTGAATTGATGGACGCGACCAGCTGGTGAGTATCCACTTAGGCCAGTAATGCAAGTGGAGGGCTGGAGGAACAAGGGAAAGAAAATCCCTCCAGAATCCCTTTTAAGACAGTGGCAGAAGGACAATACCAGATGCCGGCCATTTGGGGCCACGGCAGAATTCCCTGAGGTTCAGCTTTCCCGAGATGTTCTTAGCCCACCACCTCTCATGCACTCAAATGAAGAACCTGGATCCAACTACTTTTGATTCCTCCCCCTCTCTCACCCCACAGCCAAACCGTTCCAGTTGCTGCGGATTTTACTACTAAATATTCCTTGAATTCTTCCCCTCCTTTCATTCACATCGGTGTCATTAATTCTAACTAGTTTCTTAGATATTCGTTTTCTCTGGAAGACAGTCACAGAATCCCGTGGCTTCTCCTTGTTAATGTGTTCTAGTTAGGTCGTCCTCCTCTCTGAAAGTCTGCAGTTATTCCTTGTCACATAAAAATGCATGCAAACACTCCTGATAAGGAGGACTCACTGGAATATGTCTCTCTGGACTCATCTTTTCCTACTCAGGCTTTTTAATATTCAATACAATATTCAATAACCTGCTGATATTGTCCCTTTCCTAGCAACCCTAATTGACTGGAAGGCAGTCTTCTTCTCACAGTGATGGTAGACTGCTTCAAACCACACCTACCACTTGCTCCCAAGAGCGTGAGAGCTAGATTCACTATCTCCCTGTGTGATACAATCTTGAGAAGAGGGTGCAGACGCAATGTCGTGAATGCATGCTGTATTCATGACTTTTCTCATTGTTGTGACCAAATACCTGACAGAAGCAACGTAAGAATGAAAAGGGTTATTTTGGCTCATAGTTCGGGGATATAGCTCATCGTACTGGGGTAAGCTTAGTGGCAGGATCTTGAAGCAGCTGGTCATACTGTGTCTACACTTGGGACAGGCGAGCTAATGCTGGTGTTCAGTGGACTTCCTTGCTCCCCTCTTTTTTATTTAGTCCAGGACCACAGCCTATGGGATCCTGTCCCCCACATTCAGAATGAGTCTTCCCTTTCTTAGTTAAACTTTTCTGGAAACACTTTTATAGATATGTCCAGAGATGTATCTCTTAGGGGATTCCAAGTCCCATCAAGCTAACAATGAAAACCAACCATTGGACATGAGGATGAAGCTACAGTGCCACCACTCCCATTTAAAAATAATCTAAAATGTAATTCATGCACATGACATGCAAAGGAAGACACAGTAAACAGTATAGGTTAGTATACAGTGAAAAATTAGTCTCACACTTGCCCTAAGCACTCAATTCCCTTTCCCAATGGAACCAGTTACCGATAACAAGTGTCGACAAGAATAAGGAAAAAAGAGAGCCCTTGTACAGTGTTGGCGAGAATAGAAATTAGCACCATGTTTGACAGTAGTATAGAGATTCCCTAAAAACCCCAAAGTAAAATTACTATATGATCAAGCAATCTCACTTCTCAAATATAGCCAAATAAGTTGAAATTGGCATGTCTAGGCTGGAGAGATGGCCTAGCGGTTAAGAGTGCCAACTGCTCTTGCAGAGGACCCGGGTTTGATCCCCAACACCCACATGGTGGCTGAGAACTGTCCGTAACTCCAATTCCAGGAGTACTCCAGTTCCAGGGGAATCTGACACCCTCTTCTGACCTCTGAGGCATTGCACGACATGGGTGCATGGACCTACATGCAGACAGTACATTCATACACATAAAATAAATAAATAAATAAATACATTTTTAAAAAATTAAAAAAAAAGAAATTGGCATGTCTAAGACCTGTTCGCATATCCATGTTCATTTCAGCAGCCAAGAAGGAAGTGACCTATGGATAGGTGTCCATCCACATGTGAACAGAGAAAGACTATGTTGTGCATGTACATAGTGTAATACCATGTAGCCTTAAAAAAAGGAAATTCAGCACACACCTTTAATCCCAATGCTCGAGAGGCAGAGGCAAGCAGATCTCTGTGAGTTCAAGGCCAGCCTGATCTACATAATGAGTTCCAGGCTAGCTGGGACTAAAGGGAGACTCTATCTCTAAAAGACAAAAAAAAAAAAAAAAGGAAATTCAGGGGCTTAGTGGTTAAGACCACCATCTGCTCTTGCAGGGGACCTGGGTTTGAGTCCCAGAATCCACATGGCAGCTAACAACCATCTACGACTCTAGTTCCAGGGGGTCTGATGCCCTCTTCTGATCTCTGTGAGCACTGCACAAACATGGGTGCACTTACACACATGCAGGCAATATACTCATACACATAAAATAAAAATAATAAGTAAAAAATTCAAGCAAAATAGAAGGAAGTTCTGGCATTTACAACATGGGTGAACCTGGAGGACCTTCCACTAAGTGATATAAGCCAGGCATAAAGGACAGATACTATATGATCTTCCTTATATGTGGAATCTAAAAAAGTCAGTCTCATAGATACAGAGTAAAGAGAAAGGTAGTTATTAGAGGCTGGGACTGGGAGAGAGATGGGAAAGATGTCAATTTCAAAAAATGGTATACACAGATTGGAATAACTTTTAGTGATCTATTGCACTGGATAATAACTATAGTCAATAGCAATGTACAGTTTTTAAATTACTGACCGATTTTTATCAGTGCAGACCCAAAGGGCAACAGACCATTTAAGGTTCATACACAGCTGAAATAATTATCAAGTTCTGAATGGCCAAGAAGAAACAGGACTTAGTAGTTTCAAAGAGACTTGAGGGAGTGGGTCTTAAAGGGGGGGGGGGTCAGGGGTAGTATGGGGGTCAGGAGGTGAGAAGGGAGGAGAGTTACTAAAATACATTTTGTTTGGAAAGGCCATAATGATATCTAATACCGTGTATGCTAATTTAAAAATAAAAATTAAATAACAAAAAATTACTGATCGATTTTTATCCTCCAAAACTGGTACTTTGATTGAGGTGATACCAGTTTTGGAGGATAAAAATTGATCAGTAATTTTTTGTTATTTAATTTTTTAAGTTCATTAGAGCCATTGAAACTTTCTGCAATGCATCCACAAATCAAAACATCACACTGCGTCTCATACTTATAGAGTATACTTATCGATTTAAATAAGTAAATAAGCAAATGGACTAGGAGGCAAGGAAATGGAGATGGTGCATGGACCCAAGTATCTCCAGAAGAGTATGGAGGGCTGGGAAATGTCAAGCAATGCTAGAAAATGTAGTTGGTTGGAAATAGAATCTTTCTTAAATTTATTTGGGGACTGTGCTTTGCAAGAGCTTGCAAAGAAAAAGAGATTATAGACACAGGAGAGACAAGACAGGATAGAAGTTCAGTGTCTGGGACAAGGGCTGAGGAGCTGGGCCTTTTAACAGGTTATCTTGTACAAAAGATGCTGAGCAGGAGATGAAGAGGAAAACTTAGAGGCCGGACAGCAAAGAGCTAACTGAGTCTCCACTCTCGTCCCTATGAATTAGAAGGCACAGTTTAAGAAGACTTAAAACTGTCACACCGTTGAGGCTGCTGGCTTTAAATTTATACTGATACATGTACTCTGGTATGATTTTTTTCATCAGCACTTCTCAGATTCCCAGATGATGCATGTTGAATGGTTGGCTTTATTTGGGGGAGTTGAGGAAGGAAAAGGCGTTTTTAGTGATATATTAGTTCAAGGAAGCAGAGTTCCAGAAAAGAGACTGGAAAATGATAGATACTAGGAAGCAAAGTAGATCCACTTAAAACAGTCAACAAATAGGTGGTGACTCTGATAGGAAATGGACAATGATCAGAAATGGTACAGGCACTTGTGATCACTTTTTAATTACTTAAACATGGTAAGAAACTGAAGGAGAATAAGGACTTGAGACGTGCGCGTGTGCTTGCGCAGTTAACTTGGGGGAACACTGCGAGTGATCTGGGGTCATTTTGCTTAAATGGAGTTAAGCATCAATGGCTTCAGAGCTGTGTCTGAGAAACCACGGGGTTGTAATAGTGTGTTGGAATGGATCTGAGATATACGTGAACATAAAATCACACAGATTCGGTTATAAACTCCAGGTGAGTTACAGATTTTCAACTTAAAGGAAAAAGTAGAATGTTTATGTCAGCCAGAACTTCTGAAAGGGGAACACGCACTGCAATGGTGTCAGCCACTTTAGGGTCTGGGAAGGAAAGCAGGGGCCTCCTGAAATAGAACACAGGGCTGTATACAAAAACACAAGTTGTGAAGAAACCACAAAATGAGTGAAGAACCTAGACGACAATAACAGTTGCTGGTCACCTGCTCTAGCAACAACAGTTACTGGAGTCTACGGGCAGAGGTGGCGTGGACAATTTCCCAGTGACAGATAAGACCCTTGATTGAGGGATGCAGTCCCGAGATGCCATTGAATTCTAGAAAATTCTTTCCATTTGCCAAACCCAGTAGGAAATTTTATTTGTTCAGTCACATCTTCAGTGGCTTCTATACTTGTTTCCAAAGACGGACTGTGTTGCTCCTGTCATACCACCTGTGCCTCTTCAAAGTCTATGTTCAGCATATCAATGTGTTAGAAGGGATTTTTCACTATTCCCTAAGAACTTTATCAGTCACAACCCTGAATACAGCACTTCTTCCTGGTTCAAAATAGCATATATACCTATCATCTATCTATAATATCTATATATCTAGATCTGTATTTATGGTTTTACTTGTTTGTTTGTTTGACACAGGGTTTTACTGTATAGTCCTGGCTAGCCTGGAACTCACTATATAGACTAGGCTGGCCTTGAATTCACAGAGGTCCCCTGTCTCTGCCTCCTGAGTGCTGGGATTAAAGGCGTGAGCCAACATAGCCAGCTATAATTGTGTTTTAATGGCTTAGTAAACTAAGCTTAAACAATCGAGGCACAAGTGTGAAAACACAAGGGAACTATGAAGATGGCTGAAGTTGGAAGACCCCGAGTTTCTCACATCTGGCTTAGTACTGAAAAACACACCCTCCACTCTGTGGATGCTAATTTCATCATCTGAATGCTAGATAGAGCTATGATGCTTTTATTCTTTTTCTTTCTTTCTTTTCTTTCTTCCTTTCTCTCTCTTTCTTTCTTTCTTTCTTTCTTCCTTCCTTCATTTATTTATTTATTTATTTATGTGTTATGCTTGCATGTGTATAAGTGCACCTGTGTCATCCAGTGCCTTCCAAGGACTGAAGAGGGCATCTGATCCCCTGGAACTTGATACAGATAGTTATTAGCTGCCATATGGGTGCTGGGATTTGGACCCTGGTCTTCTGCAAGAGCAGCCAGTGCCTTTAACTGCTGAGCCATCTCTCCAGCACTTAATTTTTTTTCTTTTGTGTGTATGAGTGCTTTGCTGCAATGTAAGTGCACCTGTGTTGTGCAATGCCAATGGAGGCTGGAAGAAGGTATGGGATTCCCTCGAATTCAAGTTATGGAAAAGTTGTTGGCCGCCAAGTGGGTGCTGGGAACTGAACCCAGGTCCTGTGCAAGAGCAGTAAACTCTTGAGTCATCGATCCTGTCCCTGTTTTTCTTATTCTTGCAGGCTTAGTCTACCTTGAGATCAGCTTCCAGGGGCTGTTTAGGCTCTCACTGTTGCCCTAGAAGGATTTTTAATTAATTTAGAAATAATGACAGTTTTATATGCTATTCTATAACCAGGTAGAAATCACAAAAACATCTTTGCAAAGATGTCACTGTTCTTTACAGGGAACTCTTTCTGAAATTCTGTATTTTTAAATCTTTTTTGTTTATATGAATTTTAGTAGAAGTCAACTGTCTGCTCTCCACAAAAGCAATGAAAAGCAAATAATTGCTCTTTTTGCCCCTGATGGCTGGGTATGTGTAACTGACCTAAGCTAAGATGTGCAGATGCCTTTGCAGGGATTTTGAATCTGGAACATACAAGAAGGGAAGAGTTAGGACTCATTCCAGGGGTGGTGGCATCAAGTGTCCAGTGACAGTCAGGCCAGCAGCAGTATTCAGTCATGGCAGTGCCTTCAGCAGTATCCAGTGTCCTGGGATGGCAGGGTCTGTGTCCCATGCTCAGCTACAGAGCTGTGTCACCTTGACCAGGTTATTCCTCTGTTGAGACCTGGCCATTGTTCTAGATGCTTGACTGCCTTTCATGCCTGCCTGGCTCTCTGGAGTTTGCTGGTGTTCCATAAGCTACTCAGTATCCTTTCAATAATTTCCTTTCCTCTTGACTTAACGGCAGTTTCTCTCTTTTGCAATAACAAATGCTGTAATGTGTATTTTACATTCACAAAAGTTAAGGCTCTAAAAAATTATGAAATCCTAGAGTTATTAAACAATAGAGGTAAATTTCTAATGCCCATTTGACTTCTGAATATGGATGATTTTTTCCCTCTAAACTACTACATCTATATTGCATACACATACTTCATGCTTTTACATGGTTTATTGCATTTTATGATTTTCACACAACATAATTTGATGGTATTTAGATCTGCTCTCCTATTACCAATTTCCCATGTTGTCACCACTCAATTAATGTATCCTTTCTCTATATAATAAGGCCTATAGAGTCTAATTTATGTCTCTCAATGTCCTTCGGTATGGGTCCATCCATTGGAGTCTGGTTAACCTACCAAGAGAGCCTGTCATGCATTACACCAAAGCAAAATTATAAATCAAAAGTTCTACAAGATAGAGAAAGAGAGACAGAGAGAGAGACACACACTCAGAGCAAGAACAATATATGTATGAAATCTCGTTGTTTGGAAAGGCTTCCATATAAGACAAATCTTAGAGGTTATGTCAGGATAAATACATTTGACAATGTAAGGTTGTTTGTTGTTTGTTTGTTTGAAACAGGGTCTTATGTATCACAGGTTGTCCTCAGATTCTCTATATAGCCAAAGATGATGTGGAAATTCTATTAATGAAAGCATAGGAGGAAATCTGGGATGCCTATGCTCCCTGCTCCATGTCAGTTCAATGACAGCAATTGCTGTAGAAGAGTAACGGACACAGAGAATGCCAATGTGCTCAATAAATGCAAGCTGTACTCAAATTCAAGAATTTTCCGATTGGGGGGTTGGCTCAACAGCTCAGTCAATAAAGTGCTTGGACCATAAGCACGAGGACCAAAATTTGATCCCTACAACCTACATATAAAGCCAGGTGAGATGTCATTTGCTTGTAACCCAGCACTAGGGAGGGAGATACAGGAGGATTCCCAAGATTCACTGGCCAACCAGTCTAGCCTTGGTGACCCCCAGGCCAAAAGAGATCTGTTTAAAGGAGCTATATGGTAGTTTTGAGGATGATGCTTGTTGCTTCCTGTCTTCCAAATGCATTTGTATACATGTGCACATGCATAAACATACATATATAAACATCCAGGGATATATATATATATATATTTCATATAACTTTCAAGTTGATCTGGCTCTAAGCTGAACTCTAAAACATGTCTTCTCAATGTTAAAGTGCTCCCAGGGAGAAGACAGTATTAGACAAATCCTATGTAGCCACCTGTATTTCCAAACAAGGTAGGAAGTATCTGTTTTGTCTTCCCATGTCTGTCCCAATTCCTGTATGAAAGTGGGAGTCATTAAAAAAGGGGGGGGCAGGCGTGGTGGCACATGCCTTTAATCCTAGCACTTGGGAGGCAGAGGCAGGTGGATCTCTATGAGTTCAAGGCCAGCCTGGTCTACATAGCAAGTTCCAGGATAGCTGGAGCTAAAAAAAAAAAAAAAAAAAAAAAAAAAAAAAAAAAGCAAAGAAAGTGTGAGTTATTGTGTAGAGTGTATTTCTGGAAACAATTGCTTGAGACCTGCAATCTAAATTTTTAATAAACAAAGAATATGGCTTAAATAATCTAATATTTAAAATTATTTTGTTATTTTTTACTTTTGGATATGAGTATATTGCCTGTATGTATGTAAGTGTACCCATATCATGCAGTGCCCATGGTGGGCATCAGATTCCCCTGGAATTGAAGCTACCAATGGTCGTTAGCCACCATGTGGGTGCTGGGAATCAAACCCAGGTCCTCTGCAAGAGTAGCCAGTGCTCTTAACTGCTGAGCCATCTCTCCAGCCCTTAACCTAAGATTTTAGTTGCCTAAGGGAACAGGAGAAATTAGTCTCAGATCCCTGTGATATCAACATGTCCAATGCCATCCTCTCCCTGAATCCTGGAAATTACATAATCTCTTACTTTGATTAATAGTATCACTTTCTCTTTGGCTTCCAAAGTCATCATGCTGAGAGTGAGCCCTGACACCTTTTTCTTTATATTCTATTTAATCCAAGTCCTGTCCTGTTTACATTCTGAAAGCCCAATTCATATCTTGCTCACCCTTTCTCTGCTTCACTCTCAGCCTTATTCATTTATTTTCTCTTTGCCATAGCAGCAACTTAATGGGTCCCCCTGCCAATCACATCCTCACATAAGTGTTGTGCTTTGGCTATGAAACCTTCCCACAGGTTCAGCTCCTGGGACTGTGGTTACATTCAGTCCTTCGATCATTCACTCAGAATTATGTTTCCATTTGTGTAAATGATGGTTGGAGATTTTCTCAATGCTGGACAGAAAGAAAGACTGGGTCTGCAGTTTTGCATACTCGACATTTATTCTTTTGGTAGAGAACAAAGGAAATTATGTTGACAACCAAGTTCATAAGGGAGAAAATGCCAGGCAGAAATTCTGGGCCTATCCCATGTGTGAGAAAAGAATGATTTTTATTTGGTCCTCCCTTGGCCTTTGTCATTGAAGTCAGAAGGGCAGTGGTAAGCAATGAACTTGTCTGGCTCTCTGTCTGCTGCCCAAGTACCCTGCAGCATCTCTTCTGTATCCTCATTCCTTTTACCTCCCTCAATCTTAAACCTCACCCAGAAATTCTCAACATATTATGGAGAGACAGAGAGGAGACCGGGAACCAGCCCTGTGTTGCTCACAGAACAGCAAATCCATCCAAACAGTTGTTCGTTTCTTTCCTCCTTCCTCCTCCTTCTGTAACCGGAGTGCTCCACATTCATAGTGCACATGCCTTAACATGATTAGGTATAACCCAGGAGAGGTGGAAGTACTTATAGTTCTGCCCACTTGGAAGGCCAAGACAAGAAGCTTCCCTTGAGCTTAGGAGTGCAAGGTCAGTGTGGGCAGTGTGGTGAGACCTCATCTCAGAAAAAAAAGTAGATGTGTTCTGAAATCACTGAGGTAAAAATGACAAAAGCCTGAGCTATCTGATCTTCAAAAGAAGCACGCCTCTAATGCGCTTTGTTTCTTAACTGTTCCCAGCCATCAGCGCTGTTACATATTCTGACTGTGGCTTACAATTGTATGATTCAATCCAGTTCAGCAAATCACAGCCAGGCCCTCAGCCAGGTACTGGAATCCAAAAACAACAGTGACAACTGCATCCACCAGACTGTGTGGCCTTATGAGCGATGTTCTTGGCAAGGTCTGGAGCACTGCAGAAGGATGAGATTGCCCTAAAAGTCATAGAATATGGCTGGTAACCTTCGCAGTGGTCCCAGTGTGGGGACCCCTGGTGTGGCCCCCTTTCCTTGAATGTAGGCCAAACATAATGGCTCACTTGTAAGAAAAAAATACAAAAGAAATTTCTGTCATATCGTTTCTGAGATTAGTTAATCAAAAAAGATTGCTGGTTTTCATGTGGCTAGTAGAATAGCAGATAGTGGCCAGATGTTTGGATTGATTAATGGATGGTTGTGGTGGGATTCACTAAGGGACAGAAGACTGGATAAGAGAAAACATTAAAAAAATGAGTTTTTTTTCTTGTGCTGGAATATAACTTTGTGGAGTACTTGCCTAGTAAGCACAAAACCGTAGTTTGATCACTACCATCCATAAAATGAAACTTGGTGGTACATGTCTGTATTCCCAAAACCTGGGAGGTAGAGGCAGAAAGATCAGGAATTAAAAGTCATCCTTGGCTACATAGCAAGTTTGAGGCTAGCATGGGCTACATGAGATTCTGTGAGAAAATGGTAAGAGGTGCAGAGAGGGAGAGTGGAATGAGGTTCTTAACCATTATTTGGGATTCAAAAATCCAAATCACACTGTTAAGTGTGAGATCTCTGTATGACATCCTAACCAAAATGTCTGGCAAGGAGATGGGGTTTAGATCTGGAGTCAAAGGAAAGTTCAAATGGAGGATATATTTAGGATTTTGTTAGTAGACTGATGCTGTTTAACCATCAAGCTGCAAAGATCGTGATGGAGCTAAAGTGAGGAGCAGTCTTCAGTAAGGCCTACTGGTAGACTGTGATGAGGAGGAACAGGTTAAGAAAGAAAAAGAGGGCTGGAGAGATGAGTCAGTAGGTGAAGTACTTACCTTGAAAGCATGACAGTCTCAGTTCAATCCCACATGAAAAACACCAGACATGGTGATATATGGTTATAATCTCAGCTCTAGGGAGGCAGAGAGAGACTGGTATCTGGGACTCACTGCCTAGCCAGTGTAACCTAATCAGGGAGCTCCAGGCCAATGAGAGATCCTACCTGAACAAAACAAGGTGGATGGATCCAGAGGAATGATGACCAAAGTTAACTCCAGACCTCCACATGCACATCATTCATATGTACCCACATGAACACGCATGCACCCAAACACAAGTGCCAAAAGAAACCAAAAGAGAGAGGAATAATCGCCAGGGTTGGAGAAGCCCTGAGCAGAAGAAGAAGGAAGTTCTTCAAGAGGGAGGGAGAGGTCAGCCTGGTCAAATGCTGCTAAGAGGATGAGAGGGTTAAGGAATGGGAAGTGGTAACTGGATCTTCCCAGCTAGTGACCTTCCCAGGCTTGTTCCTACTCTGTGATCAGAGAGTTAGCATGATACCAGGCATTTCACACAAGTTGTATGGAGAGTGCTTCATTGATTAAGTTTGATTTGATTTCAATTGATTCATGGAATCTTCACTTTAGAAAACAAAAGCTATAATATATTAGAACTTTGCCAATTGCCTCCCCAAAGTACTGGTCCCCTTTCTTATCAGCTGATTGAGAGATCACAAAATAAATACATCATCTCTCCTTTCGTAACATAACAACAATTTCCGTTTGTGCACACAGACACATTTTTGATAAAAATGCTTCTGTATGTATATGACTATGTTTAATGATCACACAGTCAGGTATTATCTGCTAACACTTCTCAATACAATTTATTCTTTGCTGAGTCACCGTGGGCTCAGAAGTATGCAGTACCAACATCGAGACTGCCTAGAAAAAATATTTCCAGTCTTGAAAAATACACCATTTCAGGGAGAGAGCATCCTTGGTTTAGCCTTTCAGCAATTCAGCAAGAGAAAATAGTTCTAGAAGAATTATATTGCACAAATGAATCAGCATGACACAGTCGATCTATTCATAGTCTATTTTTGCAACCATCTCCGAGCTGATGTGAGGGTAAAATGTGGTCTGTGCATAACTCTGACCTGCTAGGAGATTTAACTTAATTAAAATATAAAGCCACAGATAAAACTAACTTTTTTAATGTCCTGGTAATCAGTAGGGTTAGGGCTGGCCAACTAACCAGGCTTCTGGCATTTATTCAAAGCCTGGGTGTGTGGCCCATGGGCCTGACTGTAAGTTGTTTGGTTACCCTGGGCAGGGGGCACATTGAGTGTGTTGACTAGAGAAAGACCTAGAAAATGGTGGGGGCTCTGGGAGCTATGATTTGTAGCACATCATGCAGAATTACAGTGCGTACCCAATAAGGCGACTTCTGTGGAGTCTTCGCTTCCTGAGTGAAGCCATTGCCTCTTTAACAACAACCCAGTGAGATCGTGATGAGCTGGCTGTATCTCTCCGGATTAAGAAATATTTGGAAACGGCAATAAACTAACGTGACTTTAAGTCCATCTTTGTTCTCTCATGTTTTTTTTTTTTTCCTTTCAAATCTGTTTTTGGACTTAACAAATAATAAGAAAAAAAAAACCCCATTTGATTTTGAGAATGGTAAGAAGAATAATCTTTCAACATTGGAGCTGAGGCAAAGAAGACAATATTGTTCCTATATCTTGTCCATTTATTTCTCATCTTTTATATTATAAATAGGAAATATGTGTTCAGTAGAATTTAAAGTACCCTACATATGGTCTTATGTACATTTATAATCATCAATTGTGACAAATTTTATTTTAATAAACAGATACACTATAATCTGTGCAATCACCCATTCATTTAGGTTTTCTTTTTCATTTTGTTAGAAACAAAGGGTGGTATTTCACCTATTCTTTTTTTCTGTGATCTTCAGGTAAATATACAATTGGAATTGCTCAATGTCTATGAATATTTATAACATCCCATGTCTGTCTCCAGATTCCTTTCAGGAATTTTTGCCAGTGTGCATTTGATCACAGCATTATATCATTGATGATTTACTGATGGAAAATTAAGTGATGAAAAAGATAGCCTGTGTTATTCTGTTATTAATGCAAAACCTTTTATTAAATCCATTTAATTCCTGCTACATGTAAGGCATTAGTAAATGTTGTATAAATCAACCAGAGACTAAGACTCTTAAAAATCCTATAAGGTTTTCCTTGATCAACTTGATTGAATATACAAGCCACACACACACACACACACACACACACACACACACACCCGCTGGATGGTGGGACCCATGGGCTGTGTGGGTTTGGGCACAACAGCCTGCAAATTGGTTTTACATGAAGGAAGCTTGTACTCATAAATTATCACTTATTGCTAAAAAATGAAAAAAGAAACTGAGAGAAAGATGCAGTTATGGCAGAATGCATGATCTGGGATGGGGTAGGGTGGGGTGGGGGGAAGGGAAAGGGAAATATGCCTGAACTGAATTGGAAAATGATGTATGAAATTCACAAAGCATCAATAAAAAGAAAGATTTTCCTTGTGGGGCTGGAGAGATGGCTCAGGGGTAAAGAGCACTGACTGCTCTTGCAGAGGACCTGGGTTCAATTCCCAGCACCCACATGGTGGCTGACAGCCATCCATAACTCCAGGTCCAGGAAATCCGATGCCCTCTTCTTAATCCATGGGCAATGCACAGCATGGGTGCTGTGGTGGTTTGAATGAGTGTCCCCCATAGGCTGTAAGTATTCAGACATTTGTCTCCAGTTGGTGGTGCTGTTTTTGGAGGCCTTAGAAGGTGTGGCCGTGCTAGAGGAAGTGTGTCACTGGGGGCAGGCTTAGTGAGTTTAACAAGCCTCGTGGTCTACAGTTGCTCTCTCTCTGCTTCCTGTGCTCTTTGCGAGATGTGACCCTTGGCTTGCTGCTCCAGATCCAGCCGCCATGCCTCCCACCACAATGGATTCTAATTCCCTGGAACCGTCAATCATAAGCTCAAATAAACTCTTCCTTTTATAAGTTCCTTGGTCATGGTGCTTTATCACAGCAACAAAAAAGTGACTAATACAGGTGCAATTACACACATGCAGGCAATACACTTATACATATAAAATAAAAATAAAATATTTAAAAAAGATTTTCTTTACAACATCATGTATGTTGTTGAGATGTTTTGTTTCATAGTATTTATCACTAAAATTACTATAAAGCAATTATAATATCACCTGCTTTGTTAACTGTATATATTTTCTTTAAAAATTTTTTATTACATGTGTGTGCATGCACACACGCATGCGCATGTCACACATGACACATATGTGGAACTCAGAGAACAACTGTGAGGAGTCTTTTCTCTCCATCTACCACATGGGTCTTCAGGATCAAACTTGGTGGAAAGCATCTTTATTCACTTAAGCTATCTTGCCAGCTCTCTTTCTAAATTTTATAAGATTTGTTCCTTGAATATTGACTATTATTGCAGAGATGTCCTCCCCCAAAACAGGGAAATAAATATAATACAGTTAACATCAAGGGGCTTAGAATACAGTTCAGTGGTAGAGATCTGCCTAGCATGTTCAGGGCCCTGGATTCAATTCTCAGTTCTACCACAGAAAGGTGCCATCAAAAGTAAGCCCACATGTAATGGCTCAGTGCATAGATATAAGATATCATGAAAAAGAGACATAGGGAAGGGGCATGGGTCTAGATTTGATTTGAAATTTTATATGAAATTCACAAAGCTTCAAAAACAAAAAGAAAAAGAGGCATAGTTGTTTCTAAGCTGGAAAGGCTAGGGTACAACTTGTTCTTTATTTTATTTTTTTAATTTAATTTATTTATTATTTTTTATGTGTATGAGTGCACTGTCTGCATGCAGGTTGGTGCACCCGTATTGTGTAATGCCGTGGAGGTCAGAAGAGTGCGTTGGATTCCCCTGGAACTGGAGTTAAAGACGGTTCTTAGCCACCATGTGGGTGCTGGGAATCGAACCTGGGTCCTCTGCAAGAGCAGTCGGTGCTCTTAACTGCTGAGCCATCTCTCCAGCCCCACAGCTTGGTCTTTAAGTTTAATTAAAACTTTGTTATCAAGAAGTTCTATCACACCATGGATCCCTACCTAAGTAAGTATCTTCAGAAGCTAGTATTCATAGTACTTAACCTAGTCATGTCCCAGGGAAACTGAGTTTTGGCAATTGGGCTTTCAGTTTCTCTTAAATTTATCCTTTGTAAAATGATATTAACATCTAGTTTAATATTAATACAATCCTGTGCTTACTCTGTGCTTGTCTTTTTTCCAAGTATTGTACATCTATTAATATATTTAATCCTCGTGAAAAACGCTATGAGGCAGGCACTATTGCTGTCCTCATTTCACAGATTGAAGAAGTAGTTGTTCAATCAACAAAGTCCTAACTGATCAACATGTGCTCCCAGCCAACACCATGAGCATCCACTGAGTTATTCCACAACCATATGCTGGGCGCTTATAAGTGTGCTGGGCACCATGATAGATGCTAATAGCACCAGGGGGACTCAAACCTAACATGACACCTATTCTATTGGAGTTTACTGTCTAGAGGGAGACAGAACTTAAGAAATAAATACAGAAGCACAGATTGAAGCAATCTTTATAAAGAGAATTTACAGGGAGCTCTGGAGGGTTTTACAGGAGCCCTTCCTTAGAGAAGAAGACCAGCAAAGGTCTCTCTAAGAAAGTGATAATTAAGCTAAGACTAGATGGATTAGTCAAAGTTGGTGAAGAACCCGGAAAGAATGTACCGGGCTTTGAGGAGCAGGCAAAGTGCTTTCTAATCCCTTCACAAGATCTTAGAGGGATGTGTCTATTTTAGGCTTGGGCCATTAAAAATCAATTTCTCTGTGTCACCATATTCTGGCTTTATATGCACTGTCTTTTTAGATATTCATTGGCTTTCTATATGGTTGGACAATAAAAGAATGTACTGATAATGTGAAACTTTAGTATTTGGTTTGTTCTGAGAGTTCTTTCTCCTTGTAAATTAATAGGTTCATGTTATACACGTCTCTAGCACATTGTGTTTTGTTATCAAGTTTGCCAAGTTCAAATTCAGTTGCACAGCAGAGCAGATCCTTAAATGAACTGTCGTCTGGATTCTGCATTGCTCCTCCAGATCCAACCAGCTTTCCTTTCAATAGTTTGTATGCTTATATCTAATCTCCCTTACTCTTACTTGTGAAGTTCTATTAAAATACAATTGTAGTGAACTAAGATGAATTATTTTTAAATGAGTAATTTAAGTGAGTATAATCTATTAATAATTAATGATAAATTGAGTGAGCACACACTCCATGACTATTCTGATATGGTCTACCAAAAAGAAAGTCCATCTGGAAGACTGAATGAATCATGTTTTGAATATTTAGGGAATAAAACAGCCACCATCTTGATGTAGCCGTCCTGCTGAGTGAGTAATGGTGGTATTCTTTTATGAGATTGTTTTAGTATGAAACTGTAGTAAATTGTGCTGGTAAGTGTTTTCCTACTACAAGCATGGAAACGAGACTTACTCATAATATTTATTCCTTCTCCAGAGTACAGTCCCGAAACATCTGAAGCAACAAAAGCCCTCCAACTTATAATGTAACCCAGCTGCTCTGAGGATTGCGTGCGTGCCTCTGTGTGTGTGTGCCACGGGAGGGGATTTCCTTGTATTTATTCATTTATGTGCCCTCTGGAGAAGGGGGCAAATTCAGTCCAACTGGAATGTGAAGTGTCTTTACTGGGCATCTGTTATATGTAAAAACTTGGATCATGTCTAAAGTGTCTTCCAAGCCGTGTGCAGCTGAGAGCCATAAAAGATGAGATTGTATATTGTTTAGGAACAGCGGCATGAATGTGTGGTATTTTCATAGTGAACAAGTCATTTTTCTACCATTCCAGAATAATGCTTTCTTAACAAGTGTGTATTATCTAAAACCTCTTATGAAAGGATATATTTACATAGTTGTTTTTCTGTTATTAATTCTTTATGATCAGTTAGTTAACTTGTAATACATGCATTATGCTTTTTCACAGAACAGAATTAAAAATGATCATTGGCTCTATTTGATTTAAGGTTCTTTATTTTTCACTTTTGTTTTCTAAACTGGGGGTACAAAGCAGGACACACCTTCGGTGGTATCAGTTTAAAAAAAACATGTATTCTTTATCTTTCTTACTTCTTCCAAACCTGTACATTCATTCAACCATCTGAACTTGACCCTGGGGTTAATCACAATCATGGGTAATTCTCCATTCAATAGGGAGATTATGTAATGACATCAACAATTTGGAATCAGTGCAGGGGTTGGGGATTTGGCTCAGGGGTAGGGCGCTGGCCTGACAAGCACAAGGCCCTAGATTCATTCCCCAGCACTAGAAAATAAAAAGGCATTTGTTGGTCTGGGGGTGTAGTTCAGTAGCTAGAATGCTTGTTTGCATGCATGAAGACCTAGGTTTGATCCTGAACCCTATAAGGGGACATAGGGCTGCATCCTTGTAATTCTAGCATCTAGGAGGTAGAGACGGAGGGATAAGAAATTCTGAGTCATCCTTGACTACATATGAGTCTGAGACTAGCCTGGGATATATGAAACTCTATCAAAAAAAGTATGAGAGGAAAGAAAGGAAGGAAGGGTAGGGAAGAAAAGAGGAAAGAAGGACAAAGTGAGGAAGGTAGAATGTGTTGGAATCACTTAAGGGAGCAGAGCATGGGCACCGTGGGAGCTAGGTAACATGTGAGGGCAATCTGAGAAGGATTTCAGAGAGGATGGCATTTGAGCTAAGCAGTTCTTAGATGTGAGATCAGGAAGAGAAGCAGCACTCGGAGGCAATGGACTCCATAGGGCATCGGGGTAGGAGAGATTTTGTTGCCTGATTTTTGTTTTGTTTTGTATCTTTCTGTGGAATAACAGTGAACGTGATATGTCAAGGATCCAAAGAAATAAGTGAAATAGAATGCAAAAGGAGTAGATGGGGTCACTTTGGTTTCTAGCAGCAGATGTGTACCAGACAGGAGCTATTTAGTATTTTTCTCCTAGCAACTACTGAAATCATGAACAAACATGATAAAACAATCACATTCATGTAGAAAACCAGGGAACTCCCCAAATACTAGAATCTCTGTAACTACAGGGCTGAAGAGGCCTGTTTAAAGGAAGCTGATCAGTATTTACTTCCAATCATTTGCCTTAGAGAGAAGACATTCTGAATATCATAAATTCTTTAGTTTACATGGTCTAGGGCTTGAGCTGGGAACAGGCCAGCAGGTCACAGGAAAGCCCTTCTCCTCAAGGCCTCCGGCACCTGCTCATCAGACTTCAATGCTGCACCTGCTCAGGCAGTGGAACGGGATTCGGAAGTAGCACTGCAGAGAGCCCTGAGCCATAGATGGCATTATCAGGTCACAGGTTATTGGCAAGGATGGTACCGGGCTATGTCATTAACCTCAGGGTTAAGCATGGTGGTAGGAGAAAACAACAGTAGGAATGGGACCCAGGGTTACAGTGTGGCGCATAGTACACAAGCCTCACGAGGCATTGTCTCTCCAGAAAAGACTTGCCTGCCAGAACTGCCCACCTCCCACATGCCTCTGCACAATGTGGGCTACTAGAAAAAGGAGCTGGAGCACAGACTTCATGATATTGACTCAGTGAAGCTCTTGCCTAGTATGTATGAGCCCCTGAGTTTAATTCCCGGTTTCAAAAAATGAGAGAGAGAGAGAGAGAGAGAGAGAGAGAGAGAGAGAGAGAGAGAGAGAGAAAGAGAGAGAGAGACCTTTAATCCCAGTATTTGTGAGGCTGAGGCAGGTGCATCTCTGTGAGTTCAAAGGCCAGCTTGGTCTACATGGTGAATTCCAGGGCAGCTGGGGCTACAGGGAGACCCTGTTTCAAAAAGACTCCCCCCCGAAAAAAAAATCCAGAAATGGGCTGGAGAGATGGCTCAGCGGTTAAGAGCACTGGCTGCAACTGCAGAGAAGCCAGGTTCAGTTCCTAGCACCCACATGGCAGCTAACAATAGTCTATGACTCTAGTTCCAGGGGAATCCGATGCCCTCTTCTGACCTCCACGGCATTGCATGACACGGGTGCACCAACCTACATGCAGACAGTACACTCATACACATAAAAATAAGTAAATAAATAAATAAATTAATTAAAAACAGAAATAATTCTTTAATTATTTTTTAATTTAAACATAAATTAAAAAAAACAGAAACAATTTTTTATGAGCAAATAGTCAAAGAAATCACACACTGAATATATATGTATATATATATACATATATATATATATATTCAGAGTGTGCGTGTGTATTTCTACTATTCAGTTTCCAGGCCCCTCCCCCTTCCATTCTAAGAGCCTTCCTATGGAGTCAATGCATTTATATTATTAAAGATGTTAACGCTTCTACATCCTACTTTGGTTCTGTGTTACTTACTTTTCTGTTGCTGTCATAAAATACCACGACCACAGCCACCTGTGGGGAGTTTATTGGGCCGATGGTTCCAATAGGCTAAGAGTCCCCTCACGGCAGGGGAGGAAGTGGAACAGAAAGCTGAAAGCTCACATGTTCAAGCAAGAGACAGCAGGAAGTGGACAAAGCTATAGCCCACCCTCCGTGATGTGCTTCCTCCAGCAAGGCCACACCTCCTAAATCACTTCAAAAATTTCAAGTCCTTGGAGCCTATGGCGAACATTCTCATTCAAATCACCACACCAGGCAGCCAAAAGACATCACATCGTCATGTGACTAGGACCAGCCAATCAAATTCTTTTTAAATTTTTATTTATTTGTTTTTTATGTGTATGAATGTACTGTCTGCATGTAGGTTTGTGCACCGGTGTCATGCAATGCTGCGGAGGCCAGAAGAGGGTGTCGGATTCCCCTGGAACTGGAGTTAAAGACGGTTTTCAGCCACCATGTGGGTGCTGGGTATCGAACCCGGGTCCTCTGCAAGAGCGGTGGGCGCTCTTAACCACTAGGCCATCTCTTCAGCCCAGCCAAACAGATTCTTAATGCAAAAGCAGAACCCAGTGCTTTAGAATCCATTCACCACGGTGGTGCACAGCAGTAGCATAGTCTGGTGCAGTGATTTTGCTGACAGATGTCACAGAATCCAGGTGCTTGTGGGGCATCACTGAAGACAGGTCTTCCTGTCCTTAATATCCTCAACTTTCCCTCTTATTTCAAGTTTGAATCTAGGCTTCCAGTGACTGCTTGAGCTTTACACTCTTCTAGTAATTTCTTACAGCCTACATTTGGATACAACTGGTGACAACTGGGATAACAGGTTGTTGGTTGAGTTTTTTTTTTTTAAGTCTTTGCCTGATGATGTAGTTCTCAGTCTCTTACATAGAGTTTTCATAGATAAAAAATGTGAAAATTTATTTTCACAGCTCTTAAAGGCCCAGTGTTAGGATCTCCCCAAAGTGAGGCCCTAGGGAGTGGTATTTAGTTTCCAGGTATGACTATCTTGATTGGCATCTTGCTGTGTGTAAGAAGTGTTCAAGATACCCCCTTGATACACCACGTTCTACATGTAAATTGATACTACAGTTTTCTCATCTGGTTGGAAACTAGCTCCAACCACTTTCCACCTCATGACTCACACACAGCACCTTGTGCTCTACCTCACAGCTGAACCAGGTTAAAAATGTGACCTAATTATGTGGTACAAGCAGGTTTTAATTCAACTTTGAATATAAGCCAATTGTAGCTTCACAGATGGGTGTCACACAGCTTTAGCAAGACACTGCCATGGCTCAACGATGGACATGCTTGATTTATGAATTGATAGCACTTAACATTTCACTTGGATTTAGACACAGCTTTAGACACGGCAGGCAAGCAAGCTGTTTAAAATCTTTCTTCTCAGCTGTTCCTGGAGTCAGATTGTCTAACAAACAGAGGCATGGACAGATGTAATTTGTGACTGGTGAACATCACTGTGTGTCATGCAACAGGCCAGCTGGTGGCACAGTCCACAATCCAATCCACAGCCTGACTCACAGGCTGTAGGCTGCTCACTCAGATTCAGAGCAGTGTTTAATTCTCATACATATCAAGTAATGAAAGTATGCTGTAGAAAAGTATTTTGAATATTTGATTATGAATTCAGTAGATGAAAATGCCATTCTATTGTAACATGCCTCTACATAATCACACTGTTCTTACTTGATTAAAAGTGTATAACTAGAGTAACTTACAATATAGAACTTGGGCAGAATAATAATTAGGATATGTAATAGCTCAGAAACATGAATCCTATGTTTATATACATGCATGCTGTGGTGGTTTGAATGAGAGCGTCCACCATAGGCTTCAAGTATTCAGACATTTCGTCCCCACTTGGTGGCGCTGTTTTGGGGGATCTTGGAAGGTGTGGCCATGTTGGAGGAAGTACATCACTGGGGGCGGGCTTAATGAGTTTAACAAACCTTGCAGGGTCCAGTTGCTCTCTTTTGGCTTCCTGTGTTCATTAGAGATGTGAAACTTGGCTTTCTGCTCCAGCCCCAGCCACCACGCCTTCCCTGGAACCATCAATCGTAAGCTCAAATAAACTCCTTTTATAAGTTCCCTTGTTCATGGTGGTTTTATCACAGCAACAGAAAAGTGACTAATACACATGCGTAAACACATTCTATTCCCAAACACGTCAATAAGATTACAAAGGTTCTCTCCTTGGAAAGAAATAAGAGGGTTAGAAAATAACCAAGGGTTGCATTCAAATAAAGCTTACACATAAACATTGGGAATGAGAACTATTCTTTAACAGAATTTAAAGGTAAATATCTGTTATAGGGTTTGCAACTGGAAACTAACTAGAAAGTTGAACAATTGATAGGAATGCTACAAAATGATGTAAAAACTCTCAAATTCATCAGAACTAAAAAAATGCATATCAATGTATACATATATGAAGCTTATTAGTTGTTTTACTTTGGGATATGAAGAGAGAAAAAACAGCTAGTATTGTGATAAGGTGAAAGAAGCACTGGCTTTTCTTGCAAAAGACTTGTGTTGGATTCCCAGCACCCACGTGGCAGCTAACAGCTTTCCATAACTCCAGTTCCAGGGGAATCCGACACCCTCTTCTGACCCCCATGGGCATTGCATGGCACAGGTGCACTTATACAGATGCAATCATGCACATAAAATAAAAAAAAAATAAAATATTTTTAAAATTAGAAAATTTTTGAGTTAATTTTCCACTACTATTGTCTATGGGACAGAGGCTTGTTTTAATTTTAAAGATCAGTGTCACTTGGAACATGGACATCTGTGGTCACCCCTGATAGCTACAGCATTGCTTTCAATATTCCCCCAGGTCACACAAACCCAGGACTAGGGCTTTGACTCTGAATGTGGCATCATAATTAGGTTAGTAGTGTATTAGTCAGCTCTCTGTCACTGGGACAAAATACCTACAAAAATCAACACCAAGGAGGAAAGATTTATTTTAGCTTGCTGTTCCAGAAGTTTCCGCTATGATTATCTGACCTCATCACTTTGGACCTGCGACGGGACGGTATAATTATAGACACACCTGGCACAAGAGGGTTGTTCACCTTAATGGAGGCCAAGGAACAAAGAGAGGAAACAAGAAGCAGCCAGAATCCCAACATCACTTTTAAGGGTATCCCTCAAGGATTTACTAGCTCTCACCTAACAGCTCCGAAACCTCCCAGTAGCACCAAAGGCTGGCAGCAATCAAGACTTTAGAGTGTAGGCTTTTGCTTTAGAAGACGTTAGATTCAAACAACAGCACAAGTCAACCAAAAACTGTCTATCTACATTGTGTAAACCTGTAAGTGGCTCTGTCTCAGGCCTGCATTGGCCCTTGTCCAAGCTGTATTGTATTCGTTTATAAACTGCTCTTGTCTAGCGACTAATGAACTAAAGATGAGGATTGTTAGATTCCAGTTATCACAGGACATTGGGGCCAGGCATACATAAGGGCTGAGTTAACACAGACTTTGATGTCATAAATGCAGTTCTTACCACATGGGCTGCATTGGCTTTGCCATCCCAGCACAACCTCTCCTTGGTACAAAGATCATGTATGTTCTCCAGGCCATATCATAGATTATTCATTAAGATATGCACAATTAGGGGCTGGAGAGATAGCCTGGCGGTTAAGAGCACCGACTGTTCTTGCAGAGGACCCGGGTTCAATCCCCAGCACCCAGATGGCAGCTAAGAACCGTCTGTAACTCCAATTCCAGGAGAACTCCAGTTCCAGGGGAATCCGAGACCCTCTTCTGACCTCCTCAGCATTGCACGACACGGGTGCACAAAACCTAAAAAAAAAAAAAAAAGATATGCACAATTGTGTGACATGATGAACTTTGCAGGTAAATGGATGGAGCATGAAGCCATTATGCTAAGTGAAGTAACAGTCCCAGAAAAACAAACGGAGAATGGTTTCCCTAAATTGTGGATGCTAACACCAAATCCCCCCAGATTAAAGGCAAGCTGAACAACATTATTGTAATATTTCTGTTTATCTGAAAGCAACTATGTTGTTATAATGTAAATCTCTCAAGGGGCTCTAGAATCCAGCCACCACTTATTTCCAGACTCTGTAATTACTATATATGGGTGGAGAGTATGTACCCATATTTCGGAGTAATATAAAATTAATGGAGGAAAATGTGAATTTCTAAGCATAAAAAAAAAAGACCGAGAGAAAGATGCAGGACAGTTATGGCAGAATGCATGATCCATGGTGTGGTGGGGGGAAGGGAAAAGGGAATATGCCTAAATTGAATTGAAAAATGATATCTGAAATACACAAAACATCAGTAAAAGCACAAAAAAAAAAAAAAAGAAAAAAAGTTCTTGAGGTCAAAGAGTTAAAAAAAAGATATGCACCATTTTCTCTTTCAACTCCATTGTCCTATATAACATTGGACCTTTAGCAGAATCTATCACATTCATTAGGACTTTCCCAAGTGAGTGAGGGGGTGGGATGTTGTACTCGAACTCCCACCTCAGGGTCTTTCACTAACCCTGTATCCACTATTATCTTACTTTGTCACACAGGGTTTTATAACCTCACAGTCATGAGTTGAATGCCAATTTTTAAAATCCATTAGTTTAAATGGAAAGTGCTTCTAATCCAATCATGCAGTTCCCTAAACACGTATCATCTAAGAAACTCAGCGTTTACCTTTATAGCATTTACGTTATGGGCTAGAACCCCATAATGCCACAGTATGTGATAACATGGGCCTGGGGTTCCTTGAAGTAAGCCACTGAAAGAGATAGCAAACATCAAGAAAATGTGATGCTATGTGTACTCTAAAGTTCAACTTAAAATAAAAAAGTGTAGCAAAAGAAGTCTGTAAAAATAAAAACTAATAAAAAGATCAAAAATTTCAGTTATTTCAAAATCACCTATTAATTCATCTATTAATAGATATGCTAATTAAAATGTTAATTGAGAAATATACCAAGTATTATTTAGGTTTATAAAGAAAAACAGGGCTCGGGGAGAAGGCTTTGTTTGCAAAGCACTTTTCATACAGGTGGAGTGCTGGAGGTTGGATCCTTAGAACCCACATAAAATTCATGTAGGTTTGGCCTCCACCTGTAACCCCAGCTCTCAGAAGGTGGGGACCAGAGTTTCCCAGGGTAACCTGGCTAGCTAGACTAACCAGAAGTGGTGTACTCCAGATTCAGTGAAAGACCTTGCATCAGTAAATAGAGTGGAAACGGGTCAAGGAAGACAACTGGCGTCAACTTTGGGCCTCCATATACTTGTGCACACATGAGTGAAGACACATCTGCATAGACACATGTCCCTACACAAAAAAGAACACACATCTACATATGAATAAGTACCACACATCCACACACATTCACATGCAAAAGTAAATTAATTAAAAAGAAAAAGAGAAACATCTGTGATGGAGCAAAAAGCCTTCTTTTAAAAATACTTTATCAAAAAAATAAAAATACTTTATCTATTATTTTTATTTTATGTGTATGAGTGCATTGCCTGCAAGTAGGTAGGTGCACCTGTGTTGTGCAATGAACATGGAGGTCAGAAGACAGCATCAAATTCCCTGGGACTGGAGTTACAGATGGTTGTTAGCTGTCTTGTGGGTGCTGGGAATCAAACTCCGGTTCTTTGCAAGAGCAGTCAGTGCTCTTAACTGCGGAGCCATTGCTCCAGCACTTCCAAAAGCCTTCTTGAAAATTCAAAATGCAGGCTGGGCGTGGTGGCGCACGCCTTTAATCCTAGCACTTGGGAGGCAGAGGCAGGTGGATTTTTGTGAATTCAATGCCAGCCTGGTCTACAGAGTGAATTCCAGGACAGCTGGGGCTACAGGGAGATCCTATCTCGAAAAGACAAAAAAAAAAAAAAAAATTCAAAATGCAAAAAAGTAACACTGCAAAAACAAATCATAGTAAACTGAATAACAGAATAGTTAGACATATGAAGAAAAATGTAAATGGAAAGAACACAGTTGTTGCAATTTTAGCATTTCCTCTCAGTGAGGAATCAAAAGGTAAAAATTTACCTAGCATTATGTCGAAAATCTGAGAAATCTAACATTATTATGAAACTGTATTGCATTTTATACAAATATAGGCTAATTCTCCTCATATAGTTTCTGGGAGACTTTAAAAAATTAATCACAAAATAATTCAAAGAAATTAAACTTAAAAAAACACATTATTTTCCTTTGTTAATAACATTTGAAATAATGATACTGAGATATTTTGAATGATAACTTTAATATATAAAAAGTGCCAACAAAATAAGTAACATTATCAATTATTACATTTTAAGGCACTAATAAACCTATAATAAAAGAAACTATTTTAAATTAAGTTATATTTTATGCCTATTCTGAGGCAAATGATTCTTTATTGTAATATCTAATGCACAGAAATTAAAGGAAAAAAATGCTACAAATTGTGTCCTTTCTGGTGATCAGTCTGAAAATAACACTTTTTAAAAATTTTTTTATTATTTTTTTTATGTGTATGAATGTACTGTCTGCATGCAGGTTTGTGCACCCGTGTTGTGCAATGCCATGGAGATCAGAAGAGGGTGTCAGATTCCCCTGGAACTGGAGTTAAAGACGGTTCTCAGCTGCCATGTGGGTGCTGGGGATCAAACCCAGGTCCTCTGCAAGAGCAGTTGGCACTCTTAACCGTTAGGCTATCTCTCCAGCCCCTGAAAATAACACTTTAAACTTTATTTAATAAAGAAGTTCTAGGGACTAGAGAGATGGCTCAGTGGTTAAGAGCGCTGACTGCTCTTGCAGAGGACCCGGGTTCAATTCCCAGCACCCACATGGCGGATAAAACCTGTCTTAGGCCAGGTGTGGTGGTGCATGCCTTTAATCCCAGCACTTGGGAGGCAGAGGCAGGTGGAGCTCTGTGAATTCAAGGCCAGCCTGATCTACATAGTGAACTCCAGGCCAGCTAGGACTAAAGGAAGACCCTGTCTCAAAAAGACAAAAAAAAAAAAAAAAGTTTTAAGAGTTTGTCCTGTGACTACTATTAAATATGTACCTTACAGCTAAGGAATCAAGCACATGATGTTCATGACAGTGTTAGCTATAAAAATAAGATTGGAAATAGCCTAACTTTCATATACTATGTCATTTATTAACTAAATTGTGTTATGTTTACACAACCATAAAAAATCATGTTGCTCTTGATTGAACATACAAGCCCCCCCCTGCTGGATGGTGGGACCAAGGCGCTGTGTGCGTTTGGGCACAACTGCTTGAAATTTGGTTTTACAAGAAGGATGCTTGTACTCATAAATTATCACTTATTGCTAAAAAATGAAAAAAAAAAAACCCAAAACTGAGAGAAAGATGCAGGACAGTTATGGCAGAATGCATGATCTGGGATGGGGTGGGGTGAGGTGGGGGGAAGGGAAAGGGAAATATGCCTGAACTGAATTGGAAAATGATGTATGAAATACACAAAGCATCAGTAAAAAAAAAAAAAATCATGTTGCTGTGAAAAATTTAGTTCCATGATAGTATGTTTATAATATGTGGTTGTTTTCTCAAGCCCAGTTAGCAAGCTCTTTTAGTTAGGGTAAATTCCATTTTTGTCAAGCATGTGTATATGAAACTTGGATATATACTAAAATGTTAATAGGTATTTTTTACAAAATATGGATAATTTTAAGATTTATCCATCTGCTTTATTTTCTCGGTTTTCACAATCTGCATGTGCATTGAAAATAATGACTGTTCATCATTTTAAAATTATGTTTTTCAATTTTTAATGCAGCTAATGATTGTTTCTTCAAGCCAGCAGCGCCCCCTGCTGATTACCTTGGACGTGTTTTAGAGAAATGATCAGCACTAAACCAAAACTAAGCTAAACCAAAATATTTAAGAAGAAAAAGAATAGTTAGGTAGAAATCTTGTGAAATGCAGTTAGTTCAACTCTTGCATGGAGTGCCACTAAATGCTTCTCAAAACATCTAGCATGAGCTCCGTTCTTTAATCCTTTCATTTGACTGTACTGTGTTGCCATCTTGATGGACAGTCATCCTTTTTTATAGTTCTCAAAAAGAGAACAGAATCATTTACGCATGTTAGAGAACAAATTCGTTTTTTTTTATTTTTAAATATTTTATTTATTGTTTTAATAGTACGTGTACGAGTGTATTGCCTGCATGTGTGTAAGTGCGTCCATGTTGTGCAATATGCGCAGAGGTCAGAAGAGGGCATCAAACCTGGGTCCTCTGCAAGAGCAGCCAGTGCTCTTAACCACTGAGCCATCTCTCCAGTCCCTAGAAGGCACATTGTGATGAACAGTAGCTCCAAGTTTCAAGGTAAAGTGAAATTCCTTAATCGATGGTATACAAGAAATTGAATTGACTCAGAAGTGAGATAGTAAATATGCTGAATGATTCAGGACATGAAAAAAAGAAAGAATATATTGATGGAATTTTTTTATGGAAAAAGTATTTGACACAGATATATCCTAGTAGCTTGGAGGAAATAATAAGAAACATCATTATATAGCATATATTTTCCATTTGTCCACAAGGATGTAATAAATGATTTGTCATATACCTTCTCAATTCTTAGTACAATAAATTTTAGAGTAATTCCCAAACCTACCCATCCTGCTAGAAAAGGCTTGTCTAGCTAACAGCAGTACTTATGCACAAAGAACTAGTCACCAGTGAGGGCTTCACCTACAGGCGTTCTACAGCCTTACAAAGGCCCCAAATCAGAGTCCTTAATAAAGCTTTGAGTCTTGCCCCATGACATGCTCCTGGAGTGGTTCTTGCTCAGCTGCACTTACTCGGTAGGGTGTGGACAGAGAGCCGTCTGAGAAGGCCTGCATCCTAGACCTAGCCCAACTGGAGGGTCGAGGCACCCAGCCCTGTTCAAGCACGCAATGAGTTAAGGACAGGTTTTAAGGTCTCCCCTCCTCATGGCAATCAAATTAAAAAGCGGAACATATAGGCCATTTCCAGGCCACTTTGCTTCAACCATGTTGCTGAATTTCTTGCTGCGCCATCAACATGGAGCATTTCCTGGTTATGACCCTGTTCAGCCACTGCACTATGATTGGCTACTCCCCCGCCCTGGGCTCCTGGACAGTGCATGTTTATCTATGGAACCCTATGCAGACTGAAGGTTGCATAATCCTGTGATCAGGCTGACCTTTGCAGTGATTGGATAAGTTCGAATGCTCTTTATCATGATTGGTAGAAGGTTCCTATATAAGCTGTGCTGAAAAAATAAAACTTTTTGAGTTTCACCCCCTGACACGCTGCCAGAGTGGTTCTTGTGGATAGACAGCTGGCTGGAGAAGGCACATAATAAGTAGAAAAATAAAGGCAAAACACCCAGAATTATTTCTCATAGTCATGATGAAAATGTTCATGAAGACTGTTACAGTTTGAATTTGAAAAGTCCCCCAGGAGTTTGAACAGTTGGTCCCCAGCTAGTGGCACTGTTTTGGGAAGTTGGGGAAACTAAAGCTTAGTTGGATGATGGTGAGAGTACCCCCCCTTAAGGCTTATAGTCCCTAATTCTGACCCAAGCTTTCTGCTCCCTAATCTACCAGGATGTGAACAAGCTGAGCAAACAGCTTCCACCTACATCAATTCCACCTTCCCTGCTGTGAGGGGCTAAAGCTATTATCCCAAATAATAAACCACTCTGCTCTTAAGTTGCTTCTGGTGGGTATTGTGTCATAGTGACAGAAAAGTGACAAATACAAAGAGCCAGAACAACCTGGTAAAACTTGGTTGAAACAGAGAAAAAAGGAGCCAGCTGAGGTTGACTGCAAATTACTTCCAGAAGAGAATTGACCTTGCATGAAAAAAATACCAAAAAAAGAGAGAGCTGAATTTAAGAGATAAACTTTAAAATGTATGTGCAATGTGAAGAGGCAATTATAAAAGAAAGATGATGAAAGTGATCTTGGCAATGTTTGAGAAAAAGAAATCAAACCTGGGGACAATAGGAGCCAATGTAAAAGAAAATCAAAGATCCGCTGATTCCACCCTGTGGCGTTTTGAATGAATGTCCTTCATAGGCTTTAAGTATTCAGACATTTGTCTCCAGTTGGTGGCACTGTTCTTGGAGGTCTTAGAAGGTGTGGCCATGCTAGAGGAAGTACGTTATTGGGGGCAGGCTTAGTGAGTTTAACTAGTCTTGTGGTCTCCAGTTGCTCTCTCTTGGCTTCCTGTGCTCATTGCGAGATGTGACCCTCGGCTTGCTGCTCCAGCTCCAGCCGCCATGCCTCCCACTGCAATGGACTCTAATTCCCTGGAACCGTCAATCATAAGCTCAAATAAACTCTTCCTTTTATAAGTTCCTTTGGTCATGGTGTTTTATCACAGCAACAGAAAAGTGACTAATACACACCCAAAGTTCTGAAGGAAGACACAAACCACCCAGGATGGTGGTCTATTTTGCTGTGCTGACAGAAGAGGAACTGCTGACCTAGAAATCTTATGAACTCTTGAGCAGAGACATACATGATCTTTATATGAATACTAGCAAAGGAAATAGAAGTTAAAAGCAAAACAGTTTATGCAAAGAATTTCTTCTTTAAGGAAAATTAAAGTAAAAGAAAACTATCATTATGCTCTAAACTGAATCAAATATTCTCAAACAAATATTTTGGGATATGGGGAAGAAAATCAAGAAACAATCCAAAGTATCTTGCATCCAAAATCCAAACTTCAAGAGTAAGAGAAAAAAAAAAAAAACAAGTTGATCGAATTTAGCAGGAATAATCATATAAGAAACAAAGGCTAAATAAAGTATAGGAAGGACACATAAGAAAGAAAAAGTATAAGTGAAAATTTAGTAGTGGGTAATGAATAAAAGTATGGAGACAGCAAAAGAAAGAAAAGTAAAGAACAAAGAAAAATGATTGAAATTGTGTCTATACAAAAAGCCCATTAGTATATAATTAGCTTCAGAATAAAAAAAACCAGAACAGAACTTATATTTAAGCTTACAACTTAAGTGCCAACTTGTGGAAATAAAAAAGATGTTTTGCTTTTGGAAAAGTAACCACTATTGTGTTGGGGAAAAATGACTTATAGCAATCAATTTTACAACATACCGTACTACAACTATTAGACATTGAAATGAGGAAAAATATTTTTCAAGGTCTCTAGGTTAATCAATCTCTCTCTCTGTCTCTCTCTCTGTCTCTCTCTGTCTCTGTCTCTCTCTGTCTCTCTGTCTCTCTCTCTGTCTCTCTGTCTCTCTGTCTGTCTCTCTCTCTCTCTCTCTCTCTCTCTCTCTCTCTCTCTGTCTCTGTCTCTCTCTGTCTCTCTCTCTCTCTCTCTCTCTCTCTCTCTGGATTACAGTTTTAGAAATGTTATCTCTCCTTCCACCATGACGCATCACCATGATGTGACTTACCTAAAAGTGTGCTCACTAGAGCTGAGTCTATGCCAGTTTGATGCCCTTGAGCTTCTAAAATTGTGGGTTGANATATATATATATATATATATATATCACTGTAGTTTATATCCTTAACAAATATAGACTGGAGTTCAGAAAAGAACGTGTGGAAACTGGTTCTCTGTTTTTACCATGTGAGTTCTAGGGATTGAACACAGGCCATCAGGCTTAGCAACAGGTACTTTTGCCTACTGAGCCATCTTGCCAGCCCTCACTAACAATTTTTTATACAGTGACCATATGAATTAGTGCATACCAATAAGATGACAAGGTGGTAAATATAAGGTTAAACATGAAAACAGGGGGTTAAGAATTTCTTTTGTCTTTTTGAGACAGGGTCTCCCTGCAGCCCCAGCTGTCCTGGAACTCACTATGTGGACCAGGCTGGCCTTGAACTCCCAGAGATCCACCTGCCTCTGGCCTCCTGAGTGCTGGGATTAAGTGTAAGAGAATAGAGTCCACATGAGCTCACTCATGCAGTTTTATCACTATAGCTAAGAACAATATATTCTTTTTAGTGGTAAAGTGTTTTTAAATGGTAGCAGTATCCTCCAATGGTTACAATTATTCAATTCAGACCCATTGCACTGGTAGGAGGAAGGGATGAACATACTCATTACTGCATCAGGACATCAGCAACATACACTATCAGTTAGACAGGAAAGCAATTGTCCAAACTGAGATACGCCCAGAACAATACAGCAAGGATGATGCTACTTTTTCATATGGATAAAACTTGTTATTTATAATCTGATTTTGTTGATTATATAGTTTTACATTAGCTGAAGGGATTCCATATTGTAATTTTATTGAATTTTTGTAAATTTCATACAATATATTTTGATCATATTTCAATCTCTTCCCATAGCTGTACTTAATATCTCTCCACCAAATTTCCTGTACTCCAGAGTCAGTCAGGTTTGTGTCCCCAATGCCCTTTGGTCTGGTTCATCCACTGGAGCCTGGTCAACCAATCAGAAGTCTCAGCCTTAAACAAGAGTCGTCGGATGCCAATAGTTTCTCCAGTAGAATTAGAGTTTCTACCTACTTCCCGACATTTTTTATGGGATTTTGCCTGGCTTGAACTTGGGTGGGACTTGTGCCTGCGGTCACCTTTGCTGTGAGTTCATCTGACTAACTGTCTAGCTGTCTGGAGATTTCTGTTTCCTTGTAGTCATCCACCACCTACGGCTCTTACAATCTTTCCAAGGCCTGTAGGTGCCTTTTACCTGGATTATTTTTCCTCCTCCTCCTCCTCCTCCTCCTCCTCCTCCTCCTCCTCCTCCTCCTCCTCCTCATCATCATCATCATCATCATTATCATCAACAAATCACTGTCTCCAAGTGAGTCAACATGAAACATGTTTACAGTGCCCAGTCCTGTCCATTTCTTATTGCACTAATGGTCAGTGGTATCAAAAAGGAAGCCAGCTTTTGTGATCATTGCCCTAAAGGGATTTATTTGAACTCTTTTTTGGTGGGGGGTATTTTTGAGACAGGGTCTCCCTTTAGTCCCAGCTGTCCTGGAGTTCACTCTGTAGACCAGGCTGGCCTTGAACTCACAGAGATCCATCTGCTTCTGCCTCCCAAGTGCTAGGATTAAAGGCATGCGCCACCATGCCAGTGCAAAATTTTTATAGCATTTATTGAACTTTTATAAAGTGCAAAAATCCTTCTGGCTACTTTAATACTCAGAACCTTGAATTCACACATCCACAATGAAAAAAAGCCAAACTATTCTACTTTTCAAATTATACTATCTTGTTTCAGCTCTACATATTATAGCATATCCACATATGCAATTGTTTACATATGTACATGAATACATTATAGATTAGGGTCTGCATACCAGATTTTAATTATCCATTCATCTGTTGATGATTAGGTTAGTTTCATTTCCTTGATGTATGAACAGAGTATCAACAAACAGTTGGGTCAAATATCTCTATAGTAAGATATGGAATTTTCTGGGTATATGTACAGGAATGAGATACTTGGGTTATATGGTAGCTCTATTTTTACCCCAATGTCCTGAAGAGTATCCCCTGTATTTCCAGATATATGTTTCAGGGTTTCAGGTTTTAAATTAAGGTCTTTGATCCATTTCAAATAGATTTTTGTACAAGGTGAAAGTTTTGAGTCTAATTTCATTCTTCAGCAGGCAGAAAACCCATTTTACCAACAGCATTTATTGAATAAACTATATTTATTTATATTGTATGTTTTTCCCACCTTTATCAAGTATTGGGTGGGCACAGCTTTGTTGGTTCATTTCTGGGTCCTCTATTCTCTTCTATTGACTACTTGTCTGTAGTACCAAATTGTCTTAATCATTATGGCTCTGTGGCTTAATTTGAGGTCAGGTATTATGAGGTATGCAGCTGTGTTCTTACGCCATAGGA
>VZQC01004268.1:596301-669194 GCA_009823505.1 Rhizomys pruinosus
AAAAAAAAAAAAAAAAAAAGAAGAAAAAAGCCAGGCGTGGTGGCGCATGCCTTTAATCCTAGCACTTGGGAGGCAGAGGCAGGCGGATCTTTGTGAGTTCAAGGCCAGCCTGGTCTACAGAGTGAGTTCCAGGTCAGCTGGGGCTATAGCGAGACCCTGTCTCGAAAAGACCAAAATAATAAATAAATAAAAGATACCATAATAATTACTAGCCCTCTCTGAATGGCAAAAATTATAAAAGTAATTCTAAAGAAAGAACAAAGAAAAGACATACATAAGAATAATCTCAGCAGTTACAACACTCTCAACAATCACAACAATAATATGCAGAATTGAGATTGCACAATTCACACCAATAAATATGAGTGGACTTGATTCATATGTTGAATATAGGAGACTTTTTATTTGGCTCATAAAACAAGGTGTGACTCTATAGGCATACAAGTGATGGACACATTTAAAATAAGTGATTCCACCCTCGTCTCCCAAGACTCAGGGACCATCTCAGACAAGGAGGTGAAAAATGGACAAAATACCCACCAGAAGCAGCTTAAGAGCAGAGTGGTTTATTTGGGCTGATAGCTTTAGCTCCTCACAGCAGGGAAGGTGGAGTTGATGGTAGAGGAAGCTATTTGATCAGCTTGTTCACATCTTGATAGATTAGGGAGCAGATAGATGGCTTGGGTCAGAATTAGGGACAATAACCCTTAAGAGCTATCCTCACAGTCAACCAACTAAGCTTTACCTCCTAAAGGTTCCCCAACTTCCCAAAACAGTGCTGCCAGCTGGGGACCAACTGTTCAAACACTTGGGGGATGTTTCAGATTCAAACCATAATATTTCCCAGCATTTTAAAAGTAGCTCCAATTTATTAACAATGAAGCACTGTTTTAAGTACACAGTCCAAAGAGCTTTGAAAATATTCCCAAATGAGTAAACACTACCACAATCAAGAAACAGAACTTCAGCTGGGTATGGTGGTGCGCACCTTTAATCCCACCACGTGGGAGGCAGAGGCACATGGTGTGTCTGAGGCCAGTTTGGTCTGCAGAGCAAATTCTAGATCAGCCAGGGCTGATACATACAAGGACCCTGTCTCTGAAAAGTAAGAAAGATAAAAAGGAAAGAAGGAAAAGAAATAACTTCTGTTGCTTCCCCCCCCCAAGTTTCTTGCTGGCTCTCATCTCCTCATTCAAACCCAAGGCAACCATTCTTCAGCTCTCTGTGGTACCACTGTGACCTTGGCTAAGGTGCCATAGAAACAGAAGCAAACCTCCTATAGACTTCCCTACCTGCCTTCTTTCTCTCATACAATATTCTTCTGACATTCCTACACACAGTTTACTACTTTCCCAAAGTATTTTATACAACAGTAGAAGAAATAAGTTAATGTGAATAAATGTCTGACAAGAGTTGCATTATATAAATTCGGTATCTCCCTAACATTATCATTATCCAAATAAAAATTGTGTCAGATTTAAATATTTCTTTGCTGGTGAAAAGTCACAACAAGGTTGACAGCATGCACAAGCCCATGCAAACTCAAGCAGACAAAAGCTCAGCATAGAACTGTGGAAATGGGCAGCAGGCCCCAGTCTTAGCCAAAGAACTATTGGGCAGCTAATTACTACTGGGTGAGGAGGAGCTGATCTTCTTAAGGGGAGTCAAGATAGGTTGAGTAGACCCCAGTGGATGGACTTTCACTGAAGGTTGTCTGGGGACACTGACTTGAGAGGCCTTACACAAATGACAGAAAGTCTGAAATCCTGTGGAGGAGCTGTGGGAAGGTGCCGGTTGGGAAGGGAGTATAAAGACAATTGAGATGTTTTGTATGAAGCACACGAAATTTCAATAAAAATATACAAAAAACCTATAAGATGTTTTGCAAATTAAAAAAAAAAACTAAAAAGGTTAAAAAGTAGGTGATGTATTTTTAGAGAAGAATAACCATAATATAGTGTGTGTTTCTGTTATATATTATATATTGTGTGTTCGTATAGCCGTGTTTTTAAAATAAAAATAAAATTCCAGCAATCCTATTGAAAATGAAAAAGACAATAAGTGATAATTTGTGAGTACAAGCATCCTTCATGTAAAACCAATTTGCTAGCAGATGTGCCCAAACCCACACAGCTCATGGGTCCCACCATCCAGCAGGGGGGGCTTGTATGTTCAATCAAGTTGATCAAATGAGTGTCCAGTCTATATTGTTGTACTTTCACCATTCACCCCAATCGCAGCCCTTACATTCTACCGTGCCCCCTCTTCCACAGATTGTTCCCTAGGCTTAGAAAAGGGGCACAGGTGGATGAGAAGCAAAACAGTCTACTTTCTCTGGAGCTGTTGTCTTGGTCTCTAGTCAATTCTGGCTGTTTTCTTTCATGGGCTGCCAGCTTGTCCAGGCATAGCCTTTCAATCCTACTAATGAAGCACATGCAATTAGATATATAGGTATTTAAACAGTACTAATTGTTATGGTAGGTTACTTTGGTATAGACACAGATGGTTGGATGGTATGTTAATCCATGAATTACATTTTCTTCTGTTAAGTATGACAGGGTCTTCGTGTGGTTTATAACATCTCCTAACCATTAGAGGATGTAAGCTTGTGGCATCAGCCGTGGGTTATTCCTCCAAGGAGAGAGCTAATAGCCAATTAGATTTGGGATATACAGACATATGGCTGCCACTGCTGCACAGTATTTCCAGGCAGATGAGGTGTAGCTGGTGCTGAAAAAATGAAAACAAAACAAAAATACAGAGAAAGATGCAGAAAAGTTATGGCAGAATGCATGATCTGGGACGGGTAAGGGTGGGGTGGGGGGAAGGGAAAGGGATATATGCCTGAACTGAATTGGAAAATGATGTATGAAATACACAAAGCATCAATAAAAATAAAAATAAAAAAGAGAATGATTTCAACCCAACAAAAGAAAATGAAAAAGACAAAATACTCATTATATAAAGGACAGATGAGATGTATTGCAAAAATGGAAAGTATTAAGTCATGTCTCACTATAAACCAAGAAGACTGGCTTTAAATGAGGAACAAATGGATGACCTAGGGGTGTAGTGGTAGTCTAGGAAGAAATTGAGAAAATTCCTTCCTAAAGCAGAATATTCCAAAGGAGCTAAGAAAACAGGAGCAGGCTTAATAACTCATTTGAGAAGACTCAGTTGAGCATCACTACTTCAAACCCTGGGATCAGGTCTGAATTATAGGAGAGCTGGGAGTAGGTCAAAGCCAATGTCAGGAAGATTTGCCCACATGAAGGACCAAATGAATTCAGCAAGTAATGCTCATAGACCAGGGCCATAAACACATGGAATTCTAACACCAGCTTGCATGAGATGCTTGATGTCATTGACTGCTAAGTAAACATCTTCCTACAAGATTATAGATAGGGGCTGGAGAGATGGCTCAGGGGTAAAAGGCACTGACTGCTCTTGTAGAGGACTGTGGTGGTTTGAATGAGAATGTCCCACATAGGCTTTAAGATTTCAGACATTTTGTGTCCCGTTGGTGGTACTGTTCTTGGAGGGAAGGTGTGGCTGTGCTAGAGGAAGTATGTCATTGGGGGCGGACTTAGTGAGTTTAACAAGCCTTTTGGTCTCCAGTCTCTCTCTCTCTCTCTCCTTCCTGTGCTCATTGCGAGATGTGACCCTCAGCTTGCTGCTCCAGCCCTGGCCGCCATGTCTCCCGCCACAATGGACTCTGATTCCCTGGAACCATCAATCGTAAGCTCAAATAAACTCTTCCTTTTATAAGTTCCCTTGCTCATGGTGGCTTTATCACAGCAACAGAAAAGTGACTAATACAGTTAATTGGTACTGGGAGTGGGGTGTGGGCTGTGAAGAACCTGACCACGTGGATGTTTGGAGAAATGTGGAAGATTTTGGAACTTTGGGCTATAAAAGCTGTTGACTACTGTAAGCAGAGCCTAATGGGTCATTCTAATAGAAGCCTGGAGGAAAGCATTGCTGCAAAAAATGTAGTTCCAGAGGAAAATAAAGACTTAGGCAGCAACTGGGATAGTTGAAGATTGATAAAATTGATAAAGAGTCTGGCAGCAGTTTGCCCACAGCCCAAATGCTTGCCTGATGCTAAGTTGAAAAGCAATGGACTAATGTCTTTGGCAGAGGATATTTCAAGACAGCCTAATGTAGAAATGGTGGCATGGCTATTAATGGTGAATATTGTACAGATCTACAGTGAAGAAGAGCAGATGGGGCAGAAAGAAATGCAGAATGTACAGTTTGGATCTAAAAAATGCACTAGAAAGATTAAAGGTGGGGCCAAGGCATGTGAAGGAGAGGTTTTTTTTGATAAGAAGACTAAAGTGATTAAGGAGAGGCCTAGCTATTTACAAGTAAACAATGGAAAATGTGAGATTAAAGTGATTAAGGAGAAGCCTCGAGATTTACAAGTAAACAACAGAAACAGTACCTTCAGGGCAAGACCACACCCAGCTAAGCCTCCAATTTTTGAAAGGAAAATACTGAAAGCTTTTTCTACTCCAACAAGTCCAGGGCAGAGAAAATTTGCAAATGTGGTTAAAGTAGAAGAGAGTCCATCCCGAACTTGCAGCCAAATTTGGCAATTTCATTCACGTGGTGCTGGCTTTAGAGGCACAAAGGATGCAAGAGTGACGGGGTTATCAGTTCTTCCTCTGCAGTTTCAGAGAGCCACAGAGGCCAGGCAGAGTGCAGCAGGGGTGTCCCTGAATAAAGAAGGCCCCGATAGGCCATTGCATGAAGCTGTGAATGTGAAGTCTGGTTGGCAGGGGAGACCCCAAGAAGACATTTGAGATGCCATAGTTGTGAGATATTTGCCAAGGAGAGCTGCATACAGGGAGTGGTACCAGCCTAAGAAAGAGATGTATATTGCAAGCAAAGCTGGAAGAGCTGAGCCATCTAAGCCCTTTGGAAGTCAAGTCCCAGAAGTTGCACATGGAGATACTGGACTTGGTGTTTGCCCTGCTGGTTTTTGGTCTTGTTTTGGTCCAGTATTTCCTCACTATGCCTCTATTCCTCCCTTTTGGAATGGGGATGTGTATTTGGTTCCACTGTATTTGGGGAGTATGTAATTTGTCTTTTGATTTTACAGGAGCTTACAGCTAAGAGATTGGCCTGGGTCTCAGAAGAGACTTTGGACTGTAGACTTTTGAGTAGAATTGAGACTGGTAAAGACTATGGGGACTTTTAAGGTTAGACTAAATGCACTTTGCATTTTATGTGGTCATGAGCCTATGGGGGCCAGGGAGTGGAATATGGTGGTTTGAATGAGAATGTCCCTCATAGGCTTTAAGTATTCAGACATTTTGTCTCCCGTTGGTGGTACTGTTCTTGGAGGTCATAGAAGGTGTGGCCGTGCTAGAGGAAGTACGT
Organism: Rhizomys pruinosus; assembly: GCA_009823505.1. Taxonomy (NCBI): domain Eukaryota; kingdom Metazoa; phylum Chordata; class Mammalia; order Rodentia; family Spalacidae; genus Rhizomys; species Rhizomys pruinosus. Next base: position 601,690 of record VZQC01004268.1, read on the forward strand.
CATGGGGGCGGGCTTAGTGAGTTTAACAAGCCTCTCAGTCTCCAGTCTCTCTCTCTCTGTGCTTCCTGTGTTCATTGTGAGATGTGACCCTCAGCTTGCTGCTCCAGCCCCAGCCACCATGCTTCCTGCCACAATGGACTCTGATTCCCTGGAACCATCAATCGCAAGGTCAAATAAACTCTTCCTTTTATAAGTTCCCTTGCTCATGGTGGTTTTATCACAGCAACAGAAAAGTGACTAATACAAGGACCCAGGTTCAATTCCCACATGGCAGCTGACAACTGCCTGTAACTCCAGTTCCATGGGATCCAATACCTTCTTCTGACCTTTTTGGGCTTTATATGACATGAGCCCATCTACCTACATGCCAACAATACACTCATACACATAAAAATAATAAATAAAATATATAAAAAGATTATATATAAAGCCAGGCATGGTGGCCCATATCTTTAATCCCAGCACTCAGGAAGCAGAGGTAAGTGGATTGCTATGAGATGGAGCCAGCCTGGTCTATTTAGAGAATTACAGGTCAGTTGTGGCTATAGGGAAAGCCTATCTCAAAAACCAAAAAGATTACATACAAAGATGATTTAAAGATGATGACTACTAGGCTATTCATAAGATATATTATTTATGTGACTTTTCACACCTAAATAGCATGCAAGAAAACTAACACCATCATTCAGTTTATATGTCCAGGGCCAAAAGCAATTTCTAAGGAAAGCACTGTGATTAACATCCCCACTTGTCACTGAAGGCTTCCTGCACTGACACATAGGGACAGGTCTATGAATTGTGAGAGGACAGGTGTTTGTATTTATTCGCATCTTCTACTGTTATAGCTCCTGTTTAACCTTCTGAAGATGGAAAGATTTAGAAAATCATTTGATCTTAAGGACTGCTCCTAATCTAGGAATATAATATCTGAGAGGGAAAAAAAATACAGAGCTCTATCCAATAAAGGCACCAACTCTACAAACTCAGCAGTGGACACTTTCTCATTCAAAGCCTTTCGGAGCCTAAGCCAATGCACCACTGGAGGGCAGCAGAGAAAAGATTTTAATAAACTGGCATTCCTTGACCAGTGGATTCATTTGTTCAATACATGAGAGCACAGTTTACTCTCCCACTTACGAATTCAACAGATTCACTAAGTTGTGTCTTTATATTGTTCATTATTCAGGATCCCAGAACAAGCAAGGTGTTTCCTGTTTTCAAGCATGCACAGTCTAGTAAGAGACACAGAGAAGTGACTAGCTCTGCTGGAGCACTGGAGACTACCATATGACGTTTGAATCTTACTACGTGTTGTCATTTTAACTTTACAAGTAAACTGTGGCTAGTGTGTGAAATATGGACTAAAATGGAAAGTATTGGAGGAAGGCAGATCGGTTATATCCACAAAGTAATGGAGAGATATTTAAAATATTGATTCATTACAGACTTTCTTGGGGGGGCCTTTTTGAGACAGGGTCTCTCTGTAGCTCAAGGTGGCCTAGAAATCACTATGTAGATCAGGCTGGCCTTGATATCACAGATATCTGCCTGTCTTTGCCTCCCTAGTGCTGGGATCAAAGGCATGGGCTACCAGTCTCTGCTCATTTAAGATTTTGACATAGACTGTAATGTGGCAGGTGTTTCATGCATTTCAAAAAGTGACTTGGGATGTGAATATATTCCTAAACACTTTACACCTCTGTTCAGACTTTCCTGGGGAGACCGTTGACCGATCATTAGTCACTTGACCATAATTTCTTAATGCCACTTATTTATATTTCTGAATCAATATCAATAGCTTGGAGTTATACATGTTCAAATATACATTCAAGGTGGCCTACCTAATATTTCACTGCTGCTGTAAAAACTGAAAAAGTCTAGTTTTATCTAAGTATTCTCTTCAGTTTCAATAAAGTAGTTTACTTTATTGAGATCCTTTTACTGGTACAACTGCTTCCATTTATGAACTTCACTTGGAGAAACTGTCTTACTCAACTAGTCACTTACTAAATATCTGATTACTCATAAAACTTATGAGACACTATGGAAATTCATTACTTTAATATAATTCAGATTACAAAAATAGATCTGTGTGTCTTAAAGGAAAATTATTGCACAGATTGTGCATATAAAATGTTATTTCCTTGAGCATAATATAACTATAGGTTCCGAGGAAAAAACAGAAGCATTTGCATAGCCCTATGCTTCTTGAACACTTTATCTGTTGTTTATTAAGAAACGAGCTGGAAAGGATGGAAATTCATTCAGTGGGTTTTTAACAGACTTACACGGAGATACTTTAGAGCTACAGAGTCTGGGAAGGAAATGTTTTCAATATGCCAAAGTATTGTAGAGCAGATGGTATTGAGAGATTTTTTTTTTAACTGGGAAGAAATTATATCAAAATAAAAGGCAGTAAGTCAGGGAAATATTTGAGTCAGCTACAGACATACATATTTTAGTTTGATCATTTGGTATCTGGGATGTTTGGTTAAAATTGTTTAAAGATGCCTTGCCAAGTTTTTCTTTAAATTGCAAGTGTGTTGCAGTAAGTTGTCAGAAAAATAGGAAGGAAAAGAACAAATTAAGCAAATAGCATTCTTTCAGTGATGTTTAAAGACGTAAATAATAATCTTTCAGATATAACTATCAAAACTCATGGTATCTTCCAGAGCTAGGCAGCTTGAATAAAAATATCAGTATTTCCTAAACCAAAAGTAAAAACAAAAGCAAAATGGAAAATGCCACATTGTATACCTAAATTCATTCCAAATATTCCCTTATCAACTTAATTACATGAGAAGACATTTGAAAAGACCCTAGAATAGTGGCAAGTCCCTACTGACACAGTGGATATTATTCTTCAAAAATACATGGTACAGCCGGGCATGGTGGTGCACATCTTTAATCTGGGAGCACTCGGGAGGCAAAGGCAGACGGATCTCTGTGAGTTCAAGGCCAGCTTGGTCTACAGAGTGAGCTCCAGGCCAGCTGAGACTAAAGGGAGACCCTGTCTAAAAAAAATACATGGTACTTGGTGAGTGAAATGCCACACAGGTATAGGTGATTCTGAATTGCAACTGGATTCATTAATGCAGGTGAATATTATGGGATAGTCTGAAGTATCAGAAGTGAATTGTTCATGGAGAAATAATGTGCAGAAGGCAGAAGGATTGCTGGGGGATGATAGCTGCGGGTTTGAAACTCCACTGCTGGATGGATACAAAGTGTAAATGATTGCTGGAAGCTGGAGTCGCCAGTAAAGTCTGGGCTAGAAATGGAATTTTGCTTGTCATGAATATTTGAGAGGATGGAAATACGAAGCTTGAAATGGGAATCTGCATAATGGAGGCCTCTAAGTGATGGAAAGAAAATGCAGAAGCCTCGAAAACCAAACAGAAAAATAGGTGGTTATATGAGAAACAGAATTCGTTACCTGTTGACACTAATGGCAAATGTTTACCAAATGAGTTTCTACGTGAAAATCTTTACTGTCAGTTTAAGGCTGTCATGACTAAAACTATGTTCTTTTCTTCAGCCTTTTGGTCAACATTTGAAAGTGACAGTTTTCTTTCTTCTCTTAGCTTTTACTCATCCTTTGACAAGTTTAGACATGCAAACAAACAACTTGATCATATGCACCTTCAGTTCTCCCCTACAACTTCCCAGACACCTCCAACATGTCCTCCTTTGTGTTTCTCTCTTTCACTCCCCCCCCTCTCCTTCTCTCTCCTGATAACCCACTGGATCCACTTAATGCCACCTGTTAGAACACTGACTCATCTTGTTGACTTGATCTTGTGCAAGTATCATAGCTGCAGGGAATTCTCGGGTGCGATCTTCATGTCATGTCTTCCAAACATTTCACAGAAATCTTCTCCGTCCTCTGGCTCTTACGTTCTCTCTGCCTCCTCTTCCATCATGTCCCCAGAGTGTTGAAGGTAAGGGTTGACATAGATGTCCCATTTAGGGCTGGTCCATAAGCAACCATTTTGAAATTTTACATTTAGTGTGAATCAAACTGAAAGGGAGAAGTTACATGTGCAAACACAGAACATAAAATAAGATTATACATCAGGTGATAAGTTTTTCAGAAAGCCAAGACTCGATAACAAGGGAGACAAGTGATAGCATTACAACTACGCCATGAGAATGACAATTCTAGCAGATGGAAGGGTTTGAATGGCCTCCAGAAAGCTGTCTATTATTATTATTATTATTGTTATTTATTATTATTATTATTATTATTATTATTATTATTGTCTTCTCAAGACAGGGTCTCCCTGTAGCCCCAGCTGTCCTGGAACTTGCTCTTTCGACCAGGCTGGCCTTGAACTCACAAAGATCCACCTACCTCTGCCTCCAGAGTGTTAGGATTAAAGGTGTGTGCCACCATGCCCGGCTTAGCTGTGTCTATTTTATCATGCCCAGAGACCCTATTGAAGCAGTAGTGGTGCCAGACAGCTGGCTTGGTTGATAATGTGCTTGCTTCACAATCATGAAGACCTGGGTTTGGATCCCTAGAGTCCATGTAAAAGGCTGGGCAGAACAGCACACACCTGTAATCTCAGCAGTGCTGATGTAGGAGGCAGAGACAGGCAGATTCCTAGAAACTTCCAGACAGCAAGCCTGGCCAACTCAGCAAAGTTCCAGGTCAATGGAAGACCTTATCTCGAGCGAAAGGTGGGAGACATCTGAGGACTGATGTCTGAAATTGTCGTCTGACCTACTCACATGATACCATGGACACACACACACACACACACACCCCACAATAAAGCCAGGCTAGGGGCTGGAGAGATGGCTTAGCGGTTAAGAGCGCTGACCGCTCTTACAGAGGACCCAGGTTCGATCCCCAGCACCCACATGGCGGCCGAGAACCATCTGAGACTCCAATTCCAGGAGAACTCCAGTTCCAGGGGAGTCCAACACCCTCTTCTGACCTCCGCGGCATTGCATGACATGGGTGCACACACCTGCATGCAGACAGTACATTCATACACATACCGAAATAAATAAAATTAAAAATAAATAAATAAATAAATAAAAATAAAAATAAAAATTAATTTTAAAAAAAGCCAGGCTATAATGATAATCCAAAACAGCAAACACTAAAAATTAACAGCTGTTGCTGGACTCTGGAAGAAATTTTCTATAATTATTTAACAATGAAAGTGAATACATGAAAAGTATGATTTGTGTTTTGTGCATTCTTTACTTAGTGAAACAAGTTGATTCTGCCATGCTTGCATTGGTAGAATGATTGAAAGACACCCCATCTCAACTTCATTTGTGAACCCTACTCACTGAGATTTGCTTGAATTAAAGGCACTTATCAGCTAAGTTGCTCAGAGGAGTACTTGGTCCAAAGTAAATAAGAAGCAGACAGTAGTTCTCACATGGTTCCTCCTCCACATTGCCAAAAAAAATACTGAATAAAAAAATCAGAAAATAAAGAGCATACCAAAGAACTGGTAAAGAATGCTGCTAGCCTTTACAGTCCTGGGAGGAGGTTTCATTAACCACCAACCTGAACAAAGCTTCACTTTGCAGCAAGTGTTTTTCTTCCTATTTTTTTTTTTTTACCTCATGAAGCAATGCTTCTTTTATGTTCACCACCAACATTTGTAACTAATTTCATGCTAAGTACTGGGAAGATTGAAAGATTAACCAGCTCCTGGGATTTCTTTATTATCAGTGGTCTTCAGGAGTCTGAAATTTCTGGAAATGGTGTGCAAATTTTTAATTGTTCCATAGAGAGGGTCCATAGCTATCATAATCTTCCCCAAATACTTTTTATTTTTGAGAGTTTCATATATGAGTATTGTTTTTATAGTATTTCCACCCCTCCCAAGTCTCCCACCAACTCTTCCCAAGTCTCCCATCCTTTCTCTTTATTATTGTTAGATATATACATACACATATGCATATATGATATATACAAACATCAATACATGTACCCACACCTATATCTATCTATCTATTATCTATCTATCTATCTATCTATCTATCTACCTATTCATCCACCTAGCTAGCTAGCCATATATAATACACTAAGCCAATTTAGTAGTGCTCATGTTACCTGTATTTAGGGATACCCATTTGGGATTAGATGGCATCTCAGAGAGCTAGTCCCTGGGAAAAACCCATTCTCCCTCCCTCAGCATCCATTGATTGACTGCAGTTCTTCATCTAGAGTTGGGACCCACCTTTCTTGGCTTGTCCGCTGGTTTTGTCATGCAGGTTCCACAATACTTTGTGCACTTCTGCTTTGCACACTCTGGACCCCTGTTTTGTACACCCCTATCCAACACAAAGAGGCCAGAGACTAGTGTCTAATGGAACCTTTCCACTTTACAGGAAGTCCAGCTTGTCATTCTGTCATGTCATACTGACTGCTTCTACCAAATGCAACCTTGACACCCTCGACATGATCTAGTGTTGAGATCATCTCTCTGTCTCAGTTTTTTGAGGCAGGGTCTCTCAGCAAACCTAGAGGTCACCAAGTTGGCTAGATTGGCTGGCCAGTGAGTTTTAGAGATGCATCTGTTTCTGCCCCGCCTCCAGCCCCCAGTGCTGGGATTACAGGCATATGTTGTACATCAACTTTTCATATGTGTGCTAGAGATCTGATCTCAAGTACTCATGTGTGTGTGGCAAGCACTGTACCCACTGAATCATTTCCTTCACTCCTCTTTCAGGTCACTTAAAATATTTAGTTTATTTTCTTGTTTTATGTGGGGTGTGCTTATATGACTGTGGTGTGTGTGTGTGTGTGTGTGTGTGTGTGTGTGTGTGTGCATGACACTTTCAGAAGTCAGTTCTCTCCTTTCACAGTGGGATCCAGAGATTGAAGGCAGGTCATCAGGGTTGTGTGGGAAATGGCTTACCTACTGAGCCATCTCACTAGCCCTCTTAGTACTTTTATATACAGTATGTCCTTTTTTTAAAAATTTTTTTCTTTATTTTTGTATGTGTATGAATGTACTGTCTGCATGTAGGTCTGTGCACCCATGTCGTGCAATGCCACGGAGGTCAGAAGAGGGTCTCAGATTCCCCCTGGAACTGGAGTTCTCCTGGAATTGGAGTTACAGACGGTTCTTAGCCGCCATGTGGGTGCTGGGGATCGAACCGGGGTCCTCTGCAAGAGCAGTCGGTGCTCTTAACCGCTAGGCTATCTCTCCAGCCCCAGTATGTCCTTTAAAACCTAGGATAAAAAAATCAATAATAGAACCACCATATGACCCAACTATTTCACTCTGGGGCACATGCCTAGAGAGTGCCACGCCTTACCATAGAGATCATTGCATTCTCATGTTTATGGCTGTTCTATCCACCATAGTAAGGAAATGGAAACAATGTGTGGTCTATCAGCAGATGAATGGATAATGAAAATCTGGTCCATATAAAAAATGTAATATTATTCAATGATATTTCTAAAGAAAAATGAAATCACAAAATTACAGGAAAACGAATGGACTTAGAATGCATAATATTAAACATCCAATCTCAGAAAGTTAAAAACTGCATGTTCTTTCTCATGTGCAGCCTAGTCTATAATGTATATGTGTAAACAAATGTATGTGTGGCGTCTACTTAACTTCCATGTCAACTTGACACACCTGAGAAGAGGAAACCACAATTGGGAAATGGCCTCTATCAGATTGGCCTGTGGGCATTTTTTAATTGTACGAGGGCCCATCACACTGCGGTGCCATCCCTGAGCTTATGGGCCAGGGCTGTGTAAGAGAAGTAGCCAAGCAAGTCATTTATTGGCATTCGTCCATGGTCTATGCTTCAGTTCTTGCTTCCAGGTTGCTAGGCTGCTTCAGTTTCTGCCCAGACTCCCTCCACAATGAACTGTGATCAGGATATTTAGGTCAACTAAATCCTTTCCTTCCTAAGTTGGTTTTTGTCAGAATGTTTTATCACAGCAATAGAAATCAAACTAGTACATGTAGGCATACTTTTCTGTTGCTGTAACAGGACCACCATGACTAAGGGAACTTATAAAAGGAAGAGTTTATGTGAGCTTATGGTTGACGAGTCCAGGGAAATTAGAGTCCATCATGGGAGGGAGGCATGGTGGCAGGAGGTGGCCAATCAGGAGCAGGAAGCAGAGAGAGTGACTGGAGATTGGCAAGGCTTTTTAAACTCTCTAAGACCACCCCCAGTAACAAGCTTCCTCCAGGATGGCCACACCTTCTAAGACTTCCCAAAATAGCACCACCAACTGGGGACAAAATGTCTGAATACAGAAAGCCTATGAGGGACAGTCTCATTCAAACCACCACACATACTATAATATTTGGAATCAAGAATAAGAAAGGGTCATTTTTAAAGGACATACTAATGAGTTCATATATATGGTATACTTTGTGTAAGTTCTTTGCATCCTACCTCAAGAGGATCACATTTCCGCATACTGTAGCTTTTGGTAAATACTAATAAGCTTTGCTGAAATTTAAAATAAGTAAAACCTAGGATAGTAAACTTAACCACCAGTTATTACATAAAAGTACTATTTTATATGGTTATTTGTACACTCTCTTAGAATTTGAAAAATCTCATGTCACTTGTATAAAAAGAAAATCAGTGCTGTAGTTTAATTTCTACTGTTGTGTTAAAACACCTCGACAATAAAGCAACTTGGGAGAGAAAGGGTTTATATTAGCTAGCAATTCTAGGTTACAGTGCATCATTACTGGGAAGGCAAGGCACTAGGAATTTAAAAGAGATGGTCACATCACATCACATCACATCACATCACATCATATTCACAGTCAAGAGTAGAAGAAAGTAAATGCATGCCTACCTGCTTGGGCCCAGCCACCTCTCTATACTTGTATTGTATAGGATCCCTGCCTAGGGAATGGTGCTACCCACAGTGGCCTGGGTTTCTCCATATCAATAAACATTAGTAATCCAGGCACCCCCCCCAATAGACATGTTCAAAGCCCAATCCGATCTAGACAATCATTCATGGATTCTATGTGGTACCAAGTGATTCTATGTGGTATCAAGATGGTAATTAAAATTAGCTGCCACAACCGGGAGTTACTAAAACAGAAGCAATTACATTGAAATGTGTGTAGAAATTGGCCACAGGAACAGAGTGTCCTCCCCCCGCCCCCTGATTTTAAGACCTTCACTTTTCAAAGTTTCTAAAGCAGCAAGCAAAGCTAGAGATTCATGAAATTCTTTGTCATTTGTGGAAAAATAAACACAGAATAAAAGGAGTACAAAAATTATTAAGCCAGTAAATTTAAGCCTAAAAGATAAAGAAATATGAAATGGTCAGAAGAAGCAGAATTGCAATATTAGAACTCTTGTGAAAACGTTCCCAAAGTACTTATTCATGAATCCAGTGGTTCTAGGTTTTTGCTCCAGCATATAATTTTTTAAATTTTAGTTATTTTATTTTTATTTTATGTGTATGAGTGTTATATGTATATGTATGGGTGCACTTGTGTCATGCAATGCCCAATTGGGGAAGACAGAAGAGGGCATTGGATCCCCTGGAACTGGAGTTATGAATGGTTATCAGCTGCTATGTGGATGCTGGGGTTTGAACCCAGGTCTTCTGCAAAAGCAGATAGTGCTATTAATGGGGAAGCCACCTCTCCAACCCTGAAACTTATTTATTTATTTATTTATTTATTTATTTATTTTCAGCTTGCCTTTCTTTTTTTCCTTCTTTATTTTTTTAAGAGATTCTACAATATAAGAGCACAGTTGTTTTCAGATCACATTGACGTTGCTCAGTTTGCCATACAATTAGGTAATTGGTGCTAGCATCCACAGATGAGGGATACCATTCATCGTTTGTTTTTCTGGGACTGTGTTACTTCGCTCAGCATAATATCTTCTCAGTCCATCCATTTACCTGTAAAGCTCATGATGTCATCTCTCTTTTGCTGCATAGAACTCCATTGTGTAGATGTACCACATTTTCTCTATCCACTCATCAGTTGAGGGACACTTGGGTTGGTTCCAGCTCCTTGCTATTGTGAAGAGAGCTGAAATAAACATGGCTGTGCATGTATCTCTTTGGGTAAGATGAGTCTTGTGGGTACATACCCAGGAGTGGTATGGCGGGTCAGGTGGCAAATCATTCCAAGTCTTCCAAGGGTTCTCCACACTGCTTTCCATAGTGGCTGTATGAGTTTACATTCCCACCAGCAGTGGATGAGTGTTCCCCTTTCCCCACAACCTCTCCAGCACTTCGTATCATTTATTTTCTTGATCCTAGCCAGTCTTATTGCGGTAAGATGAAATCTTAAAGTGATTTTAGATTTAGACTCACCATTGGAATACAGGCAAGGAGAAGCCCATATGCAGGAACACGAGAAGAGACAACACTGGGAAAGGGGCAGGATAATCCTGCACCAAGCTCTACCAACAATATGGAAGACTCTGCAGTGGGATCCCTCTGGGGTGCCCATCAGGACAAGATATCAGAAAACACAATTGGGAACAGTATTTAAAGAGCTACAAGATTATAAAGAACAAATCAAAGAACCGAGAAAAGAGAATGAAAAACTCAGGAAGGACCTAGAGAGGAGAATGACAAACTCCGGAAGGCAGTAGAAACACTAAAAAGCTCCCATGCTGAAAAAGATAAGGAAAGCAACCAGCAAAGCAAAGAGCTACAAGAAGAGATTGAGAAGCTCCAAAAAAGTAGAAATTACTAAAGAACTCAGAAGGGAAATGAAAAAGGAAGGAAATCAAAACACTCATCCAATGAAGAGAAAGAATGGAAAAAAGCCTCAGAAGCAGAATGGAGGAAGCAGAACAAAGAATATCAGACCTGGAAGTAACACAGACCAACTAAAATCCTCAAGGAAAGATTATGCAAAAATTTAAAAATACAAAAAAAGTGGAACAACCAGGAACTGTGGGACCTATGAAAAGATCAAACCTCTGCAATCATAGGATAGAGGAAGGAGAAGACATCCAGGGAGAATGGTATTTATCAGATCTTCAACAGAATAATAGATGAAAACTTCCCCAAACTAAAAAGGACAACCACATACAAATACCAAGAACGCACACAGAAACTCCAAACAGACAAGATCAGAAAGAAAATTCTCCATGCCAATCATAGTTAAAAATGCTAGACGACACCCCCCCACCCCCCCCAAGACAAATCCTTAAAGCCACAGGGAAAAAAACAACAACGGACCTATAAGGGGAAGCCTATCAGAATTACAATGACTTCTCAATGAACACAAAAGCAAGAAACTGGACAAAAGCATTCCCAGTGTTAAGGGACAATAGATGCCAACCCGGTTACTATACCCAGCAAAAAATGTCGATTCTAGTTGAAGGAGAGAGGAAAAACCTTCCATGACATAAACAAGTTGAACGAATACATGTCCGGAAAACCAACCCTTCAGAGAATACTTGAAGCAATTCAAAGGACAGAAGAAGGAGCAAAACCAACCCCAGCCTAGAAAGACGAAATCAATAAAAAGCATAACTGCAGAAGTAAAAACCTAAACCAAACACTGCGAATGGATAATAAGGCAAAGAACGCAAAACAAATTATTAGTCATAACCTTAAATATTAATGGACTAAATTCTCCAATCAAAAGATAGACTGGGAGATTGGATTAGGAAACAGAATCCACAATATGCTGTCTACAAGAAACATTTTACCTTCAAGGACAGGCACCACTTTAAAAGTGAAAGGATGGAAAAAAATATTCCAGCAAAATGGTTACCAAAAAGAAAAGCAGGTGTTCTTTTAATATCAGACAAAATAGACTTCAAAGTAAAAGAAATCAGAAGAGACAAAGAAGGCCATACATTTTTATCAAAGGAACAATTCACCAGAAGATTTCACAATATGAATGTATATGCCCCAAACTCTGGGGCACAAAAACTTTATAAAGAAAATTCTCCAGGACCACAGTCACAGACTAACTCCGACACTCATAGTAGGAGATTTCAATACCCCACGAGTCCTTTGGATAGGTCAACAGGACAAAGAATAAACAGAGAGCATATGAAGCTGAACCAATATGATACACCAAATGGACTTCATAGAACCTCTACCAAATATTCACCCTAATACCAGAGAATACACTTTCTACTCAGCACGGAGCATTCTCCAAAATTGACCACATACTGGGACAAAGAAGAAAACCTCCACAAATACAAAAAGATTGAAATAATTCATGATTCTATCAGACCACAGTGCAATAAACTCAATATCAACCCTAGGAACAAGCCCTCCTGCCTACAAGAAAAACATGGAGACTAAAAACCATTACTCCTGAATAATGAATGGGTCAGATAAAGAAGAAATAAAAGCATTCATGGAACTGAATGACAATGAAATACAACCACAAACAAAAACCTATGGTACCTTAAAAAGCTCCTAAGAGGAAGTTTATAGCTCTGGGTGTCTACATTAGAAAAAGAGAAAGAGCACAATGAATGTTCTAATACTACAGCTAAAAGCACTTGAGAGGCAACAAACAGATGAAACCCTAAACACAACAGGACAGGAAGAAATAACAAAAATCAGAGCAGAAATCAATGAGAATAGAAACAAAGAAAACAATACAAAAAAAATCCATTGAATCAAAAAAGCTGGTTCTTTGAAAGCGAATAAACAAGATAGACAAACCTCTAGCCCGGTTAACCAAAAGAAGAAGGAACAACTCCCCTCAATACAATCGTGATGAAAAGGGAAATATCACAACAGCCAAGGAAAAGATCCAGAAAATCATCACAGACTCACTTCAAAAACCTATAACTTACAAGTTTGAAAACCTAGAAGAAACGAGTAGGTAAATATCTGAAATCCTGGGGAATCATTCAAGGCTCAATCAAGAAGAGATGAAAGCATAAACAGACCCATAATATATGACACGAAATGAACAGACCATTTAGAAATAAGAAGAAAAAACCCCAACTAAAAAGCCCAGGCCCAGGATGATTTCAGGAGCCAGACATTCTAATAAAACATTTCCAAATCGACATACACCATTATTATGAAACTGTTACGAAGGATACAATCAAGGAGGAATTCTCCCAAATTCCTTCTATGAAGCCAGGATCACTCTATTACCCAAAAACCATGGCAAAGATACAACCCAGAGAGAATCATAGACCCTATCTCCTAATGAAACACAGATGCCAAAATTCTAAACAGGATACTGGCAAAATCGCATACAGACCCACATCAAGAAGATCATCCCTCATGGACCTCAAGTTGGATTCATACCAGAGATGCAGGATGGTTACACATATGAAAATCAATAAAAATCATCAACACATATAAATGGAAATAAAAGACAAAAACCACACCATTCTCTCCATTGATGCTGAAAAAAGTCTTTGAAAACAATCCAGCATCCCTTATTGCTTACAAGTCCTAGAATGGAATGGATTGGAGGTGATCATTCCTCAATGTAATCAAACCATATGCAGGAAACCCACAGCCAATATCGTCTTAACTGGGGAAATGACAGCAACATTCCCTTTACAGGTAGGAATTGGCAAGGGCTGCCCCCTGTCAACCACTACTATTCCAATATAGTGCTTTGAAAACACTTGCTAGAGCAATAGACAAGAAAAGGATATTTAAGGTAGTACTAATTGGAAAGGAGGAAGTCAAGCATCCCTATTTGCTGATGATATATTGTTTACTTAAGGGATGACTAACAAAAACTCCATAGAAACGATTAACGCGTTTCAAGCAAAGTGGCAGGATACAAAAATTAAACCTTTAAAAATCAATTGGCCTTTATTTACACCGAGAACAAGCAACTGGAGAATAATTCAGAGACCTTCCCACTCACAATAGCCTCAAAAACAATAAAATACTAGGAACAATCCTAACCAAAGACACCAAAGAGCCTCTCCAACAAAATTTTAACCTTAAAGAAAGAAATTGAAGAGACATCAGAAGATGGAAAAAAAACTCCCATGCTCATGTGACCTGGGAAATTAACATGAAAAATGTCCATTCTACCAAAAACTCTTTATAGATTTAAGGCAATTTCCCAATTCAAAATCCCAGAAGTTTCTTACAGGCCTGGATGAACAAAAGTCCTTAAATCCATTTGGAAAAACAAAAGACCCTGAATAGCCAAATCAACCCTGGGCGAACAGCGCTACACAGGGGGGGGGATCATCTATACATTAGACTTCACACTGTTCTACAGGGCCATTAGTCATAAAAAAACAGCCTGGTACGGTCGTGCTACATAAAAAAGACCCCCTGGTTGACGATAATGAAGAAAACTGAAGATCAAAACCTGATCACTGCAGAGCTACTGCCACGGCCCATGTTTATTTTCAGCTCTTTCACAATAGCAAAAAAGCTGGAACCAACCCAAATGTCCCTCAAGTGACGAGTGGATAGAGAAAATGTGGTACATCTACACAATGGAGTTCTATACAGCAGTAAAGAAAGACGACATCATGAGCTTTGCAGGAAAATGGCTGGAGCTAGAGGACATCATGCTGAGTGAAGTAACACAGTCCCAGAAAAACAAACGACAAATGGTATCCCTCATCTGTGGATGCTAGTGCCAATTACCCAGTTGTAAGTATTTCTTGTGCATGGCCCCTTGAGCTTTTGTCCAAAACAGTTGGGAGTGATGCATCTTGGAAACAAAAACAACAACAACAGAAAGGACTGCATCAAAGAACTGACTGAAACAGTGAACTTCTGCTCAAAATAGTCAACTTCCCCATGGAGAATATTGAGAAAGCCTGAGATTGAGATGAATAGCATGTTTGGCAGAATGCATGAGCTCTGGAGGGGTGGGGGGATGGGGGGGACATGGGTCTAGATCTGATAAAAAATATGTATAAATAAATTAAAAAAAATAATAAAGTAATAAAAATAAAAAATATATATCAGGATTCTGCCGGGTGTGGTGGCACATGCCTTTAATCCTAGCACTTGGGAGGCAGAGGCAAGTTCCAGGACAGCTGGGGCTACAGGGAGATCCTGTGTCAAACAGAAAATAAATAAATAAATAAATAAATAAATAAATAAATAAATAAATAAATAAAATAATTAAAAAGTGGTATTAATCTGCATTTCTTTAATTATTAACAACGTTGAATTTTTTTTTTTTTTGGTCTTTTTGAGACAGGGTCTCCCTGTAGCTCCAACTGTCCTGGAACTTACTCCGTAGACCAGACTGGCCTTGAACTCACAAAGATCCGCCTGCCTCTGCCTCCCAAGTGCTAGGATTAAAGGCGTGAACCACTACACCCGGCCAACGTTGAACATTTTTAAAGATGTTTCTCAGCCATCTCTAATTCCTCACTTATGAAGTCTCTGTTGAGTTCTTTGCTCCATCTTTTGAGTGGGTCATTTGTTTTCTTTATCCTTTGTTTTTTGAGTAGTTTATATATTCTGGAAATCAATGCTTTGTCAGATGTTTCTGCAGTGAAGCTTTCCTCCCACTCTGTGTGTTTTCTCTTCACTTCCTTGATTGTTTCTTTTGATGTACAGAAGGTTTTGAGTTTAATGAGGTCCCATTTGTCAATTGTCAACCTTAATTCTTGCGCAGCTGCTGTCTGATTTAGGAAGTCTTTTCCTATGCCTATGTCTCGTAAGGCTGCTGCCAACTTTTTCTTCTATCACCTTCAGAGTTTGAGGTTTCACGTTGAGGTCCTTAATCCATCTGGACTTGACTTTTGTACAGGGCGAGAGGTAGGGGTTTAATTTCATTCTTCTACAAGTGGTGATCTAGTTTTGCCAACTCCACTTGCTGAAGATGCTGTCTTTCCTCCATTGTTTCTTCTTGGCCCCCTTGTCAAATATGAGGTGACTGAAATTGTATATGCTCAGGTTTGGATCTTCGGTTTTGTTCAAAACTTTTTGAATAACAGGGTAAGATTCTGGGTTAAGTTTTGTAACCATCACACTCTGGTACACTTGAACCTCTAGTCCTTGGAGTGGACATAAGGCTTTGTGTGCTTGTGTGATGTTTCTCAGACTATGCCAACCTGCTAGTACCCATTTTGGTCCTTATAAGGACTAGTAAGCAGGATGGTTCTACAGCCCTTGGGAGAATCCAGAGCCATCTGGTCAAAGGCAAGGACAGTTTTGCTTTGTCTTTAGGGATGCAGAAACTTGATTGCTCCCATGTGGTGGATAACCTTTCGTCTGTGGCATGTGTTCTACCTGCACATCCTCTATTTTAGTCCTCATGACCTCAGTTTTCCTAGCCAGGAAGCTTCATCTTCAAAATCACCAGGAAAGAGACAGAGATAGCTATTTGAGGATAAACAATCTCTTCAGCCCAACTTAGGTGAAAGATGATTTGTCTCATCGGACTAAATCCTACACAGCGTGACTTTCGGTAGCTGTCCTGGCTCTCTGGGCTCATTTGGTGAAACTTTGTCTGATTTTTCTTGTTTGGTTTGTTTCAAGGTGCCATGTATTCTGTGCTGACCGCTAACTCACTGTGTAGTGAAGGATGAGTTTCTGATCTTCCTACATCCCTATCACAACTGCTGGGATTATGGGCTTGCACTGGCGCACTCAGGATATGTGTGGTGGGGCACAATCTCAGAGCCTCAGAGATGATAGACTAGCACTCTGCCAACTGAGCTACATGCCAGCTCCCTGGTTCTTCTGTTGTTATCAGCAACCAGATCTGGAAAGAAATATCAGTGGTTCTGGGGTTGCATCTGACATCTTTGAAGCTCAAGTTTTTAAAGTAATTTATTTTTTATGTATATGAATGTACTGTCTGCGTGTAGGTTTGTGCACCCATGTTGTGCAATGCTGCAAAGGTCAGAAGAGGGTGTCAGATTCCCCTGGAACTGGAGTTCTCCTGGAATTGGAGTTACAGAGAGTTCTCAGCCACCATGTGGGTGCTGGGGATAGAACCGGGTCCTCTGCAAGAGCAGTCGATGCTCTTAACTGCTAGGCTATCTCTCCAACCCCTGATGCTCAACTTTTTTTTTATTGATGCTTTGTGTATTTCATACATCATTTTCCAATTCAGTTCAGGCATAGTTCCCTTTCCCTTCCCCCCATCCCACCCCACCCTATCCCAGATCATGCATTCTGTGATAACTGTCCTGCATCTTTCTCTCAGTATCTGCATCTTTCTCTCAGTATTTTTTTTTCATTTTCAATAAGTGATAATTTATGAGTACAAGCATCCCTCATGTAAAACCAATTTGCAGGGGCTGGAGAGATGGCCTAGCGGTTGAGAGCGCCAACTGCTCTTGCAGAGGACCCGGGCTTGATCCCCAGCACCCACGTGGTGGCTGGGGGCCGTCTGTGGCTCCAGTTCCAGGGGAACTCCAGTTCTGGGGGGGGGTCCGAGACCCTCTTCGGGCCTCTGCGGCATTGCATGACATGGGTGCACAGACCTACGTGCAGACAGTACATTCATACACATACAGAAATAAATAAAAAAATAGAAAATATATAACAACAACAACAAAAAAAACCAATTTGCAGGCTGTTGTGCCCAAACCCCCACAGCCCCACCATCCGGGGGGGGGGGGCTGGTACGTCAATCAGGTTGATCAAATGAGTGTCCGCTCTATTGCGTAGGTTCACCATTAAACCCAATCAAAGCCCTTACATACGTACTGTTCCCCCTCTTCCGCAGATGTGTTCCCTAGCTTAGAAAAGGGCACGGGTTGGATAAGAAGCAAAAGAGTCTACTTTCTCTGGAGTTGGTGTCTTGGACTCTGATCACTTCTGGCTGTTTCCCTTCATGGTCTGACAGTTTGCCATGAATAACCTTTCGAACCTCTAATACAAGCACAAGCAATTAATATATAGGTATTTAAACACCACTAATAGTTATGGTAGGTTTACTTTTGGTATAGACACAGATTTTGGATGGTATGTTAATCCATGAATTACATGTTTTTTTCCTGTTAAATAGGACAGGGTCTTATTTTGGCTTATAGCATCTCCTAACCTGCAGAGGATGTAGCTTGTGGCATCAGCTGTTGGGTTATTCCCAAGGAGAGAGCCAATAGCAATTAGATTGGGATATACAGGCAATATGGCTGCCGCTGCTGCACAGTATTTCCCAAGCAGGATGAGGGTGGTAGCTGGGGCGAGGGTGGAGTCTGCTTGAACTCAAGGAGAACCGTATTTGCTTAGTAGTTTTAGTGGCCTTTGATAACACCTCTGTATTCCAGAGACCATCTGTAGACTTTACATGTGTGGTCGCAATACATCTTTCGCCATGTTAACGTCACATCTTCAGCCACAGGGCCTTTCGCCTCTCTTCTTGCAGGTATCCCAGTTTTAGAGGCAAGGAGCCTTTAACTTTGTGGGGCTTGGATCCCCTGGCAACATCTCCTTGGTAGAATAAGCCGATTGTTGATGTCAGAGCTCCTGTAAGTAAGATAGTTTGCTTAAGTGCATAACTTAAGGACTTTAGTATTATTGTGGTTCTGAATAGAGAATAATCCTTTCACAGTGCCTATTAGTTAGTAGTGTGAGTTTGTTATTTGATTTAGAGTAGTAATCCCATCCACCCCACCTTGGCAAATGTTCATTGTGCATGGTCCTGAGATATCTAAGCACATTTTCATACATGTGTGCAATTTGTATTGGGCATATTTCTCCCAACCCCTCCCCTCCAAGTCGTCCTCTTTCCCTCTTTGCTCCCCTGGACAGTTTTGTTTTTCTATTTCAATGCCATATAAATACATAATTATTATTATAAATATATAGATAGATATATATATATATATATAATGATATATATATATATGAGCCATAAATGAGAGAACTTGTATGTGCATCATTTGTCTCTCTGGGATTGTCTTAATATTATTATCTTTAGTCATGCCCATTTTCCTGCAAACATAACTTCATTATTCTTTAAGGTAAAAAAATTCATTATGTCTATATACCACATTATCTTCATCAATTCCTCTGTTGAAAGACACTTAAGGTCCCATAACTTAGCTATTGTGAACAGTGCTTCAATAAACAATGGCAGTGTGGAAGTGTCTATGTAATAGGTTGACCCCCGGTCCTTCCGGTAAATACCCAGGAGAGGTATAGATGCATCACATGGTAGGTCTGTTTTAGTGTTTTAAAGAAGTTTCATACTGATCTCTATGCTATCTGGAAAAGTCATCTCTTTATTTCAAGGTCCTTGCATTTGAGTTTTCCTTCTAATTGAATCTGCTTGGCAATGGGTCTCTTTATGTAGCCCTGGTGGGCTAGAACTTACTATGTAGACTGGACCAGCCTGGGGCTCATTGATATCTGCCTGCCTCTGCCTCCCAAGTGCTGGAATTAAAGGTGTGCAGCACTGTGTTCCCTCTTAAATTTTTTTTATCTTTTCGAGACAGGGTCTCCCTATAGCCCCAGGTTTCCTGGAACTCACTCTGTAGACCAGGCTGGCCTTGAACTCACAAAGATTTGCCTGCCTCTGCCTCCCAAGTACTAGGATTAAAAAATAGAATCTTCATGTGTTCTTCCTGTGTTTCCCTGCCAGTGTCAAGTCTCTTCCTGTTCATTGTACACTTAAAATCAGAAACATGAGTTATTGGTTGTATTAGTCATTTTTCCATTACTACAATAAATTATCTGAGATAGTTACTTATAAAGGGGAAAAATTTGTTTGGACTCTTTTTTGTGTTCTTATTCAACGTTAGCCTCATAGCTTTGGTTTGCCCCAGAGGCAACGCAGCAGAACAGTGTTTTTCATTTCATAACCACTAAGCAAACGAGAGGGAGGAGATAGCCAGGGTCCTATTCATATCCCAGGGATCAAAAAACTTCCCACTGGATCCCACCTTTTCAAGGTTTTACCAATTCATGGCACTAAGCACTGCCTTTCTTTAACACTGGGAGCTTTGAAAACATTTGGCAATCAAACATAGCTCTGGCTTACATTTAGATTTACATTGTTAGGACTGATGATTTGTGCATTGAAGAAGGATAAGCAAATGTAAAACTGAAGTTTAGCTGGGAATTTTTGAAGAGTGGAGATTCTCTGGACTTGAACATGGCTATGGAAACAGAAACCCCAGCAATTTGCATTTTTTTCCAACTCTCCTGGTGATTCTCATCATGCTAAGAAATTTACAACCAAGAAAGTTTGTTTCACAAAAGAGTCACCTAGGAAACAAACAAACAAAAATGTCCATGTCCAAGCTCCAGCTCACACATGTTAAATGAGGGTGTTTGGATGGGACTTGGTGTCAGTGTTTTTAAATGATTCCTTTAATTCTTAGGTGCATTCAAGTTTGAAAATTGGTGTTCTGAAGGAGAAAGGCTATGCGAATTCATTTATTAACTACCCAGACTATGGCTCACAGAACTACTATGAAGTATCGGATGTTGTATTAGTTACTTTACTGTTGCTGTGAATAAACACCAAGGCCAAGGGAATTTATAGAAGGAAGAGGTGAGTTGAGCTTAAGGTTCTGAAGGAATCAGAATCCATCATGGCAGGGAGGCATGGGGGCAGGAGATGGCTGGAGGAGAGAGAGAAACGCTCACGTCTTCAAGCAGTCACGAGAAGTAGAGAGTGACTGGAAATCCCACAAGTGTAAGGTCTCTCAACGCCTGCTCCAGGTATGGGCTTCCTCCAGCATGGCCACACCTTTGAAAGCCTCCCCAAACAGTACCATGAACTGGGGACAAAATGTCCAAATACTTGGAGCCTGTGGGGGACATTCTCATTCAAACAACCACAGATGTTGTCACATGTGTCCGAAATTATCGCTCACTAGAGCTTTGTGGAATCTGTTACAGGAGATTTCAGATGCCATTTACTTAATGTTTTCCTTTTATTTCACTTAATGTACTATAAATCCTCTGATGACATTAGTGCCACAGAGGTGAAAACCTTTCGAAGTGAAAATTCAATTCATAAATTGAATACATCTATGGATGCAGAATAGTAAACAATAAAACATTAGGAAACAGTAAAGTATGAAGAACAGTGTAACCGGGCAACAAAGAGCATGGTGGTCAGACTCCCAGAGGCGTAAGATGAGGAAGGGGCATCCAAAGCCCATACGACAGTCTCTGGATCATCCAGGGATGGACGAGCAGTGAGGTCTCAGCTCAGACAGGCTCTGGGAGCAGCATTCATGTGCTGTAGGAATGTGAGGGATCCCATCAGTGAGAAACTAGTAGTCAGCATGTGTTGAGCAGCAATAACCTTATCCCAGTAAACCGCTCCATCTTGGAGAAGAGCTCATTAAGATGCAAGATGTTATAATGGGAGGTCAAACGTTCCATCCTGCAAGGAAACCTGTTAAGCTCAGGAAATAAACACTCCAAAGTTTCAAGAGCTCCATGAAACTGACCAGAGTCAACAGATTCCTTTCTCCTTCAGCCGATATGAACAGTAAGACCTGCGGAGAGGCATTTTCAAAGCAGATGAGGTGCCTGGAAGAGCTCAGAAAAGTCAGTCGCCAACCTATGTTGCCTGCAACTTACCTGCTTTTTCGAGCATTCCTGGGATATCACCCATGTGGAGTGATGTCTTAACCCTAACCCTAACCCTAACAACCCTAACCCAAACCCTAACTCTAACCCTAAACCCTAATCCAAACGCTAACCCCAACCCTAACCTCTAAGCCTAAGCCTCCTCTTCTACAACAATCCTTGAGCCATGGAAGGTAGAGCTTTGAAATTGGTTTCCTAATCAGAGATAAGCACCCTGTGGCCTCTTGTTCTCTGCACATTGTGAGTTTCTGTATTAATCACCATTGGCAGTGTATTAGTCAGGGTTCTCTAAAGAAACAGAAGCAACAAGATGAATATATAACTATATACAATTTATTGATTTGCTCACGTGACGGAGCTCAACAATAGCGCCGAACTGGAGAGGCCGGGAATCCAGGGAACTGCTCAGTCCACAAGGCTGGATGTCTCAGTAGTCCCAGTCTAGTGCTGAAGGCCCAAATGGATTCCAGGAGATCTGCCAGTCTCAGTACACGCTGGGATCCGAAAGGTTGATCACAGCAGCAAGACAAACTCACCAGATGAGAGAAACAAGCCGCAGGAGGAAAAAAAAGGGACCAGCTCCCACTGCCGTGGCCTTAAATACTGCCAGCAGAAGGTAACACCCACATTTGGGGTGGGCCATCCGGGTTGAGGTGGTCCAATCAGAAGACCCTTTTCTCTTATTTGTTCCTTAGTCCAGTCAAGTTGACACCCAGGATTAACCATCACAAGTCCACCCCTTGTCAACTTGACACCCAATAAATAGCCTCTGCTTAAATGTCAATTGCAAACGATGGCAGGGTCATAATTCCACCTAACATGTTATAAGTGTCCATGTGCAATTCGCAAACATTATATCTTAATCTAAGTAGGTGGTAATGTCCTTGAAAGCACTTAGTCCTTCAGTACTCTAATAACATTAAATCTGACCAACACTTAACACATATCTCGTTGTACATTCAAAAAGGGAACACACACGTATCCACTTAATTAAATTATATCATATATATTATATATATATATATCTATATATCTCTATATCTGCACATTCTTAACCAAATGGACAAAAGTTAATATACTATTATACTCCACATTTCTGCAACTGTCCCACTTGGCTCAGCTGATATTTATGACTACCTTCTTCTACTACCCATTCTGATATTTACTCCACCATCAGCAAAGCACCTCTGAAGGTCTTTGGTCTTTCCTGAGGAGGAGTGACCTCATACCTTCATCCTGAAGGGTCTGGGCCATTTTATTGTCGTGTTCTGGTTTGGGTGTTGGGAGTTTCCCATTGACCTTAATCATAGGACAAGGTTAGCACCAGAACACCCCACAGCATCTCTGCCTCCAGCACTAATCTTCCTTGCCCCCATTGTGGAGAAAAAGTCCAATTTCCCCCTGGTAGTCTGTATCAATCACTCCTCCTACTACTTGTTTTTCCTCCTTAGCCTGTTGGCTTAAAGGCAGTAGCAGACCCGAAGTGGCCAGGGGGAAGTCTTAGCTTCTCAGTTCAATGGAACGTTTGCTGTTATTTCCTGGCAAAAGCACTCCCCCATTGGAGCCAAAACTCTAGACCAAGCAGGAGAACAAGGTTCGTGGGTTACAGGACGCAAAAATTTTCCTACTGGGTCACTAGGGTGATAGTGAGTGGAGAATTTTTTGTCTTTTTGAGACAGTGGTCTCCCTGTAGCCCCCGACTGACATGGAACTCACTCTGTCAGACCAGGCGGCCTAATGAACTCACAGAATCCACCTGCCATCTGTCTCCCAGGTGCTAGGAATTAAAGCGGTTGTGCCACCACGCCCAACCCAAGGGAGATTTTATTTACAGTTTCCTGTCCATTCCACCCATTGGTTCCTGGACCCATTGAATTCTGGCTATAGGAGAAACGTACCATATAGTGGACGTGCTGATTCAAACGCATATACTGCTTGCTGGAGAACCAATTGCCCCAGCTCCAGGGTATGTCTACCTAATTGGGCACTGTAACCTGTGTCTTAAGAGGTCCATTCCATCGTTATCAAGTCAGCTGCTTCTGGGTTGGATGGGGAACATGTGTAAGGACCAAGGGATACCATGACATGGGCCCACAGTCGCACTTCTTTGGCCTGTGAATGAGTTCCTTGGTCTGAAGTGATGCTGTGAGGAATCCCATGATGGTGGATAAGCCATTCTTAGTAAGTCCCTGATGGTAGATTTTGGCAGAAGCATCTACATGCAGGAAAGGCAAATCCCAACGCAGGAATAAGTATCTATTCTGTAAGGACAAAACACATGTCCCCTCCATGTTGGAAGTGTCAATGTAGTCAACTGCCACCAGGTTGCTGCTGGTCACCCCGGGAAATAGCCCCATATCAGGGGGGCTCAATGTTGTCTCTGCTGTTGGAAATTGGCACTCACAGCAGCAGCTGATAGCCAGTCTAGGCCTTAGTGAGGTGGGAAGTTCCATGCTGTCGGAGCCCATGCCTAACCTTCCATCTCTCGCCAACCATGACCACTTTGTTCATGGGCCCATTGAGAAAAACAGGGAAAGCTGGAGAAAAGAGGCTGACTATCCACAAACGAGTTCATCCAATCTACTTATTATTAAACTCATCCTCTGCTGAGATCACCTTTGATGAGCATTTACATGAAGACACAAGTATCTTCACATCCTTTTGACCATTCAGAGAGCTCTTATCCACATCCTTCTTCCCCAAACTGTCTTTCTCACCAATTCTCCAGTCTATGCTCTCCTCAAGTCCCTGACCATCCAGCCAAACCATTGCTACAGCCCATGAATCAGTATATAATGAACTCTGGCCTTTCTCCTTCCAGGCAAAATGCCACAACCATGTGCACTGCCGAAAGTTTCTGCCCACTTGAAGACTTTCTTCACCAGTGTCCTTTAGGGTTGTTCGTTCAGAAATTGGCTGTAATGCTGCAGTGTCCACCTCGGGTGGGTTCCTGCATAGCATGCAGAACCACCAGTAAACCAGGCCCTAGTCTTCTCTTCCTCAGTCAACAATCTATAGGGCAAACCCCATGAAACAAAGGTGCATGCTTAAGCCCTAGGAGACATTGTAACAGTGAGTGGAGACCATAGGCATTTGGGCAACTTCTTCATGTACTTGCTTGTGCCCTCAGAGCCTGCCCGGGCCCTTTGTCCCATATGTACCCTTCCATTTGACAATGTACTGGTGCTGTGCACGTCCTACTTTATGGCTCTGGTGGGTCAGATAACACCCAGTCTGATGGGGCGCTTCAGGTCGCTCATGGTACTTGGTGGCACCATTTCAAACGTTCAGTTTCCACTAAGGCACTTTCAATAGCAGTCTTAAGAGCTGTCTCTCAAAAGGGAGGGATAGTTGATTGTTTGCAGATGAAGTTGAGCCTGTCTCCAAAATCCAAGGTCCTCCGCTGTGATTCCCCTAAGGGAACCTGCCACAGACTCCCGACAGGCATCTCTATCTGCACTGATACCTCAAGCACCATATGAGTCTGCTGGATCATATGGCCCTAGGGGAGAGAGCCGCACTGCACGCCTGGACCTGTTGACAGAGCTTTTCCGTTCACAAGCCCCACTCATAATTTGCTGCCTTCCAGAGTCACATGATATATGGGTCATAGTAACAACACCCAGATGAGGAATGTGCTCCCTCCAGAATCCAAAAGACCACCAAACATTGTGCTTCTTTCTTGGTGGAGGGAGGGGCCAGGGCTGCAACAACTTATTCTTTACCTAGAAGGATGTCTCTGCATGCTCCAAACCACTGAACTCCTAGAAATTCACCGATGTAGATGGCCCTGAATTTATTGATATCTGGATTTATTTCCCTCCTTCATGCACATATGCTTTACCAACAAGATCTGGCTAGCTGTACCTCCTGTTCACTGTGCCAACATTCAACACAACATCATCATTATCGTGGACCAGTGTGAGATATTTGTGGAGAGTCAGGCGATCAAGATCACCTTTAACTAAGTTATGCACAAGGCTGGAGAGTTAACATACCCCTGAGGTAAGACCAGTAAAGGTATACTGTTGGCCATTGCCAGCCATGAAAGCAAATTGCTTCTGGTTGGTCCTTTGATCTGTATTGAAGAACAAGCATTGGCCAGACTCATAGCTGCCATACCAGGTCGGAGACCATATTAATCTGCTCAAGTAAGGACAACACATTTGGTACACGTGCTGACAATTGGTGTCTACTACTTGGTTGATTTTCGATAGTCAACTGTCATTCTCCATGAACTCATCTGTCTTTTGCACAGGCCAAATTGGAGAGTTAATTGGAGATGTGGTAGGAATACACCAACCCTGCATCTTTCACATCCTTGATAGTGGCATTAATCTCTGCAATCCCTCCAGGGTACGATACTGTTTTTGGTTCACTATTTCTCCTGGTAGAGGCAACACCAAATTGGTTTCCATTTGGCCTTTCCGACCCATAATAGCCCTCACTCCACAGGTCAGGGAAACATGTGGGGATTCTGCCAATTTCTACCATTATATCTATCCCAATTTATACATTCTGGACTGGGGAAATAACACAGGATGCGTTCTGGACCCACTGGGCCCACCTGTGAGTCAGACTTCAGCCAAAAATCCCATTTATCACCTGACCTCAAACTCCATTATCAGCCCTACTTTAACCCGGGCAGGGCCACAATGCTTTTTAGGGTCTCCTGGGATCAGGGTCAATCAGAACCAGGATCAATAGGCCCAAAAAGCTTGATTATTTCCTTTTCCCCAGTGTACAGTTACCCTATTAAAAAGGCCTCAGTGTCCCTCTGGGGAGGACAGGAGGAAGCAAACACGCTATATACTCTTTGGTTATTGTGACCGGTCCTTCCCTCATTGGACCCTGGCCACCCCTTCATTCAGGGGTTTGGGGTCTGTGAACTGTCTCTAACTGGAAACTGGTTAACTGGGCGGGATTCGCTACTCCTGAAATCCAATTGTTGACATTCCTGTCGTTTTGTTCTAGAGCTTTATCGCTTATACAGATCAAATACAACACTTAGT
This sequence comes from Rhizomys pruinosus, assembly GCA_009823505.1. NCBI lineage: Eukaryota > Metazoa > Chordata > Mammalia > Rodentia > Spalacidae > Rhizomys > Rhizomys pruinosus. Next base: position 628,138 of record VZQC01004268.1, read on the forward strand.
AGGCTTCTTATGTATTTGGTTCCTTGGCACGCCATGATTAATTAGCCGTTCCAAAGATCATTTCGGTCATGCCTATAGGTATTTTTTTGCCTTTGCCACCCATTATTGATAACTACGTGGTACTATGCTCATCTGGTCTCTGCGATTCAGTGCTGTCCACCTGACGACCTACCCTGAGGGCCCTGTTAAACCTTTATGTGTACATTTATTTATGAAGGGAGCCAAACTTCTCTAACTGTAAGATCTGGCATAAAAGAAAAAAGAGCAAAACAAAGCTCTTCAAATGTTTTGGGGTCCTGCTCAGTATGTCCAGCTATAAATCAGTGGAAGGCATGTCCTCTGCTTCCTCCATATTGTGGGAGAATGGGTTTTACGCCTTGATCCAACTCGGCATGCCCATTTGCCTGCCCTCACAATCCCTTCATCAATATCAAGCCAAGGAATATCAGGCTATCTCTAACTCGCTGTTAGTTAGGCCATGTTTTAATAAATCATCAGCCAACCAATTCAAATAACTTTTTTAAACACCTTTTTTTTAAACTGCTCGAGGCTTCCATTGTTAAAACTAGAATTCTCTATTCAGTGGCTCATATCGATAAACTCAGTAGTGATCCAATTTTATCTATTCCTTCCACCATTATCCACACCTTAAAAAATCCATTCCCAACATATTCTTAGGCTTCTGCCGAATGAATCAGCAAACTCATTAATTTCTTTCGTGTATATCAGTACCTCCTCGTGGACCACACTTTCTATCTCACCTTAGGTGGTTTGCTTAGTCTTCAATCGGGTTATAGGTCTCAGAGGCAAACATGTTGGGCCTGAGGGACATTAGCTTCCCACTGGGGGGGGGATTAGTTCCTCAGGCAAGGGTTGGGAGGGGGATCTGCAGGGTGTGGCTCTCTGCTGAGGGTGGGGAGATTAAATTCCTCAGAAAGATAAAGAAAAATCCCTCAGACTCCGACGGGTTCAAACCTCCATCATCATGTGTTCTCCCACACAATCTCCATCCCAAATTTAGGTTCCACCCTTTCCCCACCCAGGCTCTCACTTCAACCATATAATAAATCAATAAATGTAATGGTAAAAAACAAACTTAAGGACAGAAACTACATAATCTCTCAATTTATGTCTGTGGGGCTGCTGACTCTGCTGTTGAACAGGCTGAAGAAGGCACACCCTCGGGCCAGCCCTGTGGCCAAACACACAGCCACAGAACTGATGGTCCTGCAGCCAAACACGCAGTTGTAGAACTGCTGGCTCCTATGACCAACTGAGCCAAAGAACCAGCTGTGGAGTTCATGGCCCCACAATCAAAGTCTGGCTAACAAAAGAGACCAACACTTAAGGCCTGGGGATTTGTCAGGTGGTGCAAATCCATAAAATCCATTTATTCCCATACAGCCAGTAGCTTAAATAGGACTGGGGCTGCAGCCTCTACATCATGTGACATCACCTCGGAGTAGCCAATCCAAGGCCTCCATACCATCACAAGTCATCCCAACTCATGAGGCATATTCAGAAAAAGGATGCACTGACAAGCAGCAGCCAACTGTGCCCTCTATAACTAGTATTGCTAGAGAGATTGGTAGCCGGGATATGCTCAAGATACATCTGAGTCCAGGATTGTTGTCTCACAGATGTCAGAAAGACATCTGACAAAGTTCAAAATGACTTCATGATAAAATTCCATAAAGTTAGGAATCGATGGAGTTCCTCAAATATAATAAGGCTATATACAACAAACCTATACCCAGTATTATATCAAACGGAGACAAATTGAGACCATTTCCCTTAAAATTATGGCCACAAGGATGCCCACTCTCTGTTTCTCCTATATATATATATATATATTTATATATGTAGTGCTCAAAGTCCAAGCTATAGAAATTAGACAAGAGAAAGGAATAAAAGGATAAAAAGAAGAAACAGGTCAAACTATCCCTATTTACAAGTAAGATGATCCTATACTTTAAAGTCCCTCTAGAATGTACTAGAAAACTCTTAGCTCTAATCAATACTTTCAGTAAAGTTGCAAGACACAAAATGAACACAAAAAGATAGCCTTTGTATATGCCAACAGTATATTCTCAGAGAAAGAAATTAGGAAAAATATCCCATTTACAATAGCTCCAAAAATTAACTTAGGAATACATCTCACCAAAGAGAAAGATCTCTACAGTGAAGACTTGGAGACAAAGTCTAAGAAAATACTAGGCAACAGAATTTCCATACTCCTGAAGTAGAATTAATATTATGAAGGTAGCTATATTACCAAACTTAATCTATAGATTTAATGCTGTCAAAATTCTGATATCATATTTCAACAATCTAATAAAACAATTCAAGAACTTATATGGAACCACAAAAGACCACAAATAAACTAAGAGATCTTCAGCAATGAGAGCAGAGCTGGAGGTCTTACCATACTGGGACCTCAAACTATACTACAGAACTATAGTGATGAAGACGTTGGTACTGGCATAAAGACAGACATATAGACCAATGGAGCAGAGAAGAGGAGCCAGAACTAAACTTACAGAGCTATGAGCACTTTATTTTTCACAAAGGAGGCAAAATCAAGCAGCAGAAAAAAAAAGATAGCCTGTTTAAGAAATGGTGCTGGCAAAACTGGATATCCACCTGCAGAAGAATTAAATCAGGTTCACACCCTTGACATTCCATAAAAATCAACTTGAAATGAGTCAAAGAACTGAATTTAAAACCACTCTTTTTTTTAACAATAAGTAATAAGTTATGAGTACAAGCATCCTTCATGTAAAACCAATTTGCAAGCAGTTGTGCCCAAACCCACACAGCCCAAGGGTCCCACCATCCGGCTGGGGGGCTTGTATGTACAATCATGTTGATCAAATAAGAGTCCAGTCTATGTTGCTGTAGTTTCACCATTCACCCCCATCGCAGCCCTTACATTCTACCACGCCCCCTCTTCCGCATATTGTTCCCTAGGCTTAGAAAAGGGGCACAGGTGGGCAAGAAGCAACACAGTCTACTTTCTCTAGAGATGTCATTTTGGACTCTGATCAGTTCAGGCTGTTTCCTTTCATGGGTTGACAGTTTGTCCAGGAATAACCTTTCAATCCTACTAATGAAGCACAAGCAATTAGATATATAGGTATTTAAACAGTACTAATTATTATGGTAGGTTATTTTGGTATAGACACAGATGTTTGGATGGTATGCTAATCCATGAATTATAGTTTTTCTGTAAAAGATGACAGGGTCTTACTGTGGCTTATAACATCTGCTAACCACTAGAGGATGTAAGCTTGTGGCATCAGCCGTGAGTTATTCCTCCAAGGAAAGAGCTACTAGCCAATTAGATTTGGGATATACAGGCATATGGCTGCCACTGCTGCACAGTATTTCCAGGCAGGTGAGGTGTAGCTGGTGCTGACGGAGGAGTCTTGCTTGACTCAAGGAGACCAATATTTGCTTTATTGGTTTAGTGGCCTTTGGTAACACTCTCTGGTATTCCAGAGACCATCTGTATACTTGCAAGTGTGATCTCAGTACATCTTTCCCATGTTTACATCAGGTCTTTGACAGCAGGGTCTTAAAACCACTCTTTTCCCCCTGGAACTGTAAGCTGTATAAACTCTTCCTTCTGAAAAAAAAAAACTTTGAAAGGCTAAAACTCCTAGATAAAACCATAAGAGATGCTCTTCAAAGATTGGAATAGGCAACAATTTTTGGAACAGAACTTCAGTAGCACAGAAGCTAGCTCCAAGTGGACACAGATGCAACCACACAAAATTTGAAAGTTTCTCCACAGCAAAGGAAATGATCAACACAGTACACAGACCATCCGCAGAATGGGGGAACATCTTTACCACCCCACTACAGATGAGAGATTGATATCTAGAATTTATAAAGAACCGCAGGAAATAATAACCACAGAATTACCAATCAACAAATGGGCTAATGAACTGAACAGATGCTTTTCAAAAGAAGAAATACAAATGGCCAATAATTTTTTAAGATATTTATCTATTTATTTTATGTGTATGAGTGCTTTGTGTGCATATATGTAAGTGTGCCACATTCATTTAATGCCTGTGGGAGTCAGAAGAGAAAATATTAATTCCCTGGAACTGGAGTTATGGATGGTTGTTAGCTGCCATGTGAGTGCTGGGTATTGAACCTAGCAGAATAGATACTGCTCTTAACCAGTTAGCCATGTCTTGAGCATACCTGCTTTTACAATATTTATTTATTTATTTATTTATTTATTTATTTATTTATTAATGTATGAATGTTTTGCATTCATGTATGTAAGTGTATCACATGCATGCGCCAATAACTATTTTTTTTTCCTTTTTTTTTTTTGAGACATGGTCTCCCTGTAGCTCCAGCTGTCCTGGAACTTGCTATGTAGACCAGGCTGGCCTTGAACTCAACAAAGATCTGCCTGCCTCTGCCTCCCAAGTGCTAGGATTAAAAGTGTCCACCATCACACCCAGCCTTCCAATAACTATTTTTAAAAGTGTTCAACATCCTTAGTCATCAGGATGAAATGAAAATTAAAACTACTTTGAGATACTACCTCACTCCAGTCAGAATGGCTATTACCATGAAATCTGACTACAAATGTTGGAAAGGACGCATAGTGTTTGGGACTGGCAAGTGTTTTTCGAGTGGCTCGCTTGATCTGGCTGTATGATGTTACTTGTGAGCTGAGAACAATAAAGTGATTTTTTTAAAGCTTTCAAGGGTAGGAGATGCATAGAGATACACAGACGTTCCACGGGAGCATTCCAGGATAAAAAAAACGTCGGACACGCCGGGCGTGGTGGCGCACGCCTTTAATCCTAGCACTTGGGAGGTAGAGGCAGGCGGATCTTTGTGAGTTCAAGGCCAGCCTGGTCTACAGAGTGAGCTCCAGGACAGCTAGGGCTACAGGGAGACCCTGTCTCGAAAAGACAAAAAAANAAAAAAAAAAACGTCGGACAACTTGGGGAGAATCACTGTACATTACAAAGAACTAAATGAGCCAGTCCCCACTGCCACTGTATCCCATATTGTTTTTTGTTTTTTTTTTTTACTTTTTTTCTTTTTTGTCTTTTTTTGAGACAGGGTTTCCCTATAGCTCCAGCTGGCCTGGAACTCACTCTGTAGACCAGGCTGGCCTTGAACTCACAGAGATCGGCCTGCCTCTGCCTCCCAAGTGCTGGGATTAAAGGCGTGTGCCACCAAACCTGGCTTACAGACGGTTCTTAGCCGCCATGTGGGTACTGGGAATCCAACCCAGGTCCTCTGCAAGAGCAGTCAGAGCTCTTAACCACTGACCCATCTCTCCAGCCCCATGCTCTTTTGATTTTAAAACGTGATAAAACATAGTATATTTTCATGTTGTCTTAGACTTTACTGATGATTTACTCTAGTATCTTCTTAGTTGCAAACTTCTGTGATCAGCTGATACTTACTCAGAATGGATGACAGTGGATTTTCAGAGAATTTCACTAAGGTTATTTCTGTATGTCCCATTTTTCATTATGAGATCGTGGTTCAGGACTTTACATTGTTGTGAGGACTCTTCTCTGTAAAAATGTTTCCTTACATCTAGATAACATAGAGCTAACCCTTCAGTGTTTTTACAGATTTAGAGGCCCATTTGATATATATGCAAGTATATCTAAAGAAATAAGGATAGAAATTCAGTTTACAAAGGCCATGAAGTCAAGGTATATCTGTATAATTCTTGGGTGCTTTATGGTTTGTTAAGAAACAACTGATACCCACAAGATGATTTAAAATATTCTACAACACTTAGGCATATAAATATTAAAAAGTAAACAAAAAATAAAAAAATTGATGCTCCCCAAAGCCATAAGGTTGAGATTAAAACTCCCAGGGCTTAGGATTGGTTACCTTCCTAAGAGTTGTTGGCTAGACATGCCCTAAAATCCCCTACAACAATAAAGACTATCGGCAGTGCTATTGATTGCATTCCAGCACTGGATTGCTAAATATGTTATATGCTCTGGTTGTAGGACTGGAAAAATAAAGTTATGACTAAGGTAAAAGTGTCCCCTCCCTACAGGCTAGCTCCTGTAGTATTGCTAGGGAGAATTATGCCCGAAGTCCTACCCAGCTGTGGATCCTGTGTGCTTCACATGGAAGCGTCAGGCGAGATGTTCCAGTTAGTACGGTAGTGATGTAAATAGTTATAGATAGAACCAACTTTTTGATTGGGACATAAGGCACACTCTGTAGGGGGATAGTTACATCTGGCGCTGGAAATTTAGACACAAACCCATATCTAGGGAAGTCATAAGCCCCAGTGGGTAGACAACCGTTGTTGCTTTGTTAAATAAATATGATATATTGGCTGTGGTGCCTTCCTCCATTTGTGTTTATAACCATAAGTTATGACTGCTGTCCATGTCCATTTGGATAATTTTCCATGTTTGGTTTTCTTCCTCACTTGTTTATTGTAGCAGGAAAAAAATAACACAAGTATCACCCCCAGCCAGTCTGGGGGTAGAGAAATGAGAGGGCAGTACAGTTTGGTGCCCCAGTAGAATCAGAGGAGGATAGTTAGACATCTACATTACCCTCCCCCAAGGCTCAGGAACACATGACAGAAGAGGAGGAAGAAAGAATATCAAAGCCAGAGAAGGGGTGGAGTATTGTGCAATAAGTTCTTAGAGCTAAAACCTTCAGTTTTGGAGGACAACTCCTTAAGACTTGAGATGTTCTAAAGGGAAGTCAGTCATTCCATCCTGCAGGGGAGCTTGTTAGACTCAGGAAGTCCCTGAAAAGGAGCAGAATAGGCTCCGACTAGCCGAGCTTCTGTAAAAAGAAATTCTCCAGCCTTCTGGCTGCCTGTACCTTGTGCAGTGAGCTCCCTTACCCATTTTCCTGCAAGTAATTCCAATAAACTCATTGGTTCACCAAGTTGATTTTGATGATATTCTTTCTTTCATCTGTCATTGGCTTTCTATCTGGAATTAGTAGATGTTTGTTAACATCTCCTGGGAATAGTGTCATACAACACCATGTAACTAAATGGAAGAATTCAGAATAGGGGACACCACAAAGACCATGTCTTTCTGGTGCTAAATTGTAGAGATGGTCTTGGATGCACGTCAGACTTCTCAGGGAGTGTGGGAGAGGAATGAGGTCCAGCTCTGGTGGTTTAAAGAAATCCATATTAAATATGGGGGCGGCTCTTGGAGGTAGGTTCAAACATAACATTTTGGCTTAACCGGTGACTATACTGAACACTCCATTGCTCCCTCAAAATATGGCCAGGAATGCAGTCTTCTCAAGCCTGCAAAGCTACTAGAAAAATTCTTACTATAAATGTGTAACTTTTTTTCTCATAGGCAGAATTACTTTGGAAAGACCACTCTTTAAAAAGAAAAACCGCTTATGCATTTTTAGGCAGAGATGAGAGCTCTCATTTTGCCGTATGTATTTTCCCAATATAAAGGAACACTAACAAAAGCTGAGAAGAGGGAGGGGATCCTAGATGTGAATCCAGAAACTAGAATCTACAGACCAAAATTGAATAAAACACACTGTGTTCTTCCTTCGATTAGAATAAAGAGCTATAGCAGATGTTTTGTTGTGTGTGTGTCCTAACCTTGCCACAATTATTTGGGCAGGAACTTGGCTCTTCTGAGAACTCGGTTAGTCTTGTAAAGCAGGAAATAAGAGGCAAGCCACATGCTACTAATATTTGGTTGAGTTGGGAAGCAGTGTTGCAAGACACAAAGAAGGAAAATGCCATGTTCTGACAATGGTCACACCACAGAAAAATATGGCCATAGTTCAGTTCTGAGTTAGAAAAGAGACAGAAGTTCACAGAAGACTTGGGGGAGGTGTGAGACCCCAATGATCAGGCTCCAATGCTGCAAATGCATCTATGATGGTGCAGGATGCAGAAAGGATTGGTGCAGAGCATTTGATAAAGTAGAGATCCTAGCAATGACAACTAATCTGATAATCCTACAGATGTTTCTGAAGAAAGCTAAGCTTCCTGAAAATTACAGTAGTTCCCACTCCTAATAAATATAGTCTGGAAAAAGAGGAGGGGTGGAGTTAGAGGTTTATGGAAGAAGGTCAGACCAAGGAAGCAATAGCTAAGATTCAGAATCAAACTTTGATGAGATCAGTCAATGGTTCTGACTCAAGTCTGGAGAGTGTCCTGAAATAGATGTCTTCTCTTTGATTAAGAGTGACTTGTTATAGCCCATAGATTTCAAGGGATTGGTCCATCTTATCCAAATTGTTAACTTTATGTATAGAGTTGTTTGTAGCTTGTAGAACCCCCCTAGTTTCCTTTTAAAGCCTGTGGTCTATGGGGTCTGTAGTGATATCCCGCTTTTGGTCTTGATGTTGGTCATTTGCTTCTCTTACCCTCCCAGCTCCATGGTCTATTTGGTTAGAGTTTTAATCAGAAAGCCACTGGTGCTGTCACTGATTTGTAGCTATTGTTTGTGTGCTTTTCTTTTCATGTATTTATGTTCTTAAGTTCTTTCTTGCTTTTTTCTCCTTTGGTTTGGGCTCTACTCTTTTTTTTTTCTGATTTCTTAAGGTATGAGGTTAAATTATCAACCTGATATCTTCTTTTCTTTTGAAATCTGAATATTTAAAAAATAATTCATTTTGGGGCTGGAGAGTTGGCCTAGCAGTTAAGAGCGCTGACTGCTCTTGCAGAGGACTCGGGTTCGATCCCCAGCACCCGCATGGCAGCTAAGAACTGTCTTTAACTCCAGTTCCAGGGGAATCCGACGCCCTCTTCTGACCTCCTCGGCATTGCACAACACGGGTGCACAAACCTACATGCAGACAGTACATTCATACACATACAAGAATAAATAAAAATAAAAAAGTTCATTTTTATTTTTGTTTTATCTGTATGAATGTTTTGCCTGCATGGATGTAAATGTACTTGTGTCATGAAATGCACACAGAGGTCAGAAGAGGGTGTCAGATTCCCTGGAACTGTAGTTAGGAATGGTTGTTAGCCTCCATGTGGATGGATGTTGGGAATCAAACCCAGATCCTCTGCAAGAGCAACCAGTGCTTTTAACCAATGAGCCATTTCTCCAGCCCCTGAAATATGGACATTTAACGGTATGTTTTCTTCTTTTTAGGTATAAGCATTAATGCTCCTAAGTTTTCTGTCAGTACTATTTTAACTGCATTCCATAAATCATAATATATATTTATTTCCTTCCAGATTAAAATATATTCTAATATCCCCTGGGAATTTTTCTTTGGCCCATAGATTACTTTAATTTCAAAATATTTAGAGATATTTTTATAGTAATACTCTGATTTTTTTCTCATTTAATGTCATTATGATTGGAGCACACATCGATTTCAACTTTTTTTTTTTTTTTTTTTTTTTTTTGTCTTTTTGAGACAGGTGCTCCCTTTTAGCCCATCTTGCTTTAACTTATCTTTATACCAGGCTGTTCCCTGACCTCGCGAATATCCTTCCCTGGCTCTGCCTCCCGAGTGCTAGGATTAAAGGCATGTGCCACCATGCCTGGCTGATTTCAACTCTTACAAATCACTTGAGGCTTGTTTAATGCCCTTAGGATACAGTCTTGGATGGAGTGTTAGTGCCAATTTCCTCATTTATATCCTTGCTCACTTTTCATCTAATTCATCTGTTAATTTCTGAGTGTAAATATCTCCAGCTGTTCTTGTTAATTTACCTATTTTCTCTTTCAATTTTTCTATATTTAGTTTCATACAGTTTCTTTTTAAAAATTATTTATTTGTTTATTTTTATATGTATGAATGTACTGTCTGCATGTATGTTTGTGCACCCATGTTGTGCAATGCCTCGGAGGTCAGAAGAGGTTGTCAGATTCCCCTGGAACTGGTGTTAAAGATAGTTCTCAGATGCCATGTGGGTACTGGGAATCAAACCCAGGTCCTCTGCAAGAGCAGTCGGTGCTCTTAACCACTAGGCCATCTCTCCAGTCCCACAGCTTAATTCTTATTGCCAGAGGCAAACAATATAAGGTGGTTGTGTTTCATTGGAGAATTCTGTATTTAATGACCTCCTTCTTCTTGATAATCTTCCTCATTTGGACTTCTACTCTGACATGAATGTAGTCACTTCAGGATTCCTTCGAGTGGGATTTTTGTGGTATTTTTGGCCTTTCTTTTATTGATCCGAATGTTTATATTTAAAGTTTATACTTTGGGGCTGGAGAGATGGCCTAGCAGTTAAGAGCGCCAACCACTCTTACAGAGGACCCGGGTCGATCCCCAGCACCCACATGACTGCCGAGAACCGTCTGAAACTCCAATTCCAAGAGAACTCCAGTTCCAGGGGAATCCGATACCCTCTTCTGACCTCCGCGGCATTGCACCACACGGGTGCACAGACTTGCATGCAGACAGTACATTCATACACATACGGAAATAAATAAAATTTAAAAAAAATTTTAAGTTTATGCTTTATACTTGAGTTTTTTTAATCTAATATTACCGTCTCTTTTTTGGTTGGTACAGTTGCTAAAATTCTTTCTGGGATGCATGTAACCCAGCATGTCACCTCCTTCTCCTATGATCCCAAAGGCATAGGGGGGTACAGACTCCTCAAACCAGTTTGGAAAATTCCAGCCAATTTAATTGGGCTTGCTTACAGAGTAAATGGTGTGGGGGTTACTTACAGGAATGTTGGTGCTCCCTGTCCTTCATGGCCATACGGGAAAGTTTCCATCCTGGAACAGACCCTGCGTCCTTTGCCCAAGATGGTGACAGAGAAAGAGAGCCTGGCCTCAAGACATTCTCTGTTTATGTACCCTTAACCCCTCCCCCTTGTACAGCCTCGGCAGAGTGGCTGGTTGGGAGGGGTAGCCGACTCCGCTGGCTCCTCCTGTTCCCTCAGAAGGTCAACAGTCAAGTTTATAATCCTGGGCAGGCAGGTGGCCCTAAGCGTGGGAAGACTTTTGATGTCCAAGTCAGTTTTTTCAGAGGATGGTCCATGCTACAGGTACATATATGTATTAGTCACTTTTCTGTTGCTGTGATAAACCACCATGACCAAGGGAACTTATAAAAGGAAGAGTTTATTTGAGCTTACGATTGACGATTCCAGGGAATCAGAGTCCGTTGTGGCGGGAGGCATGGTGGACGGAGCTGGAGCAGAAAGCAGAGGTTCCTTAGGAAATCAAGAGAGAGAGACTGGAGACTAGCAAGGCTTGTTAAGCTCTCTAAGCCCACCCCCAATGACTACTTCCTCCAGCATGGCCACACCTTCTAAGATCTCCCCAAACAGCGCCACCAACTGGGGATAAAATGTCTGAATACTTAAAGCCTATGGGGGATATTCTCATTCAAATCACAATATACAACTATAGAAGTCTTATAAACAAATAGCTCCTTTTATGTAGTGCCTTTTGTATTATACTCGTAAAACATACTTATTTAGTTCCCTAGAAAAATCCACCAGGAAATGTTTACTTTTTGCCTTTGATAGTTACACTTGCTGGAAGAACTTTGAAAGAAAAAAAAAATGTGTCATTCTGTTTACCTTCATATTTATCATTTCTGATGGTTTTCTTCCTTTTCCAAGTTCTTTGTTTCCCTCTGGTTTGTTCGTTTGCTATTTTCATTTATTGGTTACTTTGTTGTTGCTTTCATAAGAACTGAGAGAGAAAAAGAGAAACGCCTTGATTTCAACAGTTTGATTTTATTTTGCACAGGGCTTCTTTTATATTATCTGTGTAATTTTCTAGAACATTTCACTTCAGTATGGGAAAATTTTCCTTATAGTCACAATATTTAGTAAATTTGCATTTATATTTCTTTAAAAAAAATTGCACCACTCTGTTTCATTTCTTGTTCCAGGACTCTAAAATATAATGTTAGAACTCCAGTGTGCTGTTCCTCTGGTGCTGAAGACAGTTTTCTCACCTACCATTGTTTTTAAATTAAAACAAGTTTTTTTCTTCAAGTTTGATCATCTCTATTTATTTAGGTTTTTTTTTTTTTCTGTATGTGTCTAAATGTACTGTCTGCATGCAAGTTTGTGCACCCGTGTTGTGCAATGCGGCGGAGGTCAGAAGAGGGTGTCGGATTCCCCTGGAGCTGGAGTTCTGGAATTGGAGTTTCAGACGGTTCTCGGCCCCTGCTGCCTTGTGGGTGCTGGGAATCAAACCCGGGTCCCCTGCAAGAGCAGTCAGTGCTCTTAACCGTTAAGCCATCTCTCCAGCCCATAAATAGTAATGATGGCACTTTTTTTGTTTGTTTGTTTGTTTTTTTGTTTGTTTGTTTTTTGGTGTTTTTGAGACAGGGTCTCCCTGTAGCTCTGGCTGTCCTGGCACTCACAGAGATCTGCCAGCCTCCGCCTCCCAAGTTTTAGGATCAAAGGCGTATGCCACCACACCCGGCTGAGTGTACTGTCTGCATGTAGGTTGGTTTCCCACAGTCTGAGCTCTCTAGTCTGAGTATAATCTATGCAGCTGAGACTATCCTCAGTATGAAGTGACGAAACAAGAGACCAAATTGATGATGATTGCCTGAGTATTCTTCAGGCCACTGGAAACCCTTTCTTTTCTCAGTCTTTTATACCCACATTGCTACTTGTAAATGGCAAAATACCTCCCAGATTAGTGGTTAAACACAATAAACCTTTAGCAACTGAAATTTCTGTGATTTAGGATCCTAAATCAGTGGTAGGTAGGGCCACAGTCCCCTTAGGGTTGATGGAGAGGATCGGTTTCCAAGTTCACTCATATGGCCTTGATAGGCCTCAGAGTCTTTGATTCCAAGTTTTCCAAGTTCCCTTAGCTTGTTGACGTAATAAGGTACTCCTTGGCTGTGGGCCAAAGACAGACTTTTGCCACGTGTGTTTCCATAGGACATTGTACAGCGTAGCTCCTGGCTTTTCTCCAATTAACAAGGAAGGCAGTGAAAGAGAATGAAAAACATGGGAAACAAACTCTTTTTTTTCTGCTTATTCTTGAAAACGTCATTGGAATACTTTTGCCATATCTTGTTTATTTAAGTGACTCATTAATACCAGCTCACATTCAAGAGGAAAGAATTACAAAAGAGCACAAGTATCTGGAGGTAGGATAATTTAGGCAACTTGGAAGTTGCCTAAAACACTAATCTTAAACTGATTGTCTGGTCTCTGTGATTTATAAGGGTGTATTATACCTTTAGAACTTCTCTACATAACAAGGAAAACTATAAAATACTGTCACATGCTTGTTTTTCTTTCTTTTCTGGCAAATTTAGAATCCATCTGGGTTCAATTGAAATTAAGGATGTTAAAAACTGCAAAGCAGGTCTAGGAAGAGCCAAGGATATGGAAAATAAATGTGGGTATGTTTGGTGCATCATCTTAATGCTAGAACGGTTTCTTAGTCTGAATATTATTAAGTAAATTAAATATAAGAAACATCTGGCTGGAGGAAAACAAGGTACAAATTAAAAGGATGAACAGAAGTTCAAAGAGTATGTTCCAAACTGTTCAAGTTTGTAAAGACTGTTAAGTCTGAGATAAAATTCCCAAGGGATTAATTAAGCTACTGTAAAATTGACCTTTATCAAGCAGTGGAATGAGGAATCCTTACTTGTTTAGACTTTTCATCAGCTTTGGATACATTGCATTAAGGTTCTTGGGAGGGGGCTAGCAAGTTGAATGAACAAGGAGATTTCTCATAGTGCTTTGTTTGCTTCTAATATTGACTGGCAGACCACTTGCCCAAGTGGTCCATGATAGGATTGTATCTACTCCAATGTGAATCTAGACTGGATTCATACTGACTTTGGCCATTGGAATATGGCAGAAGTGATTCTTTCCAGTTCCAGACATGACTCTTAGCAGATCTAGAGGTTTCTGCTCTCTACCTATTGGAGTCACAGGCTATTACATAAAAAGTTCAGGCTATTCTCTTGGAGAGACTGCAACATGGAAATTCATTACACTCCATAAAGAGGAGTAGAGATACCTTTTGGATGTCTATGAACCATACCTCTAAAGAACTCCAGTCTTAGCATCCAACTGCAGTCGCATGAGAAATCTCAAGAAGAACTACTCAACTGATCCACTCAACTGAAAGAATTATGGGAAATCGCCCATTATCCTTTCAAGTCCTTGACTTTTTTTTTTAAACTGCAGAAAATTTTGATTTTTATTTAAAATATGGCAATCTATTTTTAAACTCAGTCCATGATTATAAAGTATTTCATTGAAAATTGTATAAAGTATGAAATAAACAATTTTATTAGATGGACTCATTTATTTGACACATTAAATTTGCAAATAAAAATATATGCAACTGAATAAAAAGAATCACATTCTCATTTACTCAATACACAACAGTGGTCAAGAATCATGAATTGTAGAATTGACCCCAGAACTTAATACAAAACACCCGGAAATGTTTCAAGCTTCTAACTTGATTGAATGCAGTACTGTACGGGCTTCTTTATACTCTTCAGCTTCTTCCAAGTCTTTTTCACTTTCTAGTATCTGCTGCAGATCAGTATACACAGCCTCTGTCTTCAGCAACAGGGTCTTACTTTCAAGTTCTGGGAAGCAATCAAAGTTTGTGGCAATAGCTTGTATAATTTTAGAAGTATCTTGGACTACCCTGACCCACAACTCAAAAGAAGGTTTCTCCTGTCTGGCACTGTTTCTTCTTATGTAGCCTTCAGTTATGCACATGGACTCATGTAGAGATATTGTATGTGTAATTTGTCATTAGATTGTTAGACTAATATGATGCCCTCTGGTTTCTCACACTAGATAGGCATTATTTCTCTCTCTCTCTCTCTCTCTCTCTCTCTCTCTCTCTCTCTCTCTAACCCTCCCTCCATGCCTTCCCCATTTAAAGTACCTCCATTTCCCCCATTTCTTCCTTGATAATACCAGTCTCCTATGACTCCACCTCTCTTGAGCTCCTTCTTTCTCTTTATCCCCAGATTTCCTTGTATAACCCTCCCAATCTCCCCCCCCATTTAAACACCTCCATTTTATCCCTTTCTCCCTTAGTAATACCTGTCTCCAACTATGCTCTCAGGCTCCTTCTTTCCCTCTACCTCCCTGGTTCCTTTCCATTTTCCTGGCTCCTGAAGCTACCTCAGGATACATAGTCACATATAAAGATTTGGTTCTAGAATCCACAAATGAAGGAGAACATAAGTCACTTGTGTTTCTGAGTCTGTTACTTCACTCAACAGTTTCTAGTTCCATCCATTTACCTGCAGCTTTCATAATTTCCTTTTTCATTACCACTGAGTGGAACTCCATTGTGTAAATGTACCACATTTTCATTATCCACTCATCAGTTGAAGGAAACTCAGGATGCTTCCATCTTTTAACTATTGTGAAAAGAGCAGCAACAAATCTGGATTTTCAAAAAATTTTAACATTTGTATTCTTTTGATAATTTCAAACACAAGTTCCATATTTGCATTATTTTCTCCCCTCTCTCTTCCTTTTGCAACCCTTCCCATGACACCCTCCATTCCTTTAATTCATGATAACTTTTTCTATAAATATTATTACACATATGTATATATACATATATACATATATATACATACATATATGTGTGTTTGTACAACCAAGTCCACTTGGCATGAAAAGTTTTATAACATGAGTGTGTACTTTGTCTCTTTCCATTTTTCTAGGATGTATGGAGTGTTTTCATAATATTTAATATTTTAAAAACATGCTTGATACTATGTAGATGTTCTCTGTATTCATCTAATATGCTTTAACCATTCTTTTATTATTTATTAAGGTTATTTCCAATAATCCCAACATTTAACTTGGATAACTGGTGCCATACATTCAGCCTCATATACAAAGTCTGTGCTTATTTCTTTTTTTGTGCTTATTTCTATTTCCTTAGAAACCCTTCCTACCTAAACGATATGGTCATTTATGTAGCATTTAAGGAAAATCAATAATTATAATATTAAATCAAGTCCACCAAGAACAAACCATGTAGATCAGCTCAACTTGCACCAAATCTTGGCCCAGGAATGGTAAGTGGAATTCATCTTCAGTACCAGCATTTATTAATTAACATGGTGACCTGGTGCTCCTTTTGTAGAAGGAGTACAAAACCACATCTGGGAATAGCAGGGAAAAACCCCTAAGATAAATGGGTAATGCTTAACCTCAAGGAAAGATGGAGGCACTCGAGCATTTGGTTTGTGTCTGCAAGCCCAGCCATTGCCAGTTCTGGGGCTGAAGATATATTCACTAATTTTTGCCAACATGAAATGCATAAAGAGAGGTTCTTGCTTTTGTTACAATGCATATTTCCATAATTGTGAGCACAGTTGAATGGTTTTCCACAGGCTTGGACTTGCTGAATTTATTTGTGAGATACTTTTCTATTATTTTTGGTCTACATTTTCAATTCTCTTGCTAATGTGTACTTATAAGAGGGATTTATATGTCTATGAGGATCATAAGATTTTTTTCTGTCATTTTCAATTTTTTATTTTATTTATTGCATTTTGTGATGAACAAAATGTTTCTATGTGGTCAAATAAATTAATTTTCTCTCTGGTCTTTTCTTTTTGTGCATGTTCAGACATTTTTCCCTGCCTTGTGATCTTATAAATATTCGTCTGCCAGCATTCCTAGTGCTGTTTTTGTATTATAACCACTGAATTCATTTCAGCATTTTGCCATACATTAACAGTACTGAATATTGTTTTCCTCCTAACCTACTTTTGATTTGTATTTTTCCCCATACTGTGAGATAAATAGTATTTCTTAAAAATGCTCTGAGTTTGTATTACATAACTATATCTTGAATTTTATTTATTACTGCTTTGCAAAGAAAGTGAACAGAGATCGAACAGATAGAGATGGAAAGTGGCAGAATGCGTGCCTGACATGTGTGAGGCCCTAAGTTTGATTCCCAGCAAAAAAGAAAACTAAAGGCAAAAGAAAACAACATAAAAACATGACAGAGAGATATATAACTAAAAGACGATGGCAGGAAGACAGAAATCTGTGAGCATGCAGAATATATTAATTATCTTAAGAATATTAATCACCTCTACTGAGGTTACTTGGCGTATTGCATTTCTAAAGGAGGCTTTCAAGAACAAATATTTTTCCTGAACATGGTTTTGGAAAGAAGACAATAATTTATGTTAAGGGGAAAATCAGAAAGATTATAAGCCCCAAATGCACCATCAAAACAGGATCTTTCCATATAGAGTTTAGAATCCCATGAAACTTGTGCTCATGAAATTTGCTTAGGATCATGTTCTACAAAGGAAAATAAGCATTCAGTTTCTAAAGTGAAAAAGCAAACTTTGGATAAAAGTAGACCCAATGAAAGTTCTGAGATTAAGTAATAAGGAATAGATGGGACATATAGTTATTCCTTTAAACTATTTTTCTCAATGATCTTGTCGTTGGTATAAAGGAAGGCTACTGATTTTTCTATGTTAATTTTATATGGTGTTGCTTTGTTGAATGTGTTTATCTTCCCTGGAAGTAGCATGATTCTTTTGCAGATGACATGGTTCTATACATAAAAGACCCTAAAGACTCCTTTACAAATTAGGATGCTTTGACTCCTTTTCCAATCTGCATCCCCCTCACCTCCTTCATTTGTCTTATTGCTCTAGCTAAGACTTCAAGTACAACAATGAACAGGAGTGGAGAGAGAGGACATCTGTGTCTTCTTCCTGATTTTAATGGACTCAAACACTTTGAGTCTCCATTTAGTATGATGTTGGCATGGAATTGTTGTAGATTGCCTTTATTGTGTTGAGATATGGTCCCCGAGTCCTTAGATTCTTCAAATGTATTTTGGATCATTCAAAGGCTTTTTATGCATCTAATGAGGTGATTATTTGGTTTCTGTCCCTGAGTTTTTCTACATGGTGGATTAAACTATCCTTATATCTTTGGTGTAAAACCAACTTGATCATGGTGGATAATCTTAGTGATATGTTGTAACATTTGGTTTGCAAGTATTTTGTTCAGAATTTTTATATCTATGTTCATCAGAGAGATTGTTCTATAATTTTCTTTGTTGGTTGGGTCTTTGTTTGGTTTTGATATCAAAGTAATACTGGATTTATGGAAAGAATTTGAGTATGCTCCTTTTCTATTTTATGGAATAAATTGAAGAATATTTGTATTAGTTTTACTTTGAAGGTGATAGGAATGGACTCTCTCTTTTACACTTGTTGACTAGAGAGCCCATAGATCTTCAAACAATACTATCTTTGCACTGTCTGACCCGCATAACTGGATAGTAGGTCTCTATTGGTGAATACACCATATACCTGAGTCACAGAGCAAACATGGAGAAATCAAGCTGGTACTGACCCTGAAGCTACAATTCTGCTAGTAGAATGTGCTATGAATGTTACTGGAAGAGAAAAGTAATCAATAGCCTTACCCAGGTGTGCATTCTGCAAGCTACAGTAACAACTGGCTTGGCAAAATATGCTCACTGGTGCAATAGTGGTACAAATATTATGGTATTAACTACTTTCTAATTGGATTAAAACCCACTTCACAAGAGTCCTTGCCTGACACTTACCAGGGCCAAGAATCTGTGATTAGATGGATCATTGACTATAATCCTATCATTCTGCTGAACAGACATAATATTAAATTGACTCATACTGATTTATTGTTATACCCATAGATTAGTGTGTGGTGAAGCACCCCAAGATTGCCCATAACTATTCCATATTTTGAGCCTCAGCTTAGCCCAGAAGTTAAAACTTAACTCTAAAATATGGGACAAATGTGAACTCTTAAACATGTTTTGGAATTAACATACAATTTATTTTTGGACATCATAATTTTGGTATATATGTGATGTATATATAGGCATAATTTGGAGCAATACAAATTGGAGGGAACAACAACAACAAAAGGACTGGGTCAAAGAACTGACTGAAACAGTATTCTGCCCCAAACAACAAACCTCTGCATAGAAAAACTTTTAAAAGATTAAGAAAAAGATGCAAGACATGTATGGCAAAATGCATGAACTTGGGTGGGGTGGGGGGCATGGAAAGGGGAATGAGTCTAAATTAGACTGAGAAAAGCTGTATGAAATACACAAAACTTCAGTAAGAATATGAAAAAAACTTAACTCAAAGTATGGGAATGAAAGAAAAGTTTAATTCAACTGAACTAGGCCAGGAGTTGGAGAACAGGTTGGCGTGCACCTGGTGGCTTGGGAACTTACTCCGCTAAAGCCAGATTCATGGCTTCTGCATTTTACGTTTGGCTTGCTTTCAGAGACTAAGAATTGTCCAGCCCTAAACTTGGGAACTTAAACTTTTCACCTCTGGATACAGTTTTTCTGTATAAAACTCCTTCCAACCATAGCTTGGGGCTACACATCTGGCACCAAATGCCCAGTATGTATAGTGGTCAGCTGACTACAAAGACTTTCTTTTGGCATCATTTTGTGTCTGGGTGGTTTTCTCTGGCACCTGTAGTGGGCAGGGAAATGAAAATCAAAGCTACGCTGAGCTTCCATATTTTTTACTCTAATTTTAGTGACTAAAACATTTCCTAGTTATCATATGTATTTTCCACACATATACATACTTTAAACATGGGCTGTGTACTTGTGTCTACACATTCTTCACTTTAACTGTATTTGGATAGTCTGTTTGGATGGTCACTCCCTTGACTCTGATGGAGGCTTAGAGATGTAGGGCACTCAGAGATGCCCATCTCATTCTTCTTTAGGAAAGAGAAGTTTTATATGTAGTTCCAGAGAACAGCTCTGTTCTGTCATAGCAGGATGATGGTTCTCAATGATGATTGCATAGTAAAGAACTTGGGGAATTTTAGAATAAAACAAAAGAGTAAAGATTCCCATGATTTCTGCTTGGTTTGGGATGTCCTGTGGATACCTCTGTGTCTACAGAGTATGACAGGTAAATGTGAAGCCAAGCATGAAACCTTCTGTTCTTGGGGCTGGACAACAAAGGTGTGATCGCTAAGAGGGAATGTCTACTGACTGTTCTCCTTTGGCATTTTTCAATGATTCATCCTTAGTGTCTCTCTTAAACGAGCACATGAACATTGGAAGGGATTTTGTTGCTTTTCTGATGCTCCCTAAAGACACAGGATTGGAGAGTGCTGATAGCTGAACAAGCCCCATGTTCCAGATGTGTTAGAGAAGTATGTGGGAAAGATCAGAACAGACTGTGTTCAGTAGAAGGCCATGGAATTTACTTATTTGTTCTTTACAAGAAGGAAAGCCCACACACAATTGAATTTTGTGGTGTTGGGGTAAAAAGACCCAGAAAATAATTTAAAAGAGAGTTGTTTTACATATTCCAGAGTGAAGTACATAAAAAGGAGTCTAAAAGAAAACTTTGGAAACTGGAGGCTTCACTACTATTAATTTCCTTTCAGGGAAACAAAATGTTTCAAATGCCAGCCTCTGCATGGGGTGGAGGGTGGGTTTTGTCTTCTGGGATACTGGAAATAGATGTTGCAAGAAAGCTTGACTGGCAGTAGATTGGTTGTTGGCACAGGCCGACCTGCAGCTTGCCAGAGCTGGAAAGATGGAGATGTTTTTTTCACTCTGTTGGATTTGGTTTACCAATCCTTCTCTTCCTGGGGATCGCTGGGTAAGATTAAGCCTTGGTCTTGGTACTTAGCTGGTAAATGTGCATTACAACCCAGCAGTAGTCACTTGAATATCTGTTGTTGTTTTTTTCTACATTGTCTCAATGATTTCAATGTGGATCTGTACTATGATGTTTCTGTGTGTCTTGGTCCAGTGAAGTTATAAAATAGTTATAGTAGACTTTGTGAGAAGAGTCATGAACTTCAGCTTCTGAACTTGAGTCTTTAATAGACACAAACTGTTCAGTACAAGACCAAACTTTCAATGTGGAAATTAGTGTTATTTTTTTTCTCTCTCTTGTTTCTTTTCCAACAAACTTTCTTAGCTCATAAAGAAAAAAAATACATAATGCCAGTCATGATAGTACACATCTATAGTTCCAGCACACAGAAAGCTGAGGTAGAAAGATCACAAGTTCTAGACCAGGCTGGGCTACATAGAAAGATCCCACCTACAAAAAGTTAAAATGGAAAATCGTATGGCTTGGGTTCATGAAGGCCTCTCTTTTCTATCTTTCTTAAACTCTTGGATGGACTCTACTAGACCCAGACAGGTGGACTAAAGGACGGGCAGACAGGAGTTGAGTAAGCCACATCAATAGCAGGAATCAAGTTGAGCTGGAGCCTTGGGGACAATCAGGAGTTCTCTGCCTGTCAGTCCTTGATGCACTGTAAGTATGCACTGTGCGCTCCAAAGAAAGGCTGATATCAGGAGGCCATCACCACTGGAGTCTGGGTTTCCAGTTTGACTTATTTATCTTATCAATACAGATTATTGTATCCCTATCAGTTTCCCAGCTTTGGGTCCAAGGCCTCTTTGACACTCCTTCCTTGTTAACCCTTTGTACCCACTCTGTAGCCTACCAGATATAGATCCACAGATAGATGATAGATAGATGGATAGATAGATAATAGAGTTTCTGTTTGGTATATAATGCATGATCGGAGAGTTAATATTATTAATTAAGAATAGAATAAAAGAACTTGTGCTTTCCTCAGCCAGCATTATCAAGGAAAGTGAGGGTGCTGCCATTGACACCAGACCTTATGAATCCATTGTTATTCAGTAAATTCTGACATTGTAGAAAGATTCAAAGGAGTCTGTCTATGATCTAGCACAGTCTTAAAAAGCATGACTTTAACCAAGTTGGTACAACTCATTAGAGTGGGAACTAGAAGGATGGAAAGATGAGTTCATCTCTATTGATTACCTTCTCACTGTGAGGTAAAATTCCTTGACCTTGCAGGAATGACATATTTCATAAGGTAGAATATATTATCCTCCAGCGATTAAATCAATAACTATCCAAATAAATACAGAGTTTCACCCATAGCTGAGTCACTTGGTAATCTAAACTTTAAAGTAGTAATTACAAAGAGACATTCTATTTGCCCCTCCAGAGTGCTCCTATTCATCCAGCGGTAAACAAAGTTACATAGGCAGGATCAGAAGCTCACTCATCTCTGCGCGAAGTAGAGATTTCTGATGATGAGGTTGTTCTGGCTTCTCCTTTGTAAGAGAGAGGATGAAGTGAAGGTGAGTGGAAGGGATCAGCAGAGTAGAAATGTGATCTTCAAAGACAGGACGCGGGCTGGAGAGATGGCTCAGTGCATAAGCACCCTTGCTGCTCTTGCAGAGGACCCGAGTTCAATTTTCAGCTCCCATATCATGTGGCTCATAACTGGCTATAACTCTAGCACCAGGGGATTCAAAGACTTCTTTTGGCCTTCACAGGTCCTGACATGCAGGTGCACAAACACTTTTACACACACACACACACACACACACACACACATTTTTTATTAAAAATACACTTTAAAAGACAGAATAAATTAAGATTTGAATATCTTTCCCTTGACTGTACTGTGTAGCTTTTGGACAGAAAGCAGCCACAAGAATGGACCATACATCTCTGCCCTGAGCAGCACAATAGGCTACAGTGAATGGTGAGATTATCCCCACTGGTAACTAGGGTTAAGGGAAGATGAGTGAGCCAACTCATAAAAGTGAAGGTTCAGAACCTAATACTAATTAAAACGCTGGTCTTTTGCTCATCGTGGGCTTATTGTTTTTAAATTGTATTTTTTGATTAGGTCTCCCTTAGTCTCAGCCTGTCACTATATGGATCACTCTAGTCTCAATCTCATGGAGATCTGCCGGCCTCTGCTTCCTGAGGCCTGGGATTAAATCAATTGTATTCTTGAAAACACTTTATTGGTAGAGCTGACGATGTAGCTCAGATGGTGGGGTACTTGTCTACAATCAAAGGCCTGGGTTTGATCCTCAGCATTGGATAATCTAGGTGTGGTGGTGCATACCTGTAATCTCAGCACTTGGGAAGGAGAGGCAGGAAGATCAGAATTTCATGGGGTGTCTTAGTGCTATGTAAGCCACCTCTAAGGATAATCAGAAATTCAAGGTCATCCTTTGCTACCGAGAAAGTTTGGGGCCTGGGGCTGGATAGATGGTCTAGCAGTTAAGAGCGCTGACTGCTCTTGCAGAGGACCCAGGGTTTGATTCCCAGCACCCACATGGTGACTGAGAACCGTCTTTAACTCCAGTTCCAGGGGAATCCAACACCCTCTTCTGACCTCCTCGGCATTGCACGACACGGATGCACAGACCTAAATGCAGACAGTACATTCATACACATACAAAATAAATACAATTTAAAAAAAAAAAAGAAAGTTTGGGGCCAACCTGGGATCCATTAGACCTTGTCTTAAAAAGAGAAAGTGTGGTGGTGTGCGCCCTAATCCCAGCACTCGGGAGGTAGAGCTAGGTGGATCTCTGTGAGTTCAAGGACAGCCTGGTCCACAGAGCAAGCTCCAGGACAGCTGGCACTAAAAGGGAGACCCTGCCTCAAAAATACCAAAAAAAGGAAAAAAACTAAAAGAAATAAAGAAAGTGCATCACACATAATTGATCTTGATACAAATATTTTTTTCAAGGTAATTATCTCACTCCCTCTATCCCAGTTCAGCCTATTGATTTCCTGGAGCGGGATGATCAGTATGGTAATCAAAGTCTGCCAGGGGTTATATGGAGATGCAGTGTGACTTGTAGCAAAGGCTGGTGACAGTCATCAAAGCCAGAGATTGGACACAGGACGCAACTTTTAATTTTCCTGAAAGATACACAGGGGACTGCTGCCTGTCAGTGCTGATCTTGCCTGATGTTCTCACTGGATCAAATACTGGAGGAGAGAAAAGAACCAAGAACATCTGCATGAACAATCTAAGGACAAAAATGCAGTACCTATTATGCTTCATAAAGTCAGCCTCTGTGGGAGGACAGAGGCCATGCTGGACAGGGAAGAAAATGGCCACTTGACTTTTATTATTTAGAATACAGATTTAAAGTTAATCTTGAATTTAGTAAAGAAATAAGTGAATGAGACTCATCATTTTGAAAATCTGTAGGATTTATGAAAATAGTATAATAAATTTTAGAGTTTTACAAGTATATTAAGATTTTAAAAAGCACTAATTTTTATGAAAATACACTTATAGTTGCAAAAGACAAAAACAAACCCAGTGAACAAAGGCTTAAAATATAAAGGTATCTCATATTCCTATGAAGAAGTCCCAAAGTAAATGGCCGAGAGTTGGCTCTGTGATCCTCTGTGTGTCATCTTCTGGTGCCATGTTAGCTTTTCCTTCTGAGTCCTTTCACCTCCCATCACAAGCTTACTGTCAAAGCTGTGGGCATTTTGCTGTCCTAGAATCCCAGAGGCGAGAGCTCCTGTGTGTGGTACAGAACTGCCATTGACTGAAAGGTGTCACTGCACTGTCTGTTTGTTTGTTTTTTTTCCAGAAATAAGAGACCTTTTCTAGAAACATCCATGCTGGCTTACTCTTTCATCTGTTTTATCAAGCTAGACCACACTGACCATGTGCTACAGGTGGAGAGCATGAGAAAAGAAGACTGTTTTTTTTAGTCTCTGTAGTGTCAAAAAGATAAGTTAAAGAGATGGAGGAAATTATAGAAGCCCCAACTAAGTACCACAATATTCAACTTTATGGTTATATCATTTGTTTTACATATTCATATCGACATAAAATATACAGAGAAAAAAATGAACGAAAACAAAACCCCACAAAATCCCCATGTGTTCAGTAATAATCAGTGTTTAACTTATATATTAGTTACATCTCTGAGGCTGTGATTAAAAAAAAAAATAACCAAAGTGAGCAATGTCAATGTGATCTGAAAACAACTGTGCTCTTATATTGTGGATCCTTTAAAATATAATAAATTAAAAAATTAAAAAAAGAATAACCAAGACAACTTACAGACAGAATATTTATTTGGCTTATGGTTCCAGAGGGAGAGGAGTCCATCATGGAGGGGAGGCATGGCAGGAGGCAGAAATAGACAGCTGGAACAGAAAGCTGAAAGCTCCTATCTCCAAGTGCTCACAGGAAGAAGCAATGGCAAAACCGGAAATGGGATGTGGCCATGAACTCTGAAAACCCCGCCCTCAGTGATGTCTTCCTCCAGTAAGGTGGTAGCTCTTAAATCGCCACAAACAGCGCCACCAACAGGGGCCAAGGGTTCAACTACTCGGAGCCTACAAGGGTCGTTTTCATTCAAACCATGACAATTAACAAGTTTGCAGAAGAGCTACGGTCCGTTGTGTACCTGCTGAGTGCTATTATGGGCTGAGGCATGAGGAGTTGGCTCTAAACTACTTGACTGTCTTTTACCTCCTGGGATCAATAACCTAAAACAGGCATTTTAATTTTCTTACAGCACCCCCCCCCCATAGATTCCAAAGAGAGTTCATTGTGCAAATAGATTTCAAGCCCAAGCTTGTGTCATTCTGTGAGCATTTTGTTTGCTACAACAAGCCAGGAAGCTAAGCCCCAAATGAATCAGTGGGAGTAAATCCATCCCACGAAGTGAGGAGCAGAGACAAATGTCCCCCACAAAAAAGGGAGGGTGGAGGCAAACAAGCCCGAAACGAAAAAGCTGGAGAAGCATGCCAGGGAACTAAAGCTGTTAGTTATAACGATTCATGTGGGTACGGTGATATCTGTCTACTGCAGCTCAAAGAGAGTCGGGCTGAAAGGGACGTTAAAATGGGAAAGGCGATTTCAACAAATTAAAAGATTGATGATGATGACACAGAAGAGGCGCCATCCTGACAAAAATTCAAATTGAAGGGAAATATATTGAACGAATGAAATGAAGTTGTACGTCCTTAGTGGTATATTTGAAGCAACAACACAAATATAAGCACATTTATGCATGAGATTTTAAGGACCATTAAAAAAACATAAAGCCTAGAAATACAAATGTAAATCGTCCAAAGCTGATTGGGCCAGCCTTTGACATACTTTCTGTGTTCCACTTATTAAAAAAAAAAGATTAAAGTGAATGAAGACATGGATATTTAATGCTTATAATAAAGATAATTTACAAGGTGGAAGAATTTAAATCCTGCAGTCAAAAATGCTCATTTATTCCCTCAAAATCTAATGGCATATTATACTATATGTCACATACTACATCATGAGAAATTTCAATGAACACAGGAGATAGGCCCTTTTGCTCTTTAAACTTAAAGAATCTCAAGAATGAATTAGAAACATTAACAAAACACACAAACACTTGGAGTTTATAATAGCAAGATAAAAATAAAATAAACAAACCAGCACTTCAATAATTTCTGGACCAAAGGGGGGGGGGAGACAACTCTGATTACAGATTGTTTAGAAAGTAATAATGGCATAATAGATGAGATATAGATAACGCCATGCTCAGTGTAAAACCGCATCTGTAAAAGCTTGATTCAAAAATGTAGTGGGACAAGAGAGGCAGCACAGTTGGTAGAGTGCTTTTCAGGTATGTGTGCAGCCCTGAGTAGACCCTCAATACTACATAAAGCAGGTGCAGTGATGCATAGCTTTAATCTCAGCACCGGGGAAGGGAAATAGAGGTGGGAGGAGCGCAGTGATCACAAGTTCAAGGTCTGGGCTGGAGAGATGGCTCAGTGGTTAAGAGCACTCACTGGCTGCTCTGAAGAGGACCCGGGTTTGAATCCCAGCACATGGTGGTTAACAACCACCCTTAACTCCCATTCCAGGGAATCCCGCATTCTCTTCTGACAACATGAGTGCACTTACAAATGCATGCAGGCAATACATTCATACAAATAAAATAAAAAGAAATAATAAATTTTTTAAAAGAAGAAGTTCATTCTTGGCTAACTAGTAAGCTCACAGGGAGGCTGAAAGAAGGAGACCTGATCTCCACAAAAACAGAAGCAGAACAGAAAAACAGTAAGGAAAAATAAATGAGCAGAAGTTTCAAGTCAAAGAAATACAAAAGAAATCTTTGAGGATAAAAGTATAAGTTAATTGGGACTGGAGAGATGAGTCAGCAGTTAAGAGCACTGGCTGCTCTTGCAGAGGACCTGGGTTCAGCTCCCAACACCCACATGGCAGCTAACAAGTTTCTATAACTCCAGTTATAAGGAATCAGACACCATCTTCTGACCTCCATGGGAATTGCATAACACAGATGCACTTACATACACGCAGGCAAAACACTCATACACATAAAATAAAAATAAAATATTCTTATTGAAGATTTGTGCCTTTCATACAACATTTCTTAATGAAATTTATACTCATTCTCCCTTCCTTGCCCCCCACCCCACCAGAGTTCATGCATTCTGTCATACATGCTTTATATCTTTTTCTCATAAAATATTTTTTAAAAATAAATAAATCTCAAAAAGATGTCCTTGGACAACTATTGGAGGGAAAAGAAATTGTTATTTCAAATCATAAATGATTCTGGTTCTCAGTGCAATGAAGTAAATGCATATTACCCTGCCTTTCCTACTGACAACAACTCTAAAACCAAAGCAGAGTTAGAGGACATGAAAAAGTTAATAATAGCAGGTGGATTGGAAGATGCTAGAATTCACTGAATTCTGAAGCAACAATGACTTTACACACACACACACACACACACACACACACACACACAATTTAAATCTAATTATTTGTTTTTATTTTTTGGTCCTTTAGAGACAGGGTCTCCCTGTAGCCCTAGCTGGCCTGGAACTCTCTATGTAGACCAGGCTGGCCTTGAACTTACAGAGATCTGCCTGCCTCTGCCTCTGCCTCTGCCTCCCAAGTGCTGGGACTAAAGGCATGCACCACCACACCTGAAACTAAATGTAATTTTAAATGTCTTTAAAGAAAAAAAAAAAAAGAGAGAGAAATGTCAATTTTAGGGAAATATTGGGAGCAGAGACCTTGGAGATTCCTGGACACACTACTGAGCTGCTTGGCATGGATCTTTCTTAATTGCTTACTGAATTTTCAGAATTCTACCCAGGTTTTCAGCTGAACACTAGAAGTTCACACACAGGGGAAACCCCAATAACACTGTATAAACATTGAAAGAAATCTGGGTTCCTGATGACAGTTTAGAGATCAAACTACCTTTTACCTAAAAGAGAGGCAGATAAATATTCCACGTGACATCAGGTCAGGAGATCATCAAGACAACCAGTAAGTACAGGCTCCAGTCACCCACTTGCAAGACCCAGGGGTGATGGGTGTGTCCCATGCAAGTCATGTCTTGGGACGCTTTTCTTTTAAAATGGTGTTTTTGAGTTCAATTACATTTAATCTGTTGTAGAAGGTAAGCAATTAACGCCTGCATATAACAATCTAGGAGAAAGGCTTTTGGAGGGGTCCCTATTCTTCAATGAGCCAGTCCTGGCTGGGTGCTAATTTCCATAAGTGGACTGGGTAATGTTGTGTGTCTTAGACTATATGCTGATCAGATAAGAAGTCTCTTAATTGCTTTCTTTGGGGTTTGTCAAATGCTCAGTGGAGATCAGTGATCAAGTTATCTGAGGAAGTGCAGCATTTGGTAGAATGCAGGAACGTTCACATGACCCTTCACTGCGAGCCTAAGTGCTGGCAAGAAACCACACATGGCAAATTGGGGTCCTAGCTCATGTCTATGGCCCCAGCATCCGGGAAGCTGAGGCAGGAAGATTTTTGTGAGCTCTAAGACAGCTCAGACTCTACAGGGAATTCCAATTCACCCTGGGTTGCAGAGTGAGACTTTATCTCAAAAAACAAAACTAAAACCAGAAATAGTAGGTATACCTTTCAATTCATTTTGTATTGAAATGATGTACAAAAAATCCATTTATTGTTTTTGAACCACCTTATCAGCTCTATTTCTTCTATAAAAAGGAGCTAGGTATCATATTATATTATTATATTTATCTCTAAGGGTGTTTTGTAGGATATATATATATATATATATATATATATATATATATATATATATATTGATAGCCATTTAAAATATATTGTCTACATCTAGTATCATAATTAGCTTACCGAATTAATTTAAATTCAATGCTTTTTAATTGTTCTCATTGTCTCCATACTAGAGTTTTCCTATTTAAACTCTATCCCCCAGTAATTCCACTTACATGACACATAGAGTAACATGTTTCCCTAAGCTTTATAGGTAGGAGAATGTCTATTAAATTCACAACGCAGATATATTTTTATAAAATACAGTCACAAGGGGAGCATATTCTTCCTGTCACACTGCAGTGTTACAGATTTCAAGACATACAGAATCTAATTCCCAGCAGACATGGAGACCTGTCCTGCCTCTGCTTCCATTACTGGGCTCCATTCTGGATATCCTAGAAGGACCTTTGCCAGCACCACTCTCTGCTGTTTTCAGTCTCTCCTCTAGCCTTCCCTGGACACAATGAGCCTTATCTCACTTTAACATAGAAAGGTGGTGACAGAGACAGAGACAGAGATAGAGAACAAAGTATTTTCCTCACCTCAGGCACAGGTCCCAGTGGGCAGACAGGGTTTAAGACTCTATTTCTGCAGATCGGACCATGGGACTGTGACTCAGGATGTAAGGGAGAATAGAATGCATTTTTTTCTCTCCTGCCCCAAACACACTTAATTTTCTTTCCATGGTATTTATTTCATAAGGTGAAGTCAGGGTGTTTTTTTTTTCTCAATTCAACTGCTTGTTGTCAATGTATTTAGGTTGGTTCTCAGTCATAGGATTAGACAAAATTTGTTTTCTTTTTTTTCTCCTTTATTTGTTTATTTTTTAAGGGATTCTACAATATAAGAGCACAGTTGTTTTCAGATAACATTGACGTTGCTCAGTTTGCCATACAATCAGGTAATTGGTGCATTTTTTTTGAAGTGAGCCAAATTATTAAGCGTAAGAAATGAATGTAAGTAACATTCACGTAAAACCAATTTGTAAGTATCTATGTCCAAATTTTTGAACAACCCAAGGTTCCCATAGTCCAGTTGGAGAAGCTTGTATGCACAAGCATGCTGATCGAATAAGAGTCCAGTCTAGGGGCTGGAGAGATAGCCTAGCGGTTAAGAGCACCGACTGCTCTTGCAGAGGACCCGGGTTCGATCCCCAGCACCCACATGGCGGCTGACAACCGTCTATAACTCCAATTCCAGGAGAACTCCAGTTCCAGGGGAATCCGACACCCTCTTCTGACCTCCGCGGCATTGCACGACACGGGTGCACAGACCTGCATGCAGACAGTACATTCGTACACATAGAAAATAAATAAGTAAAATTAAAAAAAAAAGAGTCCAGTCTATATTGCTATGGTCTCACGATTCACCCCAATCTCTCCGCAGCCCTTACATTCTACCATGCCTCCTCTTCGGCAAGTTGTTCCCTAGGCTTTGGGAAAAGGGAACAAGTGGATGAGAAGCAAAACAGTCTATTTTCTCTGGAGATGTCATTTTGGACTCTAGTCTGTTCAGGTTGATCCCCTTCATGCGTTGACATCTTATCCAGGGGAGAATTTGTTTTCAGTAGTTTTTCCTTCGTGCTATCCTACAGGTTAAGGTTCCTTACCTTCAGCATTCCAGACACATTGATTTAGATGGTTCTTTGTTATAATTGTTATCTAGGGTGCTGCATCCCAGTCCTTATACAAGAGATGCCAACACACACACAGACACACAGACACACACACAGACACACACACACACACACACACACACACACACACACACAACCATGTCTACTGAATGTCTCCAGACACTACCCAGTGATCTCAAGGTAGGGTATAGAATCAGTCCACCTTCCTTTTTCAGAACACTGGTTTAGATCAGAGTATCATTGATTTCATTTGTCATTGCTGTGACCAAGCCTTGACAGAAACTATTTGAAGGAAGAAAGATTCACTTGGCGTATTAGTGTCAGAAGGTTTAATCTATGGTGGCGGGGCCCCACATGCTTGGCAGAACATCTCAGACAGAGGAGCATGTAGAACATGCGGCTGCTCACTTTTTGGGACAAGCAGGTGAATCACAAAGAGCTCCGGGACAATATTTAACCCCTAAGAACACAGTCCAGTGACCTTCTTCCATCTAAAGTTTCCAGATCTTTGCCAAATAGCACAATCAGCTGAGGGTCTAAGCTTTAACACATGATCATGAAGGTGATACTTTATACTCAAATCAGAGTGACTCTAATGGACTAGAGAGTGTTAGGAAGCAATGGCAAGAATTGGGGCTTTAATTTTAACATTCAAGCCAGACTATTCTGCCTCTGATGTGTCCCATGCTCTTACCAGACCATTGCATTGTTTGCCTGCTTGGTAAAAAAAAAAAAAATCACAGTAAGAGTGGTGCATAGATGCTGGCATAAGGATAGTGGTCCTATCCTTTCCATTCATTCCTGGAATGAGAACATTCTGACCCAAGACAGCTGCTAGAAATCTGCCACCATATTCATGTTCTATCCAGAAAAATAAAGTCAACTGATAAAAGATAGCAGCTGCCCTTTGAAGAGTATTTCTAGAGGCTGCCCTTTAAAAACAGCTTAGAGCCTAGTTGCATGGTCATATATAGCCACAGGAGGTGCTGAAAAATGTAGTTTTACTCTAGGTGTCTTTATGCCCAGGTGAAATTCAGAGGTGCCATTGCTTTTAAAAAAGAGGAGACCAGAATGGCCACAGTAAGTGTGAAGTCTAACTGGAACAATTTTATGACCTCTCCTTGCTTGTCTTTAAGGCAGTGGTGGTGGGCTGTGCTAAAATTGAGCCTTGGAGAAGACTCTTTTTCAGCTCATAAATCTGAAAAAGAGACTAAAGGTAGCACATAAAAAAAGAGAAATAGTTCTGATTTCGTGTGTGTGCATGTGTGTGGTGTGTGTGTGTTTGTATGCATGAGTGTAGAGGCCAAAGACTGGCATATGATGTCTTCTTTAATTGTGCTCCACTTTGTTTTGAGAGATAGGGTCTCTAGCTGATCCTGGAGTTCAACCAATTCAGGTAGACTGGCTGGCCAACAGAGTCCCAGGAATCTGTTTGTCTCTGGGGTTGGATTACAAGTGCATGCTGTTGAGCTTGGCTTATCTGGATGCTGGGGATTTGAACTTGGGCTCTCATGCTTCCATAGCAAGCTTTACCAACTGAGCCATTGCCCTCTGGATAGTTTTCTTTTTGGACAGAAACTTGCTATGATCCAACACTCTTAATCCTCCTGCCCCAGCCTCGCAAGTGCTGGGATTACAGAATCAGACATGTACCAATCTGCTTTTCCTTCCCAAGGCTTTCTGAGCCCAGCTCCAACATGCTGGCCTTTCTCCAGTTTATTTACTTGAGCCAATCCATCGCTTTTTGTTTAAATAAGGAGTTGGATGCTTATTGCTTGCAACCAGAAGATCCTAAGGCAACTCTCCACATCCCTGGGTTTTTGTGGAGGTCACACAAGATAGTGTACATAACAGTTGCCATGGCACCTCACACATTAAGGTCCTGGAATGAGATCTCTTAATGATGTGTTTTAAAATCACAGTGGGTAGATGAAAATTGGGGAAACTTTCCTTTTTAGAAGAGTTCCAATTCCAGTGAGATTGTGTTCATTCCCATTCCTTCTTCCTCTTGCAAACATACTACTCTGGAATTATTTTCAAATCTTTAATCTCCTCTGACATGGTTTGACCTTTGGAGGACTAGGACAGAGTGTTAATTCTCAGTATTTCATGGCCTGGCACATACTAGATAGCCAATTAGAAAAATAAGGACTTGAGAGTGCTCATGACTGAAGGTGGCCATAGACGCAGTCAGCCTTTATTGAGTACACACTGTGTTGTGAGCACATTCTGAAGAGTTTCACTAGTTTGTGATTTAATCCTTACTAATCCTTACTATGCTATCATTGCTCCATTTTCCAAATAAGCAAACTGATGAAACTACTAAATGGTACAGCCAAGGTTTCATGTCAGGCAAATTGATCCAAGAGCCCTTAACATTGCAACCAGTTTGCTGCGACATGTCTCATGCTGAAGGTATTTTGTGAAGTACAGGTGGAACAACAACTACCTCAACTACCAGCTGATGTTCCAAAACATACCTATGCTATGCAGATCTCACTTGTTGAATTATATCAAGAAGAAATGGATTAAAAAAAATGGGCTTCTAGTCACAGTTCAAAGATTAGCATACATTTTACACCGATTCTGGCTGAACTTGGCCAAGGTTAAGTCTATCTTTGTAAGCTCTTCTTTATAGGACTTAACAAGGTCAGTTATAAACATATATGTGTATGTTGTAACACATATGTAATCATGCATGTGCATTTCATGTGTGAATATCTACTTGATGCTGACATCATTTACTACCCTATAATTTCCTTTGAGAACAGAGCCCTTGTCGGTTTCTGCTGCTCTGCACCCTCTTGGCACTTAGTGTACAGATCCTGGTACACACTGTGCATTCAAAAATTTACATGAAGAAAATAGTAAACAAACGAATGAGTAAATAAAAACATGAATAAGAGCACAATAAGTTTTCCTTACGGGATATGTAGAGGTGGGTGCAATCTCAATAGCCAGTGATTTGATGGGTTTCTTGGAGTCTGCATACTGTCATACAGCCCTGATCAGAAATTCCCTTAAGGAAATTTATGCAAATATCCACTGTGGTAAAGGCTTTGCCCTCCCACACACCCCCCACTCCCACCACCCTCAAGAGTAGAAAATAAACCCAAAAGGTGAGCAAACAGTTTTCAAAGGATGCTTTCAACTCCCAGGCTCTTCCGCGCGCGCGTTTTTTTCCTCTACAAAGTGTTTTCAATTACTGTGGCACTCTCGGTATCTGGATCCATCTCCAGCGAATTCCTGCGCAGCTCTCTGCCAGACATATGGGATCAATCAGGGCTTCAGAGCTGGTGCGCTTGTGAGGGAATGTTGACAGCATGACAGGCGCGGGGTTCTGGTGTCATGGAATCTCCAAGAGTCTTTAGCTGGATCCCCGGGAAGAGAAGAAGAGGGGGGAGGAGAGAGATAGAGGAGAGATAGGGCTAGGAGAGAGGAGAGAGGAGAGGGGGAAGGACAGGAGGGAGAGGGCTGGGAAGGAGGGCAGCGCCTCTGGCTTCACTGCCCCCTTCCCTTCAAACATTTTATAGGCTTCAGGGAGAGGAGGAGGAGGAAGAGAGAGGGAAGAGAACTAGCAGCGAGCGAGAGGGGCAGAGCGCGCTGTGCGTCCCCGACCTGCCTCCTTTGGATCTGGATCGTGTCCCCAGTGTCACCCGAAAAGGCGCTGAGGCTCGCAGCTTCTGCCCCGGGTCCCCTCTGCTAAGCCCGGGTCACCGGGCGTCTTTCTCGGCGCGGAACGGTCGCTTTGCGCTTTGCACTCCTTGAGGTGACCGCTCGGTCCCCGGCGCTATGTGGCCGCGCCTGGCCTTTTGTTGCTGGGGTCTGGCGCTGGTCTCCGGCTGGACCAGCTTCCAGTCAATGTCCCCGTCGCGCAATTTCAGCTTCCGCTTCTTCCCCGAGGCCTCGCCCGGAGCCCCGGGACGACTGGCCGCGCCGCCCGCGCCCGGAGAGGAGGAGGCGGCAGGCAGCAAAGTGGAGAGGCTGGGCCGGGCGTTCCGGAGCCGCGTCCGGCGCCTGCGGGAGCTCAGCGGGCGCCTGGAGCTCGTGTTCCTCGTGGACGAGTCGTCCAGCGTGGGCCAAGCCAACTTCCTCAACGAGCTCAAGTTCGTGCGCAAGCTGCTGTCCGATTTCCCCGTGGTGTCCACGGCCACGCGTGTGGCCATCGTCACCTTCTCATCCAAGAACAACGTGGTGCCGCGCGTGGATTACATCTCCACCCGTCGTGCGCACCAGCACAAGTGCGCTCTGCTCAGCCGCGAGATCCCGGCGATCACCTACCGCGGTGGAGGCACCTATACCAAAGGCGCCTTCCAGCAAGCCGCGGTAAGATGCCAAACCTACCAGGCCACAGTGCCCTCCCACCCACCCACCCCTGTCTGCCCTTCTCCAGCCCGCTTCAGCCCCGAGCCAGGTTTAGCCTGCCCAGGGCAAGGGTCCCCCACCCCCTAAATTTGACCACTCACCACTCCTGCTACTGTTGCTAGGGTCCAGAGGGATAGTGGGTTTTTAATGTTTACTGACAAGCCAGGCTTCTTAAAGGTTGCCCTTTGGGGCATCCTGTTAGCAAAGGACCTGTAAGCTCTTGCACATCCACACTTGTAGGGACAGTCTGTGCCCAAGCTGGAAGTGGAATGGTTCACAGTGTTTGTAAAGGTGGGACATGAGGTGAATGAAGTATGGATAACCCTTTTCTATAAATTTTTGGTTGTGATAGGGTTGATGTATCTCAACCTGGCCTCCTTGAACTGGCTCTGCAGAGAGGAGGGTGATCGTAAACTTCCTGCCTCCGTCTCCATGTTGGGATCAATAAGGGACTGCCACCACATCTGGCTACTACAAGTTTTTTTTTTTTTTTTTTGGTCTTTTCGAGACAGGGTCTCCCTGTAGTCCCAGCTGTCCTGGAACTCACTCTGTAGACCAGGCTGGCCTTGAACTCATGAAGATCCGCCTGCCTCTGCATTTTAGCATCTGACAGAGTTAGTTTTACATAATGGAAAAAAATATCTTTTTCCCCAATTAAAAAGTAAAACATAGCTGGAGACACTGTGGAGCTTAGAGAAAGTTCTACCTCAGAACCAGAAGTCAACGTTTGTAGAATGAATGAAACAAAAAAGGAGGGAGGGACCTGTAATGTCCCAGCATCCTTAAAATTCCAGTGGATGAATTGTTGTCCAATGTGAATATTCATATATTATTTCAACAAAGCTGCTGTCCTGTAGCTGCATAGTCTGCATTCTTCAGTTATTACATGTGATTAAATGTACATTGGTTCATATTATCCCATGGCACGCAAGTACCATAATTTATTTTCCAACCACTTCTTGTTAGGTAATTGTTTACTTTTAAACTACTGTATAGGGAACACAAATCCTTGTGGACCATCTTAGTTACTTCCTTAGGAAGAATGTCTAAATCCCTGATTTAGAAGCTATAAACATTTTTAACATTGAGGCCCATTCTGTCTATTTCTTCCTTGGGGAATTGTATAAATTTGACATTCCCCCGGTATATTCTTGCCAATATACTATTTTTTTTTTAATATTCTTGCTAATTTGAGAGATAACTAGAGGAACCATTCTAGCAATTGCGTTCAATTTTTATAATTTTTTGTTTATTTTGTGTAGCCTGTGTAGCCCTGGCTCATCTGGAACTTGCAATGTAGATCTGGCTGGCCTACAACTCAAAGAGACCCACCTGCCTCCAGATGCTAGATTTAAAAGCATGTGCCACCATGCCCAGCTTAATATTACGGTTTTTGAAGGGGAATATTTGTTTCTGTACTTACTGAACATTTGTCTTTTTTTTCTGTCTAGTCAGTTTTTGCCTTTTTGCTATTATAATCATATTTGTTTATTCTTAGTGATTTATTTATTTATTTATTTATGTGTATGAATGTACTGTCTGCATGTAGGTCTGTGCACCTGCATTGTGCAATGCCAAGGAGGTCAGAAGAGGGTGTCAGATTGTCCTGGAACTGGAGTTCTCCTGGAATTGGAGTTACAGACAGTTCTCAGCCGCCATGTGGGTGCTGGGGATCGAATCCGGGTCCTCTGCAAGAGCAGTCGGTGCTCTTAACCGCTAGGCCATCTCTCCAGCCCTTATTCTTAGTGATTTATAGAAGCTCTTTATGTAGTAAGGCCAGGGACCCCTTTTGTATATGCAGCAAAAGGCTTTTCCAGCTTCTTATATTTTACCTGTGTTTATGATAGTGTCATTGGATGGATGGTTTAAATTTTATATGCTCAGATCTATCAAAGTTTACTCTTAAGTTCTTATATTATTAGAGTGAGTTTCTTCTCAAATCAGAAACTTCACAGTTTATTTATCTGGAACTCGTTTGGGAGTATCATTTAAAAACATCTAAATTTTTAAAATAAATAGTTAATAATTGTCCCAGCACTATTTGCTTTCATTCACTCCTTTGTAGTTTAGTCAACTGTCTCTAGAAAATGTGACTGGGTTCTCAGTTTCTTCCTGGACTTATTCTATTTCATCCTATCATCAATCTTATTTTAAACTTAGCAAAATGATTTAGTTATTGTGATTTTACAATATCTCTAAATGTAAGGCAGTATGAATTCCTTTTTGTTTATTCGTTGTTTTTCGATCAGTCTTACCTAGGATAGTGTAATGTATTCTCAGATATTTCAAATGCAACCAGTATCAATATCCTTTCAATATAGAAAATATTGAACTAATCGGCAACTCCTGCATTTTCGTCATTGTTTTTTACAGTTTAAAAGTAGGTCATGTCCATTTACACTTTCCTTATAGCCTTCAATAGTTGTGGTGTTTTAGAACTCCTGCAAATCTTTTTTTTTTAAATTGAGACCAAAATATATCTTGTTCAACATTATTGCCTATGAATCTATCTTTGTGGCACTGAGGATTGAACTCACGACCTCATATATCCTAGGTAAGTTCTCTACCATGGAGCTACATCCACAGTCCTTTATGAAATAGGGTTCTCACTAGTTTGCTCAGGTTGGCCTTATATTTATGATCCTCCTGCCTCCTGAGAAGCTGGAATTACAGGCCAGGGCCAGTGGGCCCGACTCATCTTTTTAAATTATATTTAAACAGTTATTCTTGAAATATCAAGACATCAATTTTTGATTCAGTAGCTAGATTTCTCTTTTTGAAAATTTCATACTTGTGTACACTGTATCTTGGCCATATCCATGTCTTACTCCTTCCCTCCAGCTCCCACCCACCCCAATATATCTCCAATCTCCCTTTCAACTTCAGCCCAATTAGTGATGTCCATATATACATGTGTGGGGGACAAAATCTTACTATACTGACCAAGTCACCCTCAACTCCTGGAAACAAGGGGCCCTCCTATCTCAACTTGGACTACAGACAGTTTCACCAGACTGAGTATTTTGGATTCTTATTGAAGTCGCGTTGATTTATTTTTTCATTCTTCTTTATAAATCTTATTTTATTGATAATGTGCAGAAAAAATGAAATCATCAGAAAAAGATACCCAAAAAAATGCTGTACCATGTTGATAACCTTTCTTGATTTATTGCAGTGAATTACATGTATATGTATATATGTATATGTATGCATATGTATATATATATATATATATATATATGTATAACTATTATGTACCTAGAAAGGGACTGAATTGTCCATTCTCTTGGACTTCTTATGCCACACCCTGGTTTGCATGATAGGAAATGCATATTCTGCATTATCATTGTTGGGGGGAGCACACAATTTTCTACTGTAGATTGTGGCTTTACTTTTTATCATGTATAATATACATATGTATTTTTATCATGTTTAGGCTGTTACAAATAGCATACTAAATCCTTGCCCGTATCACAAATCATCTCATGGATGCAATTATTTTGTCTTTTTGAGACAGGGTCTCCCTGTAGCCCCAGCTGTTCTGGAATTCTCTCTGTAGACCAGGCTGGCCTTGAACTCACAAAGATCTGCCTGCCTCTGCCTCCCAAATGCCAGGATTAAAGGCATGCGCCACCATGCCAAATTTTTGTAGAAACATCATCACATTCAAGCGTCTGCACGTGCCTCCAATGGTGCCAACGTGCTCTGTGGAAAATGATGCCAAACTGCACTCCCATGTGCACTGTCTACGGCAGAACTAGGATGCAGACTGGCCAAAGTGGACTGATATTTGAGTACTCCCAATTTTGTATGTGAGAAATTGCATCCATTCGGACTGAACACAATTTCCCATATATTCTGACCATATTGAGCTCTTCTTTTAAGAATCCATTTGAACATTTATTTGGGGATTATTATCCATTTTCATTTGAGGATGATTCTTTTTCCAACTGATCAGCAAACACTCTAACTCTTAGTCTAACCCTCAGCTCCCAATTATTTTACAAAATTTTTCAGTATTTTTTAGCTCCTTTTAAATTTTCTTTAATGCATAGGACCTATCAGTCTATCAGTCTGTTGAATCCATTTTTCTTTTATTCTACATGAAGTTTTAAAGGCTTTAGCCCTTAAGATCTGAAGTAACCACTGCAGGGACACTCGCTGTTCATATAAAGAGTTGCATCAGGCCTAGTTCCTCCTTCAGACTCACTCCCTTGCCCAGCTTCCAGTCCCAGTGGGCCCTTATTACTGCCGTGTTTTTTCTTTAATTAATTAATTAATTAATTAATTAATTAATTTAATGTGTATGAATGTACTGTCTGCATGTAGGTTTGTGCACCCTTGTAGTGCAATGCCGCGGAGGTCAGAAGAGGGTGTCAGATTCCCCTGGAACTGGAGTTAAAGATGGTTCTCAGCCGCCATGTGGGTGCTGGGGATCAAACCCGGGTCCTCTGCAAGAGCAGTCGGCACTCTTAACCTCTAGGCTATCTCTCCAGCCCTGCTAGCCGTATTCTTAATGCTACTCACTGCCCTGCCCGCTTTGCCAAAGAAGAACCCCACTGCATTGGGGGAAAACGTGCCATGGACCAGCTCTTCTGTTTGGTTTGGCCAGGTTCACCCTGGGTTTCTGAGACTACTGATCCCAGAACAGTGAAATGGGTAATGAGTCAAGTACACAGCCCCTGCCGCCCCAGGGTTCAGCGTTCCCTTCCAAATACTACATCTTGTCTTAGAAAGCAGAGTTGCCAGAGCAAGGGTCCTGGTATATTGATTCATTCTGGAGTCATTTGTGAGCTAGTAAACAGAGATTTCTCAATTTGTTTTTTATTAACTGAACTTTTCCTTGACTTTAGTTTTCTTTCCTCAGTTTGTCTGGGTTATGAAAAAGAGCAGAAGGCCAGCTGGACCCAGTCCCTGTCTAACTCAGAAACCTCTATGTCTTTCTTGTAACCTTTCTAGGCATCCGGTGGGTATTCTTAGGTATAAGAAGATGGAGAGAAGAGAACTAACACTTGGAAATGCTATCAGTGAGTGTGATGAATTTTTACATGCAGGCCAGTCAGGCATATTCCTTCACGAAGACAATTTATTGAGGCTGGAGGGATGGCTCAGTGGTTAAGAGCGCCAACTGCTCTTGCTGAGGACCCAGGTTCAATTCCCAGCACCCACATGGCAGCTAAGAACCATATTTAAGCCAGATGTGGTGGTGCACACCTTTAATCCTAGCACTCAGGAGGCAGAGGCAGGCAGATCTCTGTGAGTTCCAGGCCAGCTGGAGCTATAGAGAGACCCTGTCTCAAAAACACACACACACACACACACACACACACACACACACACAAAAACCAAAACAAACAAACAAACAAAAAAACTAAACCCCTACCTCTTACCCTGTACAAAATTCAACTCCAAATGGATCAAAGACTTCAATGTGAAATCCGAAACTCTGAAGGTGATAGAAGAAAATGGTGGTAGCAACCTATAAGACATAGACATAGGAAAAGACTTTTTTTAATATATAGTTTTTTTAATTTTAATTTTTTTATGTGTATGAATGTACAGTCTGCATGTAGGCTTGTGCACCCGTGTCATGCAATGCTGCGGAGGTTTGAAGAGCATGTCGGATTCCCCTTGAACTGGAGTTAAAGAGGGTTCTCAGCCGCCATGTGGGTGCTGGGATTGAACCCGGGTCCTCTGCAAGAGCAGTTGATGCTCTTAATGGCTAGGTCATCTCTCCAGCCCAGAAAAGACTTTCTAAATCAAACAGCAGCTGCGCAGGAAATAAGGTCAACAATTGACACGTGAGATCTCA
Organism: Rhizomys pruinosus; assembly: GCA_009823505.1. Classification (NCBI taxonomy): domain Eukaryota; kingdom Metazoa; phylum Chordata; class Mammalia; order Rodentia; family Spalacidae; genus Rhizomys; species Rhizomys pruinosus. The sequence goes on from VZQC01004268.1 coordinate 668,860, forward strand.
TTAAACTCTAAAGCTTCTGAAACATCTTAAAAAGTGTTCAACATCTGGAGTTGACCTTTGTACAAGGTGAGAGGTAGGGGTTTAATTTCATTCTTCTACAAGTGGTGATCCAGTTTTGCCAGCACCACTTGCTGAAGATGCTGTCTTTCTTCCATTGTGTCTTCTTGGCCCCCTTGTCAAATATGAGGTGGCTGAAATTGTATGAGCTCAGGTTTGGATCTTCAGTTTTATTCCATTGGTCAACTGGTCTGTTTTTGTGCCAGTACCAGGCTGTCTTTATGACTATAGCCCTATAGTATAGTTTGATGTCTGGTATAGCGATCCCCCCTGTATTG
>VZQC01004268.1:669579-683896 GCA_009823505.1 Rhizomys pruinosus
CTCCTCCTCCTCCTCCTCCTTCTCCTCCTCCTCCTCCTGCTCTTCCTCCTCCTCTTCCTTCTCTTCCTCTTCTTTTGTACACTTCATTTTTCAGTTCTCCTCATCCTCCTCCTCTTCTTCTTCCTCTTTTTTGCTGCTCCTCCTCCTTTTTCTTCTCATCCTCCTTCTTCTCCTCTCTTCTCCCTTTCCTTTGGCCTGTTCCTACCATCAGGAGTTCATTCTAAGACCTCAGAAAGGACAAAAAGACAGAGATAGTCACACTTCATGTAAGGGGATTCTTGTGGCAATCCACATATTTTCTCATTGGAGGAAACTTGAGCTTATGCCCGTCCTTGGTTTTTGGGAGTTTTATTATTGAAAAGGAAGGGTGGGATAGATGCGGAGGAAGTAGTGAACAGTGTTTGCCATCTTACTGTGTCAGGAAGACTGTCTACCCAGGGAAAGGCTAAAAATTCTATTTCATTTCTTCTTCAACTGTCACCAACCCAGCCAGGATCAAGATGGAAGACCGGTACCTCATCTAACCAAGACACCCAAGTCTTTGTTCTCAGCACCTTTTTTTTTTTTAAGTAAAATCTGTCAAAGTTCCTAAAAATCTTTGTTTGAATATTGGCATCAGAAACTTATAATACTTACTTTCCAGAAACCAAAATTGTCTAAATAATGACACCCACTCACTCATAAAAGCTCTTAATGAAAGTGAAATGGAAGATTGCATGCTACAAATAAAATAAATATTTACTGCTAACAGAGGAAATGCAAATGGACATTTCCCAGAGGAGCGTAGCTTCCCTCTGCTTTCTAGAGTCAATTATCAGGTGAAAAGATCCATTCATCAAATGGGCTTTTCTGTTAGGTATTGTCTCTGCCTTTCCCACAGAGCCTCTCACAGTGTTTTCTGAAGTTTCCCACGTCACAGGGAGAATACATTTCTCCAGGCAAACGGTCTGGTTCTAGATAAGAACCTACTTGGGGGGGCTTGTGGGAACATACAAATCCTTTCCCATAGTTAGTTTTAAGATTTGGATTGCAAGGTTTTTTGACAAAAAGTTTTCATATCTATCTATATCCCCCTTTTTTTAATTTTAGGTTTTTATTTTTGACCCATGAGTCTCACAAAAAGCAAATATATACCTATCGGGTGGAGTCAAGGCACAGATTTCATCAAGTATGAGCTGTATGGGTTTGGGCACAACTGCTCGCAAATTGGTTTTACATGAAGGATGCTTGTACTCACAAATTATCACTTATTGTTAAAAAAATGAAAACAAAACAACAACAACAACAACACCAAAAAACAGAAAGATGCAGAAAAGTTACAGCAGAATGCATGATCTGGGATGGGTAGGGGTGGGGCGGGGTGAAGGGAAGGGGATATACGCCTGAACTGAATTGGAAAATGATGTATGAAATACACAAACATCAATAAAAAAGAAAAAAAAGAAGAAAAAAAAAAGAACCTACTTGGGGTTGGAGGCAGAGCATGGATACAAAAACTCATGAGAGTTGGAGTGTGCAGACGTTACCACAGTGAACTGAATGGTAGCAGCAGAGAAGGAACCAGCAGCACATACCTAGGTGCATTTCCTTTAAGTCTTCGTGAAAATATTTTTTTTGTGTGTATTTTTGAGACCGGGTCTCCCTGTAGCCCCAGCTGTCCTGGAACTCACTCTGTAGACCAGGCTGGCCTTGAACTCACAGAGATCTGCCTGCCTCTGCCTCCCGAGTGCTAGGATTAAAGGCGCGCGCCACCACGCCCAGCTGAAAATATTTTTAAAAACTATTTTCTTCGTTAACTGTCCTTATGGGGCCATTTCAAAAGTTGATTTATAACAAGAATTAAGCAGTATAGACTTTCTAAGTTCAGACTATGTGTATGTGTGTTTATCTCATTTGCGGCAACAGTATTAACTTGAAGATAGATTCTAATTTCTATGTACCAAAATAGTGTTAGATCCCCTGTTTCATTTAAATAAATGTAATTTGAAAATAAGAAAAATATCAGTTCCTAACACGTTGGATGTTCCTGAGGAATTGTTTGGCAGGGCTTATTACACAATTGGGTCATTACACTAAGTTATGAGACTATATTTGGCATTTTTCTCCAGTTGGAAGCTATTGCCAGAGTATATAAGGTGTGTTTTGAAACACACAAGCTCAGTGCACTGTTTCCTTAATTCCTGCTGGAACTATCTTAGTAGTCTCCGTGTTTCCCTGTCCATCCTGTAGCACCTGTGTCAAGGACATTCTGGGGGTTGATGCAAATATGTTTGCTTACTTGTTTTTTATTTTAAAATAGTATTTTAAGCTGGGCGTGGTGGCGCACGCCTTTAATCCTAGCACTTGGGAGGCAGAGGCAGGCAAATCTTGGTGAGTTCAAGGCCAGCCTGGTCTACAGAGTAAGTTCCAGGACAGCTGGGACTACAGGGAGATCCTGTCTTGAAAAGACCAAAAAAAATTAAATTAAAATAGTATTTTAAATGCACATGTGAGCATGTGGTGAATACACGCACTTCTCATTTTATCATTTATGAACTCATAGTTTCACTAGTTTCAACTCCAAACCTTTGGACACCTACATTTGGCCTTCCTTCTTGTGTTTATTACAATGTCCATCATGTCTCTCAGGAAGGCAGACTGTTCTCCGTGTATTGCCCATACTTCCTTACATTTACGCTCTTTCTCCTCGTGGGCTCTTTGTCCAAATATGAGGCATGTTTAATTTGCCTCCATGCTTAACCAGTCCATTTTCAGATTCTGCTTACAAATTATCAGTCTGTTTGCAATACAAGTATAAATCTTTAAGTATTTACCAAAGAATTTCTCATAGTGAAATTTTTCAGGATGCAAAGAAAGATCCCAGTAAAAGGATGTCTATCTTAATATTACACACGATAGGAAAAAGTTAAAAACAATGGTGCTCTTGGTTGGGAGGGCCCAATAAATTATACCTTTTAGTCTCCGCTGAGTTTTAAAACCAACTGAGATATACAATGCAACTGAAAAGGCAGCTGGAGGCATCAGACATGCCCTGGTCTCAACAACAGAGGCTGTGGCTTAGATGTACAGATTCCTAGCACTGAATGTAAGGCAGGTTGCCCTGTCTCCCCAGAAGCAGGAGGTACAAGGTGCTTGAAGGCCACACACAAGGGCACCTGGATAACTTGGGCTCCTTCTGCACAGTCAAAGGACAAAAGGGTTGGGAGTTGGAGAAGCATCTTCTCCTCAGAGGGAGAGTGAGAAGTGTAAGGAGACATACCAGGAAGTTTATGCTAACATGCAATGATCCACACATGCTAGAGACAGCGAACATAAAGCTCAGATAACTGAAGAGTTTATGAAACAGTGGCCTGTCCACACTGATGTGTACTAGAGTAAATAAAATTATATTTTCAAGACTATTCAATACCATGGCAAATTGGGCATATGTTGTATTAAATAAATACATAAAATTCTATGTACTCAGTATCAAAAACTCAATGTAGGGATTGGAGAAATGGCTCAGCAGTTAAGAGCACTGGTTGCTCTGGGAGAGGACCTGGGTTCGATGCCCAGCACCCACATGATGATTAACCACCATCTGTAACTCCAGTTCCTGGGGCTCCACTGCCTTCTTCTAACCACCCCCCAGGGGGGGCATTGCCCAACACAGGTGTATTTACACACATGCGGGCAATACACGCATACTTGTCACTAACTAGTCAGATGTGGTGGCATAAATCTGTAATTTTGGGAGGTGGGAGAAAAAAGATCAGGATTTTAGGCCAGCCCCAACTTCATAGTAGATTTAAGTCAGCCTAGGCTGTACGAGACCCTGTCTCAAACAAACAATATAAGGAAACTTATAAGGAAAAACTAGGCAAAAACCTTTAAAATATGAACAGACAAATATATCTGCTGAGTAGAATATGTCTATTTTTCCTTAATTTGTAAGCTTGGCTGTATTGAACATCTTTGACTTACTAGGAAATAAAATACCATTGCCTTACATGAGCAAATGTGACTGAAATGTAATGAGATCTTTAGGACATCTAGAAGTGCATCTATAAAAAATCCTTTCAAATCCTAGCTTTTACCTTAAATATTCCTCAGAGTGTGGCATCCCAGCCTATAGGTACTGCTTTGCTATTTATTTATTTTTTTAATTTTATTTATTTTTTATGTGTATGAATGTACTGCCTGCATGTAGATTCGTGCACCCATGTTGTGCAATGCCGTGGAGGTCAGAAGAGGGTGTCAGATTCCCCTGGAACTGGAGTTCTCCTGGAATTGGAGTTACAGGCGGTTCTTGGCCGCCATGTGGATGCTGTGGATTGAACCCGGGTCCTCTGCAAGAGCAGTCAGTGCTCTTAACCTCTAGGCCATCTCTCCAGCCCCCTGCTTTGCTATTTAAAAACCAGGACAAAGCCTTAATTTATTTTCCAGAAATCAAAATGAAAGAATTCCAGTCTTATTTTGTCAAATGCCCAAAGCTATCACATTGAGTCTATCAGCGTTGGTGAGCTGTGCTGGATGGGGGGAATCACCCTGTTACCCTGCTGCTCACTCTGGCTATTCTCTTCTCCTTTCCCATTCACACTGGATCTTGAGAGGTCAGGCACATAAAAACCCACAAACCGGTGGCAGGGGGGGTCTCCCACTGCTTGGAGATCTCTCAGAAGAGAGGACCCCGATAGCCAAGCTGTGACACAAAGCAAGTGCTGAGCGGCAGATGGTGGAAGGAACTGGCTTTATCCTCTTGCTGTGGCCCTCTGGTTCTTCCCACATGGACAGACCAGTGATTACTACTCACCAGTATTTCTCAGTCTCATTGATAATGTGCATCAAAGAACACTTACAGGGAAGAGAGATGTCTTCCTATATAGAAATAATTGCCTCAAAGGACTCATTTTCGTAGTTAATTCTCCTTCACTTGCTCTCAAGCCTCATATTCATTGTGATTTTTATTATGTTCAGTAAAAACAATCTCTTGGCTTCTTGTTGTCAACAGAGAGCGTTCAGGCACACTCATATGTATTGCATGCTAGTGTGTTTTATTGGGGCTGTGTCTTTGAACTTGGCTCACAGATTTTGAGACACCAAGGTAACCCTATTCACAGAAAAAGGCTTTATCAATTTTCATCCTATCTTGTACTTTCACCTTTCTTGATGAATCTGAAATGGACTTTTGAGACAAATGAAGTTCATTTCACTTGCTTACTTCTGTTTTGCACAGTTCTTTCTAGCCAAGCTTGGTCTTTTTAGTCACAGTTTCCTTCAAAATATGCGTGTTTGGCTTTTAACTGTTGCTCCAAAAGTGATGATTTCAGGAAGTTATTGTTGGAATTTTCTGGCCATAAAGATGTCAGAGTTAAGGCTATTTGTATGTAGCCCAACCTAATTAGTAAAACTCCACATTTCAAATATGCTGCAGAAGATGTTATATGAGATTTTTCTCTGTTGTCCTAGATTTCATGCCAAGAGCCATGGCTCGAAGTGAGGAGCACTGTGTATTCCACATTCTAATGAGAACCACCAACAGTTGAGAAGAATGCATTCCTCAGAGTTCATTCATCCTGTGTAGATCCACCCCTAGTCCCCACTGCCCAGCGCTTTCCTATAGTCTATGAGCAGAGGGATGAGAAGCAGAGGCAGAGCCAACACAGAGGCCTTGGCTCTGGGGGAGCGCAGTGTTCTTACAGATCTTTCCCATTCCTCACGTTTGTGTTCCCCTTGTACCAGCTGGGTAGAGGAAGAACCACCTTCTACATAGTGGTTGTTAATTTAAATGGACAAAAAACTTTGACTTGCCCCTGGGGCTGTGTACTAAGGAAGTGTTGTAGAGATACGGCCAATGTCTTGGTTTGAAGTTGGCCATAAGCATAACCTGAGATGTGCATCTGAGTGTAGAGGCAGCTTATCTGGGAGGTGGTCCAAGCCACTATTGGTGGGAGAGAGGAAGGAAGGGAAATCAGGAAATGAAGAAAGCCAACGACAACATGAAAGGTAGTTAGTGCTTAATTGTACAGGAGAACTGGGGAGGCCGGTATAGAATTAAGCCCCAAGTATCCCAACTGGAGCATGAGGGACTTCCCCATGTAAGGTGCTGTTGAAAGCTGCTGCAGGGCTTAATTCCCTTTCATTCCCACAGCCCTTACATGTAAGCAGAGTGGTCCCCCAGGCACCCAGGAAAGCATCAGCCAAAGAGAGACCAGATGTTGGTATGATAAATCTGGGTAGGAGCATTGGTTGCAAGGAGAAAGGGAGATTGCCTGAAACAGCTTAGGGCTATGGATACCATGGTACAGAGTGTGTCTTGTGTGTATGAGGCCCGGGGTTACTCTTCAGCTCTGCAAAACAAAGATGTGAGATGTGTAGCTTTATCACAAGAAGAGGAGAGCCATGGCAAACAGCTGTACCTGAGCTGCTGTGTGGCCTCTGAGCATGGAAACCCCAGCACCAAATAGTTGAACATGCTACTGAAGGGGAGGTGCCAAAGGTGGGGGGCAGTTCTCCAAAGGGCACACATATGGGGCAGAAAGAAACGTTGAATTTTTAATTAACTTTTCTTTATTTCCTTTCTCATTTTCTATTGCAAAGCTCCCTCTTATTTTCAAAGCCAAAGACTTTAGTAGGGAAAGATGGCTGAGATGTCAGTAGCGTCTTAGTTACTTTCCCTGCGCTAAAACAGCTTGACAAAAACAGCTTACGGATTTATTCTGCTCACAGTTCCAGGGTGCAGTCCATCACGGTGGGGAATCATGGAGACAGGAGCTTGAGGCAGCTGCTCACATTGTATCCCCAGTCTGCAAGCAGAGAGTGATAAATTCAGGGGTCTGACTGGCTTTCTCTTTGGTATGCAATCAGGAGCCGAGACCAGGGAGTGGTACTGCCTGCCCTAATGCATCTTCCCACTCTAATTCACCTATTCAAGACAATCCTTCAAAGCCCTGGCCAGAGGCTTGTCTCCTGGGGTGATTTCTAAACTCTGTCATTATTAACCATCACACATGTTATAAGAAAAATAAAACATAATTTTGATTGCTGTAAATAAACTAAAGTGGTAATTTGGGGGGCCTGGAGATATCATTGCTGAGTGGTTAAGAGCACTGGCTGCTCTTGCAGAAGACCTGGATTTGGTTCCCAGCACCCACATGGCAGCTAACAACTGTGTTCTGCTATCACTGCATTCATGTGGCATACTTAGGTACATTCAGACAAAAACATAAAATAAAAATAAATAAAAATGTTTAAAATATAGTTTTAAAAATAATAAATAAATAAGGAAAGAAGAATTCATGGTACCTAGTGTACAACTCTCATAGGGCTTGTTACGAGACTTTAATCTCCTACAAGGACCTAGAAAAGAGATCTCATAACCTCAGTGTCCTTGAAAAGCTGTATCTTTACTATATTTGATGTGAGTACACTACAAAGACAGTCATGTTTCTTGGATTCCTGTCCTGCAGCAGGTATCTGAAACAGTGCAATCAGAGATTCTCAACAGAATGGTCTGTGGACACTTGTCTTTACAAATGCTTAGGAGAATTTTAACAAATTTACCCTTCAGATAGTTTTCCCACTCGGAGTAACAGGAGGCATTTAGGAGAGTGTCAGACAGGTGTGGATCCCTAGAGCTTTTCCCCTAAAATCTTCTTTCTTCACATTTCTCAGCCCCTCTGGAGAGAAGCTTGTCTGGTGAGTTCAGAGGGACTAATTTATATGCTCTGAGCTTTGGAACTCAGGTCCATGTCAGCATTGCCCTCAGCCAGCCCTAGAATCCCCATCACAAGACAGGGTCCAGTAGCCTTTTTTTTTTTTCATTCCTCCACTCAGGACACTACTCAATCCTTCTTAGCTCTGGTGGAAATGGGGTTATTGTCAGAGAGTCCCGATTTTCCAGAATCCCCGTGCTGTCTTGTCAGCCACCATGAACATAATTCCTGGTCTTCATTACCAACTCCCAGTGAACTGTTGTGCATTGTAACTGATTTATCTACTTGACAGGACTATTCCAGTAACACATTAAAATTAAATTATGATAAATACTGCTGAGTGATAGCTACTTATCAGATAGCACTCTAAGCACATTTCCTGTATGAATTCATTAAATCCTTACAGGAACAAACCTCAGGTTTTATTATTATTATTCCCAGAATGCAGGAGACATAGACAAAGGGTGGAGACAAGTTGATGAACTGGAATTCAGACACAAATATCTGAGCCAAACTCTAAATTCTTTTTTCTAAAGTTTTATTAGAAAATTTATAGCATAATAAAAAGGTAGTTACCAAGAAAAACAATGGTATTGTCTCATTCAACATATCCAACCAATCAATGTCCAATCATGTCCAGTTCCTACTGCACTAATAATAATGGAATCAAAAAGGAAGCCAACTCTCACAATCACTGACCTAAAGGGACAACACTTATTGGATGTTTATGGGATGCCAAAATGGTTCCTGCCACTTCACTATGCAGAAAGTTAAATCCACATATCCACCATGAAAAAGGAACAGCAACCATGCTGCTTTTCTTCAAACTACCCTTTCTTGTTCTCAATCCTAAATATGATAGTATACCAACACGTGCATTTGTTTACATAGGTACATCTATACATTACAGGCTAGGATGTGCATATGAAGGAAAATGTGGTTTTGTTGTGTTTTTTTTTTTTTACTTTCTGAGATTGGGTGAGCTCACTTAATATTATACATTCTACTTCCACACATTTTGCTGTGAAAGTTTTTTCTTCCAATGTTCTTTAGAGTTGAATAATACTCCATTTTATATATGTACCAGGTTTTCATTATCCATTCTTCTGTTGATAGACAACTAGCTTGCTTCCACTTCATTGCTATAGTAAGTTGAACAACAATATATATGGGGTTACAAATAATGCTATAGTAAGATATGGAGTTCTCTGGGTATATCCCCAGGAGTGAGATAATGGGGCCATAAGGTAGCTCCATTTTTAACTGATGAGGAATCTCCAAACTTGTTTCCATGATGGCCCCACTAATTTCCACTCCCATCATCAAGAAACAAGGGTTCCTCCTTTCCCATGTCCTCTCCAGCATTTGTTGTCAGATTTCTTGGTAATAGCCATTCTGCCTGGGGTAAGGTGATATCACAAAGTAGATTCAAAGCCATCATTCAAAGCTACTTTTATGCTATGTCTTAAGATCTAGCATGTGGAAAATGTATTCACCAGTGACATTTGTTGCCAAGTCTTATGCAGAGGGGGCAGCTGGGAAAGGGATATGGGTAAGTGGATGACAGACGGTAGATTAGAGCAAGCACAAGAGCAAGACTCATGAGCATTTGAGAGTGCCATTTGAATGGACACTATCTGATGGGCCAGGTACCCCTTGCCCCTACCTGTACCATCTCCTTTCATTCCAGAGAGTTGTTTCTCAGACACATCTTCATGTGCTTTAGCTGCACTTTAACCAGTCTTAGCAGAAACCATGTTGCCACCCCCCTCACCCCACCTGTGGGATCAGAATAGCAAAATACCTGCCCACATCCTCTTCATTTAACAAGGTTTCTGAATTACTAGGTTTACCTAATCCAAAGTCACCACTAAGTCATATTCTTTATTAAAATGAAAATAATTCAAGCAAAAGAAAACATTTTTAGCCCTAGGTACCTTAAGTCCCACTGTCAATCATACAACTTATACTTATGTTTATAAATTTTATAGCTAAATCTCAGTAAAAAAAACCAAAACATTAGTCCTTCAATTAAATTCAATTTGTTCTAAATGAGATTTTCTTTTTTTTTTTTTTTAAATTTTATTTATTTCTGTATGTGTATGAATGTACTGTCTGCATGCAAGTTTGTGCACCCGTGTCGTGCAATGCCGCGGAGGTCAGAAGAGGGTCTTGGATTCCCCTGGAACTGGAGTTCTCCTGGAATTGGAGTTTCAGACGGTTCTCGGCCGCCATGTGGGTGCTGGGGATTGAACCCGGGTCCTCTGCAAGAGCGGTCGGAGCTCTTAACCGCTAGGCCATCTCTCCAGCCCCTAAATGAGATTTTCAAAGTTTCCCTGAAACATAATCATTTAGGTTTTTCACTCTCTGTCCATTTCACTAACAATTCTAGTAGTTTCTTTGGGAGAGGGAGCTCCTTGCTTCAGCAATCAGTTCCACAATGATTGATGTTTAGAAAAATCTTTCTTGATGTTGGGGGCTGGCTCACTGGGGAGGAGCACTTGCTGAGAAAGCAAAGACCGTCGGAGGTCAAGTCTGCTGCACCCATGTGAAAGTCAGGCTTGGCCACTGGTGCCTGGACCCCAGCTTTGCTGGGCAGCGATAAGAGACACTGGGAACTTGGGAAACAGGTTCATACGGAGAAGGAAAGACACCCAACATCTTTCTCTGACATCTGCATGCACATCCCCAATCACCAACCCAGGAAGAGAGAGAGAGAGAGAGAGAGAGAGAGAGAGAGAGAGAGAGAGAGAGACTGATTTCTTAAAGTTCTTTACATATTGTACTAGGTTTATTGAAATATCTATTGCGACTTTAAAATAATCTTTGTGTGTGTGTGTGTGTGTGTGTGTGTGTGTGTGTGTGTCTGTGTGTGTGTCTGTGTGTGTCTGTGTGAACCTGTGACTACTTGTGTGTGGGGGCATGAGCCACACTGTGTGTAGGTCAGAGGGAGGACAAGATCTGAAGTATTTGGGACTTCAATTTTTTAAATTTGGGGGTATTTTCATATATAATAATATTTGGAGATAAGATCTAAATCTACATGAGATATATCTACATTTCCTATGCCTATATCTTGACATTAATTATATATAGTTTAAATAATTTTTGTCATGAAGTTTCATAGTTGGGGTTTTCCTCTCATAGAATTGGATTAGTGCCAGAAGCTTTCATATTGTAGCATTTTAGATGTACAATTCTCAGACTGAGGATGTTTGATTTGTAATACAACTTCTAAACAATCAATAAAACTCAACCCTAAATCCTTTGGTATTTAATTTCAGGGTTTTTTTTAAATTTTTTTTTTTTATTTTTGTATGTGTAAGAGTGTACTGTCTGCATGTAGGTCTGGGCACCCGTGTCGTGCAATGCCGCGGAGGTCAGAAGAGGGTCTCGGATTTCCCTGGAACTGGAGTTCTCCTGGAACTGGAGTTACAGACGGTTCTTAGCAGCCATGTGGGTGCTGGGGATCGAACCCGGGTCCTCTGTAAGAGCAGTCGGTGCTCTTAACCGCTAGGCTATCTCTCCAGTCCCTAATTTCAGTTTTTTAAAGTTATAAAGAGAGTCCTTTGGTCCATGATGTTTAATTAATGTGATTATTTATACAAACAAATATGTGTAAAAGAAAAAAATGAAGTAAATTTCCAAATATCATTTACTTGGAATGCCAATAAATGTCACAAATTAAATGTGTTTTAAAAAATAAATTTAGGGTAACTATAACAAAATACATAATAAGTTCATGAACTTAAAATCTGCCTTCAACCTTCACCCCTTTGAGTTTTCCATCTGTTAGTGAATTTGATTTGAAATATATATGGCTTTTTGAAGTGTTGTGGAGTTGGGTTGTTGAAGCCCAAATATTTTAACTTGAATAACTAGATTTTTCTGCATCTTTCAAGCATTCTAAATACCTACCATTTTTCCTTCATGTTTATTAAGATAGCCCATAAAACTCATCATTTCTGGGGCTGGAGAGATGGCTCAGTGTCTAAGAGCAATGACCGAGGGGCAGGGCTGGAGAGATGGCTCAATGGTTAAGAGCACTGACCACTCTTGCAGAGGCCTGGGTTCAATTCCCAGCACCTACATGGTGGCTGACTACCACCTGTTACTCCAGTTTCAGGAGATCTGAAACCCTCTTCTGACTTCTGCCCACATTATACAACACATGTACACTTAGATACATATGGGCAGCATACTCATAAACATAGAAAAATAAATGAATAAAATATTTTTATTTTTTTAAATTTTTAAAATTTTATTTATTTTTGTATGTGTACGAGTGTAGTGTCTGCATGTAGGTCTGTGCACCCATGTCGTGCAATGCCGCGGAGGTCAGAAGAGGGTCTCGGATTCCCCTGGAACTGGAGTTCTCCTGGAATTGGAGTTTCAGACAGCTCTCGGCCGCCATGTGGGTGCTGGGGATCGAACCCCGGTCCTCTGCGAGAGCGTCGGCGCTCCTAACCGCCAGGCCATCCCTCCAGCCCCTGTAGTTTATTTTTAAGGGCATGTTATTCAACAACTATTTTCTTTTTTGTTTGTTTGTTTGTTTTTTCTTCTGTTTTTTTAATTTATTGTTTTACATATATTTTTTTGTATAAGATTATGTTACAAATCGAATCAAGACCCTTGTCCCCCTCCCAACCCCCCACCCCACCAGATTCACCCTTTCAGTCAGTTCTTTGATGCAGTCTTTTCTGTTGTTGTTGTTGTTGTTGTTCTTTTCAATATGCATCACTCCCAACAAGAAATGTTTACAACTAGGTTATTGGTGCTAGCATCCACAGATGAGAGATACCATTTGTGCTTTGTTTGTCTGGGACTGTGTTACTTCACTTAACATAATATCTTCCAGCTCCATCCATTTATCTGCAAAGTTCATGATGTTGTCTTTTTTTACTGCTGCATAGAACTCCATTGTGTAGATGTACCACATTTTCTCTATCCACTCGTCAGTTGAGGGGCATTAGGGTTATTGTGAATAGAGCTGCATGTATCTCTGTGGTAAGAAGAGTCTTGTGGGTATATACCCAGGAGTGGTATGACTGGGTCAGGTGGCAAGCTCATTTTGAGTCTTCCAAGGGTTCTCCACACTGCTTTCCATAGTGGCTCTACAAGTTTACATTCCCACCAGCAATGGATGAGTGTTCCCCTATCCCCATAACCTCTCCAGCACTTGGTATCATTTGTTTTCTTGATCCTAGCCAGTCTTATTCTAGTGAGTTGATATCTTAAAATGGTTTTAATTTGCATTTCCTTAATTATTAGTGACCTTGAACACTTTACTTTTTTAAATTTTTTTATGTGTTTTAATGTACTGTCTGCAGGCAGGTTTGTGCATCCCTTGTGCAATGCCACAGAGGTCAGAAGAGGTCATTGGATTCCCCTGGAACTGAAGTCAAAGACGGTTCTCAGCTGCCATGTGGGTGCTGGGGATCGAACCCGGGTCCTCTGCAAGAGCAGTTGGTGCTCTTAACTGCTAGGCCATCTCTCCAGCCCAGACGTTGAACACTTCTTTTTTTTTTCTATTACTTCTTTATTTTTTTCATTTTTTAGCAATAAGTAATAATTTATGAGTACAAGCATCCTTCATGTAAAACCAATTTGCAAGCAGTTGTGCCCAAACCCACACAGCCCAAGGGTCCCACCATCCAGCAGGGGGTCTTGTATGTTCAATCAAGTTGATCAAATAAGTGTCCAGTCTATATTGCTGTAGTTTCACCATTCACCCCAATCCCAGCCCTTACATTCTACCCTCCTCTTCCACAGATTGTTCCCTAGGCTTAGAAAAGGGGCACAGATGGATGAGAAGCAAAACAATCTACTTTCTCTAGAGGTGTCGATTTGGACTCTGGTCAATTCTGCCTGTTTCCTTTCATGGGCTGACAGTTTGTCCAGGAATAACCTTTCGATCCTACTAATGAAGCACAAGCAATTAGATATATAGGTATTTAAGCAGCATTAATAGTTATGGTAGGTTACTTTAGCATAGACACATGTTTGGATATGTTAATCCATGAATTACAATTTTCCCCCCTGTTAAATATGACAGGGTCTTACTGTGGCTTATAACATCTCCTAACCTGTAGAGGATGTAAGCTTGTGAAAAGATATAGGCATAGAAAAGACTTCTTAAATCAGACAAGCAGCTGGCAGAGAATGTAAGGTTTCTACAATTGACCAAATTGCGGACTTCATTAAACTCAAAAGCTTCTGTTAGCATCAAAAAACAATAAAAGAAGTGAAGAGCAAAACCCACAGAGTGGAGGAAACCTTCATGCAGATACAGTCTGACAAAGCATTATTTCCAGAGTATATAACTCACAAAAAAACAAAGAAAAGAAAACAAAATCCACTCAAAAGATGGAGCAAAAACTGAACAGGATACTTCACAAGTGAGGAATTAGAGATGGCCCTGGAAACATCTAAGAAGGTTTGGCCACTAAACCAATAAAATCAATATAGGTCCCTCCTTGAGTCAAGAAGACTCCTCCGTCAGCACCAGCTACACCTCACCGCCTGGAAATACGTGTCAGCAGTGGCAGCCATAGTCTGTAATCCCAAATCTAATTGGCTATTAGCTCTCTCCTTGGAGGAATAACCCAGGCTGATGCCACAAA
>VZQC01004268.1:684898-736310 GCA_009823505.1 Rhizomys pruinosus
AAAACAAATCTAAATGCTCCTCAACTGACGAGTGGATAGAGAAAATGTGGTACATCAACCAATGGAGTTCTATGCAGCAGTAAGAAAGAGACATCACGAGCTTTGCAGAAAATGGTGGAGCTGAGGACATCAGCTGAGTAAGTAATAACACAGTCCCAGAAAAACAAACGCGAAATGGTATCCCTCATCTGTGGATGCTAGTGGCAACTACCCAGTTGTAAGTATTTCTTGTGTAGGGCCCCCTGAGCTTTTGTACAAAGCAGTTGGGCGCAATGCATTTGGAAACAACAACAACAAAAAAAGACTTCATCAAAGAACTGACTGAAACAGTGAACTTCTGCTCAAAACAGTCCAACTTCCCCGGAAAATATTGAGAAAGACTAGAGATGGAAAGCCATGTTTGGCAGAATGCATGAGCTCTGGCAGGGTGGGGGAATGGGTGGGAACACGGGTCTTAGATTTGTTAAAAAATAAAAAAATAAAAATAAAAAAAAAGACCTAAATGGACATAAGAAGGTTCCTCTACTGAGCATTTGTTTATAGTAAGTCTATGTACCAAAAAGTTATGGTTCATGGAATAGTTAAGCCCATGGAAATGTAATTACAGTTATTGATGTTGCTGTTTTAGGACTGCTATGAATGGGTGGATAAAATGTGGTAATAAATGATTGACTTGGAAAAAAAAAAAAAAAGAAAAAAAAAAGAAAATAGTTGTTTGAGTGTCCAGTGGTTATATCAGGGACTTGCCAGGAACACCTGAGCCCGGTGCTTCAGCCAGGCAGATTTTAGGATAGATCTACTCCTGGGGTTTTGGTTGATTGATTCGTTGGTTTGATAGCTAAATCTTTGTCTTGAGAGGCTGGCGGGGTGGAGTCGCCATGCTAGCTGGGATTAAAGGTGGGCCTGTTAAATCTTTGGTGTGGCTGTCTGGGCTAAGTTGCCCTTGTAGCTGGTATTAAAAGTGGGCCTGTTGCCACTGTGAGACTTGAGTGTGCAGTGGTTAGATCAGGGACTTGCCAGGACCACCTAAAGCACAAAGTACCAGGGGGTGCAGGCTAAGTCAGGCATATCCACCCCACAACTGGAATCGCTGAGAGAGTGTCCAAGTGGATTTTTTGGAGAACCTTCAGAACAGAAGGGAAGAGTGAATTAGGCTTCAATTCTAATATATAAACAAAATTGAAAGCCTGAAACCTAGAACAAGTCACCACTCCATAAAACAAGGAGGAAAAAAAGGCATCTGAAGGAGGCAAGCAAAGCAAGCCTTTCCACACAGTGAAAAGGCATTTGTGATTCCATCAGATTACAGGCAAAAAAAAAAAGACAAAAGGGAAACCCACATGCCAGGACAGGAAGAAGGACCAATATGGGAAGGTGCAGGATAATTCCACACCAAGCTCTACCAACCCTGTCGGAGATTGCTACAGTGGGATCCCCCTGGGGGTGACCCAAAGAACAGATCTCTAGAGGAATCAATTGCAGACCTCGTCAGAGAATGAAAGAATATAAGAACAAGTCAGAGAACTAAGGAGAGAGAATGAAAAACTCAAGAAGGACCTAGAGGGAGACAATGACAAACTTCGGAAAGAAATAAAGGGGATGAGAATGACACAAACTCCAGAAAGAACTAGAGGAGAAATGACAAACTCCAGAAGAAGTGAAACACTGAAAAGGAAGTCAACCAGCAAACTAAGGAGCACCAAGAAGAGATTGAGAAGCTCCAAAAAAGAAGTGGAAATACTAAGAAATCACAGGATGAAATGAAAAAAGAAATCAAAACTCATCCATCAAAGAGGAAAGAATGGAAAAAGCCTCAGAAATAGAATGGAGAAAGCAGAACAAAGAATACGACTGAAGCAACACAGACAACTAAAAAGCTCAAATAAAGGTTTATGAAAATTTTAAAAAATACAAAAGTGGACAAACCAGGAAATATGGGCACTATGAAAAGATCAAACCCACATATAGCAATAAGGAAGGGGGAAAGAATCCCAGAGAATAGTATTGGTCAAATCTTAACAGAATAAAGAGAAGAATTTCCTCAAACTAAAAAAAGACAAACCCATACAAATACAAGAAGCACATAGAACTCAAACAGACAAGATCAGAAAAGAAACCCCCACACATATCAAGTTAAATGCTAGACACCCAAAACAAAGACAAAATTCTGAAAGCACACAAGAAAACAGTCACCATATAAGGGGAAACCCATCAGAATTACGACTGACTTCTCAGTGCAAACCATGAAAGGAAGAAGACGTGGAGCAAAGCATTCCCAGCCTTAAAGGATTATGGATGCCAACCCAGGTTACTATACCCAGCAAAAATGTTGATTATGTTGAAGGAGAGAGAAAAATTCTTCCATGACATAAACAAGATGATAGCAATAGGTTGGTTCCAGCTCCTTGCTATTGTGAAGAGAGCTGCAATAAACATGGCCATGCATGTATCTCTGTGGTGGCGTAAGTCTTGAGGGTACATGCCCAGGAGTGGTATGGCTGGGTCGGGTGGCAAGTTCATTCCAAGTCTTCCAAGGGTTCTCCACACTGCTTTCCATAGTGGCTGTACAAGTTTACATTCCCTTCAGCAGTGGATGAGTGTTCCCCTTTCCCCACAACCTCTCCAGCACTTGGTATCATTTGTTTTCTTGATCCTAGCCAGTCTTATTGGAGTGAGATGATATCTTAAAGTGGTTTTCATTTGCATTTCCTTAATGATTAGTGATGTTGAACAGTTCTTGAGGTACTCAGACATCTCTAATTCCTCACTTGTGAAGTCTCTGTTCAGTTCTTTGCTCCATCTATTGAGTGGGTCATTTGTTTTCTTTTTTCTTTGTTTTTTGAGTAGTTTATATATTCTGGAAATCAATGCTTTGTCAGACGTATCTGCGGTGAAGGTTTTCAAACAACTATTTTCATTGAGAATCTTCTCCATTCTCTGTCTCACTTGACCCCCCCCCCAAGGAAGTTGCCCTTCTCAGGATCAATCTCTCAAAGGTTGAGATGGATCGTTTATAGTTTTTCTCCTAGCAGTTTGGACAAATGCACAAGACACCAGGGAGAATAATTTTTTGTTTTGTTTTAGTTTTGTTTGATCAGCAGGTGGGGAATTTAGAGTCAGTACTGTACACAGAGAACAGAGGGCCACAAGGTAAAAAGGGGACTATGGAGAAGCGGGGAGAACCGGAAACAGCGCGTGTTGCCCTGGAAATAAGAATGAAGAAGAAGGCTGGAGGGAAAAGCCACCTTGATTCCTAGAGAGTTCTGGTTTCTTCCAGTCTGGCTTGAAGTCCATCTCTTCTCCTTGATCTTGGATTGGAAGAGATATTCTTATATGTTCCCAGCAAATTTCCCATTTTGTTTAAGTCAATTAAGTAGATATCTTTCCTTATAGACCACCGACTGTGATTAAGGCATCGTTTGACATTTTTTTATCTTAAAAGTTAGTGTATGACTTCATTTACTTTGCTGACCTTACTGCATTGTCAGGAGATCAAGTACAAGGTTGAAAATAGGCAGAGAGAGGGGACATTGCTCCACCTTCTTGCCAATTTAATATAAAATGTCTCATTGCTCTCATTAAATTATATGATAATTTCTGCCATGTTTATATACAATCTTACCCACACAGGGAAAGTTCTGTACTCCTGATTTTCTGTGATCATTCATGATGGATCAATGTGGGCCATTGACAAATGCTGTTTCTTCATCTACATGCATGCCTTCATCATGTATGTCTTGATTTTAACTTGATGCTGTGATGAATGATATTAATTGGATATGTAATATTGAACCAGGCCCATGTAACTGGGCAAATTTCACTTGATTGTTCTGTTTAAATCTTTTCAAATCATCGGAATAAATTTATATTAGTAGCAATGGAAAAAAGGGGGGAGTGTATAAAACTGTCAAAGAATAGTTTTTTTTTGAAACAAGGTCTCCTTGTAGCCCCAGCTGGCCTGTAACTCCCTATGTACACCACGGTAGCCTCCATCTCACAGAAATCTAACGGTCTTGACCTCCCAAGTTCTGGAATTAATGGTGTGCTTCATTCACCATGCCTGGCTAAAGAATAAATTTTTTTTTTTAAATTTTTTTTTTTTATTAATTTTATTTATTTATTGTATGTGTATGAATGTACTGTCTGCATGCAAGTCTGTGCACCCGTGTCGTGCAACGCCGCGGAGGTCAGAAGAGGGTCTCGGATTCCCCTGGAACTGGAGTTCTCCTGGAATTGGAGTTTTAGACGGTTCTCGGCCGCCATGTGGGTGCTGGGGATCGAACCCGGGTCCTCTGTAAGAGCGGTCGGCGCTCTTAACCGCTAGGCCATCTCTCCAGCCCAAGAATAAATTTAATAATAAAAAATAAAATGCTGAAAAAAGAAAATGAATATTAGGTAAAGTAATGTTGGTAATTTTCTAATAAATCGAGAGACCAAGACAACAGCTCCAGAGGAAGTAGACTGTTTTGCTTCTCATCCACCTGTGCCCCTTTTCTAAGCCTAGGGAACAATCTGCGGAAGAGGGGGTGCAGTAGAATGTAAGGGCTGCGATTGGGGTGAATGGTGAAACTACAGCAATATAGACTGGACACTCATTTGATCAACTTGATTGAACATACAAGCCCCCCCCCATGGTGGGACCCATGGGCTATGGGGGTTTGGGCACAACTGCTCGCAAATTGGCTTTACATGAAGGATGCTTGTATTCACAAATTATCACTTATTGTTAAAAAAATGAAAACAAAAAAAAAAAAACAGAGAAAGATGCAGAAAAGTTACGGCAGAATGCATGATCTGGGATGGGTAGGGGTGGGGTGGGGGGAAGGGAAGGGGATATATGCCTGAACTGAATTGGAAAATGATGTTATGAAATACACAAAGCATCAATAAAAAAAAGAAATAAAAAAATAAAACTGAAAATAGCTGGGTAGTGGCACATGCCTTTAATCCCTGCACTCGGGAGGCAGACGCAGGCAGATCTCTGTGAGTTCAAGGCAAGCTTGGTCTACATAGAGAGTTCCAGGACAGCTGGGACTACAGGGAAACCCTGTCTCAAAAAGACAAAAAAATTAATCTGGCAGGAGCCAGGGGTTTAAATATGATCAATATACATTGTGTGAAATTCTCAAAAATTTAATTAAAAATGAAAATACCTTTAATTTAAGGGTAACCATTACAATTTTTTATTAATTCCCACATATATGTGTCTAAAATATGCTTTCCTTCTCTTCCCTTATTATGGAAGTAATATTTTTATTACTTCCACTAATACTTTCAGTTTATTTAAATATAGGAAAAATCTAACAGAGATTTTGTCTCAGCCTTTTTATATGAATGTGAATGTGTAAGTAATTATATGTAATAAGTAGGAAAAACATGGTTTGTATTTTTATTTCTTTTTAAAGGTTTTTATTTTTGTGTATGAATGTGTGTCTGGGGTGGGGGTGGGGGTGCAGGGTGCACAGGATCGCTGTACCTGTGGAAACCAGAAGAGATTTGGACCTTTGGAGGTGGAGTTACAGGTGGTTGTGAGCCTTCCATTGTGGGTACTGGAACTAAACTCCATCCTCTGTAAGAGCAGAAAGTGTTCTTAACCTCTGAGCCATCTCTGTAGCCTCTTAATGTTTATTTCTGAAGTTTTATTTCTGAACTTTCTTTTGTGGAATCCCATTATGAACATGGGATTCCACACAAGAAGATTCTCACCTAACCTTATTTTTACAAGTACAGTTTCTCATGTAGTCATAAATACAACTGAGTTTTTCAACACAACTGAATTTTTCAAAATGTACCTTTTGTTTGTGATTGTAACAATGGAACCCAGGACCTCACACATGCTTGGCAAGTGTTCTACCAGTGAACTGTATCCCCAGCTCACAACTGAATTTTAAATCTAGTCATAGTCTCTTGTTACTATAAAAGCTGATAATTAAATAGTTATACATACACTTTTTCCAAAGCCTCTCAGTATTTCTTCAGTTTGATTCTCTTTTATTACACCCTCCTCTGTTTCTTGCCTCCTCCTATTTGTGAGTATTCCCGTGTTCTGGTAATGGGAACTTTTTGTCTTGTTCTTGAATTTAACGAGGATGCTTGAAGCATGATTTTGGCCATTAGTTTTATGATAACTCAGTTTGTCATATTAAGCAAGTATTCCTGTATCCTTTGTGTACAAATGATACTTGTACTATTTGAGATTATCACCTGAGTGAATTCTTAATTATTTTTGACTTTGAACACTAAATACTAATTGGTCATATTGTTTAGATATTTAAAACATCCATCGTATTTATTTTGTAGTTTTTCTTAACAACATTGATAATAGGGTTGAACTTGATATTTCTCTGAGAGCATATTAATAATTTGCTTAAGCATGGTAGGACATTTGGAATTGTGATGACTCTGCTTTTACTGTTCAGATTTTTGGGATTCCCTGCATGTATGGAAGGAATGGTGAAAGTTGGTAAGAGGAGAATTTGTTTGGTCTTTGCCTGTTTGTTCTGTTGTTTTTACCATCTGGATTAGGTCTGCTACTCATCAACTCCTGTGCACACCCTTTTCCAGTTTAATGAACTGTCCCAATGGGTCCATTCAAAATGCTGTGTGTCCATGCTAAAAACTAAAGCATGTATGTGGGTGGATGAACTCTGGAGACATAAATCTGGGATTAAGTTCTTCTCTGACTCTTTGGTTCTTCTGCGATTTGGCTAGACTGTCACAAATAGCACGAAAACTCCCTGAGCCAATATTTTTTCCCTTTCTAGAATTTCAGTCTATGAAAGCTGAGTAAATACTTGAAATAAATGAGACATACTAAATACGATTCACTTTAAATCACAAGATGAATGGGAAGGCTCTGCTGCAAGCCCTCCATGCTGCTTATTCTTCTAGCATCTTGGTTTGCTCCAGGTTGGTGTTGCTTTTGTCTCATCAAATAGCACAGCTGGAAAATCCTCTAGCACAGTGTCCAGTATATAAAAGAGACATGATATGGATTTGGTAAGCCAAGTTTAAAGATGATATTTATCACAGTTTTCAGTTCATGAATCTGGAACAAGATTCACTACGACAATTTTGGTCTTGACCTTACTATTTTTCTCAGTATGTTGGTCAAACAGCTAGCAAAAAGTGACAAAACTTATGTGCTTCATCGTTTGCCAGTTTCCTTGCTTATTATTTGTTTGGAGTCAGGGTCTCCTGTAAGCCAGGCTGGCCTTGAACTCCAGATCTTTCTGCTTTCACCTGAGATTCCACATCTCTATCACTATACTTGGCTTCTAGTTCATGTTTCATGTCCAACAAGAGTAAGAATGTAAGATTCAATTTGCTATAGAATGCCTTGTAATCCGTTTCCAGAAATAGCCAGACTTAAAGTATTAACTATAATTTTTTGGAGGCAGAGTGACAAAACACAAAAAGGTGACACCAAGGTGGCTTTATTTTATGAACAACAGAAGAATTTGGGATGAGGGGAGTTTCAATGAGGAGATGAACTTTAATCTCTAGTAGACTAGTGAAAGATAGTGAGCATGTTGTGAAATGAAGAAGAGTAAGAATTTTTAGGTACAGCAAGCAACAAGAAAGCATTGCATTTCCAAAAGCCTCAACTAGACCTGTGTAGCTACAATGAAGTGAGAAGGTGTGCCGGGGAGTTAGGAGACAGGAACGTAGGAAGGGAAGTGGCTGTAAGGATCATTTAAGACTGAATAGTACAAGAACCTGGAAACAAGTTCAGATTTCACTTTAGAGACAGTGCTAAAATACTGAACGTTTAGAAACATGATTTTATTGGGATTCCAGGAAAATAACTTGTGATGGTGAGTCAGAAAATAGAAAAAGGAGTGTCTTCCTCTAGAGATGATGAAATATCAGTGCTTCTAGTATCCAGGCTGAGGTGCCTGACCCGAGGTTGGGACAGTAAGATTAAGAGGTAGGCAGATAACCTGGAGGTGAAATGTCAAGATATCACAAATTGCTTACAGATTCCAGACTTGAAAGACATGGGATTACAGAGCCACATTTGATCACAGGTAGAGGGAAGGAAACTTATTTAACTTATTTGATGTGAATTGCACATATTCAGCTTGAAAGACCTATATATAACATACTCAGGCAGAGATAGCCACTAGGCCACTAGAACTTACATAGAGAACCTACAAGTTTCATTTAATGTAGACTTAAGAGTCATTAGCCTATAAATGAGACTCAAATGTCATCTTCTAGGGTAAAGCATGAAGGAGAAGAGGGAGATGTGGAAATGGTGCAATTCAATAGAGCAGAAGCAAACAAACATCCTTAACTATTCTCCCAGGAGATAGCCAATGCTTCGATGCATGTGTTGTCAACCATACAGATAGATGCATTTACCCACATACAGTACATGTGTTTACACGTATACAGTACGTGCGTGTGCACATGTACAGTACATGCATGTGCACACATACAGTAATGCATGTATGCACATATAGTACATTCGTGTACACAATACAGTACATACATTTACACATATACAGTACATGCATGTGCACACATACAGTGCATGTGTTTACACATATGCAGTACATGCATGTATGCACATACAGCACATGCATTTATACACATACAGTACATGCATACACACACATACAGTAGATGCATTTACACACAGTACATGCATGTACACACCTACAGTACATGCATGCACACACAGTAGATGCATTTATACAAATACAGTAGATGCATTTACACACATATGGTACATGCATGTGCACACATACAGTACATGCATTTGCACAGTACAGTACATGCATGTGCATACATGCAGTACATGCATTTGCACACATACAGTACATGCATTTACAGACATACAGTACATGCATGTACACACATATGGTACATGCATTTGCACACATACAGTACATGCAGGTACACACATACAGTACATGCATTTACACATATACAGTACATGCATGTACACACATGCAGTACATACATGTGCACACATACAGTACATGCATGTACACATATACAGTACATGCATTTGTGCACATACAGTACATCCATGTGCACACAAACAGTACATGCATGTACACATGTGCAGTATATGAATTTGCACATACACAGTACATGCATTTGCACACATACACTATATGAATTTACATGTATACAGTACATGCATTTTCACACATACAGTACATGAATTTACACATATGCAGTACATGCATTTGCACACATTCACACTTAAGTGCTCATTCATTGAAATGCCATTACATGATTGCCCTGTCATTTATTTAAGTAGCATTCTGTTGTTGGTATTTTGTAGTTTCTAGGTCTTTTTATTATTTCACATTATTCTGAGACGCAGCCTTTTGATCATATGTGTTTGTGTATACGTTTCTATTTCCATGCAATATTCATAACTGTAGAATTTAATGTCAAATTATGTGACAATTCTAAGACTTTGATCACTTTCTCAACCTAAACTCCAAATGTTGTGGGTCCGGGTGGCTTTCCCAGCAGTCTCTCCTTCTCCACATGTCTAACTAACTTTAAAGTGTTAAATAGCCACAACCATGTGAGAAGTCAAGAAAGAGTGTTATTATTTAGCTTTATTTTGGCAATCAGGAAGTTAAATATTTTATATGTTCTATAAATAAGATTCCCTTCCTTCCTTCCTTCCTTCCTTCCTTCCTTCCTTCCTTCCTTCCTTCTTTCATTCTTTGTTCTTTGCTTATTTTCCTGTTATTTTTCTCTTTCTTTTTAGGTAGAGACTTCTAAAATTTCTTTATATTTTAAGGACACTAATACTGATTTGATAAACCCTACACATATATTTTCTAGTTTGTTCCTTGCTCACTAATGCTGTTTTGTTTTTTTTTTTAAGAAAAGGCAGAGTAATGAAAAACAACACATAACAAAACTTTCTAGGAGCTGGAGAGCTGGCTCAGCAATTAAGAGCACTGGCTGCTCTTTCAGAGGACCTGGGTTCAATTCCCAGCACCCACATAGTGGTTAACAACAATCTGTAATTCCAGTTCCAGGAGAATCTGATGCTATCTTCTGACTCTTCTGCCTCCAGGGGTATTGCAGGACACAGGTGCACTTACACACACTCAGACAACACACTCATACACATAAAATAAAAATAATAAATAAAATATTTTAAAAATATTTCTAATAATGTGTCTTATTATCTTGGCTAGAAATTTCAAAAAAATATTAAATAGTATTAAAATTTTAAATCACCTATTTATTCCTGAGCTACTTGGGATATCTGCTGAGATTTTGCAGTTAAGCATGGTTTCCTTTGTTACTGTGAGATAAGTAATTTAAGGCTCATGAGATGGTTCAGCACATAAAGGTATTTGCCATCAAGCCTGACTACTTGAAGCCAATCCCTGGGTCTCATATGGCAGAAGAGAGCTACTCCTGAAAGTTGCTTTCTGATCTCCACACATGTGCTGTGGCACACACATGTCCCACACATAAACAAATCAATAAAGAGATGTAACAAAAATTAATGTGGATAATTTATCTTATGAATTATCTATTTTTAGTCCTAATGTTTTATTCATTGAAAAAGCAGAAAATAATCTCATTAACTTTTTAACACCTTGGGTATTTATTTATTTATTTATTTATTTATCTTTTTGAGACAACCCCAGCTGTCCTGGAGCTCACTTTGTAGACCAGGCGGCCTTGAACCCACAGAGATACACCTGCCTCTACCTCCCAAGTGCTGGGATTACAGGTGTGTGCCACCATGCCCGGCTATCTTCTTATTTTCTGAATTGGATGATACCACTTCTAGATCCTCAAGTTGATTTTTCATTTCTTTCATTTACAGAATATTTTCAGAGACTGGCTCTCAATTTTCTATTTGAAAAAAAAATTTCTTGAATGAATGCATAGCTATCTTGGCTTACACTGTCCAGCATTATACATTCTCTAACCACATTTTCTACTTAAAGCTAAATTATTCAAAATCAACAATTATCCATTTAGTTCTCCAGCTGCAAGGATTCATTTCAGGAACTCAACAGCCCCGTATGGCAAGTATCTACTGTGCTGAACACATGGATAACCTGCCAGTCACAGCAGAAAGTTCTGTTGGGCAATACTTAGCTAGTTCCTCTATTTTCAAACAAACTCAGCAGGTGGGCTATTTCTAACCCACTTTCCCTGATCACTTGGGCTGGTTATCAGCTTGTTTTAATAATAATAATAATAATAATAATAATAATAATAATAATAGATAGGAAAGTTTATCATCATGGATTCCAAGTATCTAGTTCATCCTAAGATACTTATTGTTTGATTGGCTATATGCTTTTGTTCATGAATAAACAGAAAGGAGGAAAAATTGCTCAACTCTCTCTGGCTTCTTTAATGATTTTCTGTAAGATATTCTAAAGATAGAGTGCAAGATGCAAATAAAATGTTTTTCACTATGGGGCTGGAGAGATGGCCTAGCGGTTAAGAGCACCGACCGCTCTTACAGAGGACCCGGGTTCGATCCCCAGCACCCACATGGCGGCCGAGAACCGTCTGAAACTCCAATTCCAGGAGAACTCCAGTTCCGGGGGAATCCGACACCCTCTTCTGACCTCCGCGGCATTGCACGACAGGGGTGCACAAACTTGCATGCAGACAGTACATTCATACACATACAGAAAGAAATAAAATTAATTAAAAAAAATTAAAAAATAAAAAAATGTTTTTCACTATGAAAAACAGAACTAAATCCTAGAGCACATTTATTGCATGCACTTAAAGTAAAAAAAAAGTCTGAGATGGCATTGAGAAAACACGGCTAAACAGCAGAGTGAAGTTAAGAAAAATGAGCTGAAAACTGGAAGGAATAAAGAGAAAACTGAGATAAGGAAATAGTGTAACTGGAAAGATAAGTTGCAAACTACTCACCATTCTTAATGAAAGGCAGAAAGGAAGAAAGCACTCTAAAAATAGCCACTGTAATATGGAAGGAAAAGCCTGAGACATTCCTAGCAGATTCAGAAGGAAATAGGATCATATAGAAATTTAAAAAGCAGGGAACTGGAGAGATTTCTGAGTGGTTAAGAGTGCATTCATTTCTCACAGAGAACCTGTTCTGGTCGCAGCACCCACTGTGAGGTCACCTTACTCACATGTACATACCCATACACAGATGACAAAGACTACCTCTATGGCATCCAGAAGAATGCTAAACCAACAGAAAAATATTTTCCTATAAATAGGGATATATTTATAACCAGAATATAAATATATTTATAACCAGAATATAAAAAAGAACACCCCTTGTGCCAAATATCAAGGTCTTTAAAATAAAAATATTAACTAAATAGCAGGTGAAGCTTGGTGAGATTTTTGAGTGTTAAGTGTGAGGAAGTTCTTGTAAATAAGTAACTTTCAATGTTTTGTTTGTACTTAATGTTTCATATCAAGAAAAAAAACAGTATGTGGCAATCAAGCTGAAATAATGACAAATATTAAATTTTTGTTCCTTGGCATTCAGACACAGTCACAGTGCACATTTGTCCACAGTATCAAATTCTTCAAAGGGTAACTAATTACCTTCTATGGTTGGTATCTTTGGGGCAGTCTAGCTGTAATGGGTAACTGCAGCCTAGAGCATATTGTGGTTAACATTATATCTTCCTGTAGTTTAGCTGTTGGGGGTGGGGTGGGGTCAAGAGCCAGTATTGCCTCCCTTCCAGTTTTATTGACACTTCACTTTGTTTCCAAACGATTTTTAAAAACAGCTCTTTTGAGGACTGACTTGGGACTGGGGTGGGGGTGCAGTCTTGTGTAATGGTGATGAATCTTCCTTGTTAGAATGGAGTTACACAACCCTGCATTTTTATCATTCTAATGACTATTGGCTGGCCACGGGAAGCTTAGTTTTCTTGCCAGCTATTTATACAAGCTAATCAGAGGCTTGATACAATACAGATGGCGATAACCTTTTGCCATACGAAGTCCGTGTTGCATTTTTCTTTGGCAGCAAATCGTTTGCATCATTCAGTTTTCTGGACCAAAAATTCTCTGTCATAGATTCAAGGGTAGCAGATGATGTGAACTATTTCAGAAACCCAAAAGAAAAGTGCCAAGCTTCCACCACATTCCACGGACGTTACCACAGACCTAGTTGCCTCTCCAGCACTGGTATGAAAAATGTTTTTATTGAATTATGTTTTTATTCAAGCATGACAAGGCACAAAGATGGGGGGGACTGTATATTATTTTCAGTAACACACCCACCCCTCATCTATCTTTAAAGCGTATTCCAAACCCACATCTTGCGTAATTCTTTGCCTGGACCACTAGTTCTGTCATTATTCTTGCTATCTTGAGCTTAATGTAGTGTCTTGCCGACAGATCTAATGGTTCTTGTAAATGTTCACCAGTTCTGTGCAAGAAGAGAAGGAAAATAGACTGCTTAAAGTGTTTCGTATAGTGAACAGTGCAGAGAGAAGGCCCTGCTGAATTCTATGTGGATTTAAAAAAGGGCATCAGAATGAGCCAAGGTTAATGCTCCAGGAGACAATTTGTTATAGAAGGACAATAAAAGCTGAAAAAGAAATTTTTATATAAAACAGCACATATATTTGCATGCTCACATTCCTATTACTTCCTCAAGACCACCTCTCTCCAAAATATCCTGGAGCTTGCCCACTCCGAGATTCATTCATTCATTCATTAAATAATTATTTGTGAGCACATACTTTAAAGCCACATGCTATCAAGAGTAGTGTATTGAAAAAGAATGTATAACACATCTCCTCTTTCCCTCTCCACCATTATTCTTGTGTTTGAAGTGTCCTGCTTAAAGTTAACACTTGTGACCTTGTGAAAGAGGCTTTTCCAAAGGAGCAGGAGCATAGGGGAGTGTCTGTATAGATGGGATTGTGACTTCTGAACAGGAGAGTATTTATCACTTAGTCAAGGTGACAGGCCTGGAGAGATGACTCAGCAGTTAAGAGCACTGGCTGCTCTTGCAGAGGACCTGGGTTTGATTCCCAGCATCCCCATTGTGGCTAACAACCACCTGTACCTCCAGTTCCAGACCTCCACAGGCATTGCACGACAGGGGTGTACTTACATACATGCAGTCAATACACTATATATATATATAAAATAAAAATAATAAAATTTTTTTTAGTTTTTTTTTTATTTTATTTATTTCTGTTTGTGTATGAATGTACTGTCTGCATGCACTTTTGTGCACCCGTGTCGTGCAATGCCGTGGAGGTCAGAAGAGGGTGTTGGACTCCCCTGGAACTGGAGTTCTCCTGGAATTGGAGTTTCAGATGGTTCTCGGCCGCCATGTGGATGCTGGGGATCGAACCCGGGTCCTCTGTAAGAGCTGTCGGCGCTCTTAACTGCTAGGCCATTTCTCCAGCCCCAAAATAATAAAATATTTTTTAAAAATCAAAGATGACATTACCCACAGCTTGCTGCATCTGGGATAAATACCACTAGGATTTTCCCTTAGAATATGGAAAATAGAATTTTGAAGACAAACACCATCCTAAACAGACTTTTCCCCAGTAATTATACTGAATAATATGTATGTGTGTTTGTATATGTATTCTAGTCTCTTACAATTATTGTTTATATTGGTAGAAGTTTCCCCCCTAGAATGTATATACACTGCAAATGTAAATATATATGCGCATATAACTGTATGTATACATTACACTTGAAACATTTAAGTGTGTTCAATTAGCCCAGTTCCCTTTCACTTGGCCTGCAGAAGGAGGCTCCTCCAGCTGTTCCCAGTTCTTGTTGGCTTCTGTTCACTAGTCTTTTATGCTTCTTTGTTTCCTTTCATGAAAGGATGCCCCAGCCTGTGTGGCGCATCTCCTGCCTTCATGTTGAAATAAAAAACATTTCTTCATGGATTTTTTGGCTCCTTCTAGTGAGGAATGGTATTTGGAAACTATAGTTAAATCATTTCTACTGAGGCTGATCTTCAAGTGTGTGTGTGTGTGTGTGTGTGTGTGTGTGTGTGTGTGTGTGTCTTTGGAATAGTGAGATTACTAATCTAGGAGTGAGATTACTAGATAAAATGGCTAGATAGAATAATTTAATGAAGAGTTTCATGAGCTGATTCGAAAACTCAGGTAAGAAAAATTTTAAGGCTAATCACAAACACTTTAAAAGGAGGGAAATGTGGTAAATTTTCCTTACCAATTATGAAGAAAAGAATATAAAGGTATATATTCAAGCCAAGAATGAACAAGAAGATGAATAAACAATTAGTAAGTGAGGTGGGAAAAATTGTGTATACAGTTGAATAAAAATAAAGGTAGTCTCCTATCCCTTACTAAAGTAAAAATACGCTATATGGATTTAAGAATTTTTTAAAATAAAAATATTAGTTTAAAGTATAAGAGAATACTTGAGTAGGTTTGGGATAGAGAAATTTTCTAAAGCAAGTTACAGGAAAGAAAGGTAGGTGACATTGAAGCTTTTGCCTGAGCAAATGGAAGAAGTGATTTTATGAGCAAGTATTCATTGAGTGTGTTCTGTTTCCAAACTGTACTGGACTCAGGATATTGAGGAATTTAAGAAATAAAGAAAACTCACTTGCTTTCAGTACAAACCCCTTTTGGAGAGAAGACCAGGCTGCTGTTTGAAACCATCCTTGCCCTTGCAATGCTGGGCCTTCCACCCCAGAACTTCTTTGAACTGTGTTGCAAAGGATCACTGAATTCATTACGTCCTCTCACCCTGGAGCCTCATCTCTCGCTCTGTGAATTTGTGGGAATACAGAGCTCTAAATGATGTTATTTAATTTCCAAGTTATCACAAGTTTCCACTGGAATAAGAAATGATGTGTGTAAAACCATGTTTCCCTATTTACTAATTATAATTTTTTAAAAAATTCTCTATTTTACTAATGCTAAGTGGAACTTGGGCTCTGTGGACATTTCTCGCTGCTGTATTGGGGGAAGTCACAGCCTCACTTATATTTTAAGACACTAATCCATCGGGCGAGGAACAGCTCCATCCACAGGCACCAAGAAAACTCAGAAATGGAAGTTTCTCAAGGACTTTACTTTTGAAAACTGAAGCACTTTTAGAGTTCTTCCTCTTTCCTTCGTTCCTTTACTTGAGTAAAAGCTCTGGGATGTTCACAATACAGCCTGGACGATGTTCACTCCTCAGCTCACATGTCCTGCACTTCCGGTTTTTTGGAGATGTACAGTGGCCTCATTCACGAGCACGAAGGCTTCGGTGGTCATTGTCATGTCTTTTCATTAGTTTTTCTGCCCTTGCATATTGCTATCCCCTGGGGCTTCCGTGATCTCTTCATACTGGTATTGCCCAAGAGATAGATGTCTTTATCGCTTTGTGTCATTTGTGGTGTCATCTTCTGTTACACACTTGCTGTTGTAAGACTGACTCAGTAGTCTTATTGCATTAACTTTTTGTTCTCTCCTCTCTATGAATGCAGGAGGCTTATTGGGTCCTGTCTCCTTTAGCTTAGATAATTATGCTCTATTGTCCTGTTGTCGTGGTGAACTGTAAGGTGTCATATAAGACTTTCACCATCCTAAATATCCAAATGAGAAGAGGACCTATGAATCCCTATTGATATCTATCAATCATCTCTTCTGCTAAGACTGGGTTGAGTGTGTGGAGAACCTTGTCCAGTCTTAGGGTCTCACAACAGCATCTAATAACTCTGGTTCTCTAAACTTTCCTTTTTTTTTTTTTTTTCTCCATAGAGATTCTTTTTTTTGTCTGGAGGATGGAAAAATCTCACATTCACCATGCATTCATCCCAAATCTGTCCTTCATCAAGTGAGAAGCTTTTTAAACTCTTAATGCCCAAGACCTTTAAGGCTGGTGTATATTGGAGAAATGTTTCTGTTAACATCTTGCCTTCTGTTCTATCATACAACACCCCTCTGTACCTTCTGTCTTCCTATGTTCCCATCTGATCTAGTTCATTTTCTCTCACTTGAATTTTGAGGAATATGGTGATGTATTTAAATATTCCTCTCAAGCCAGGTGTAGTGCACGCCTTTAATCCCAGCACTTGGGAGGCAGAGGCAGGTGGATCACTGTGAATTCAAGTCCAGCCTGGTCTACATAGTGAGTTCCAGGACAGCTGGGACTACAGAGAGAACCTGTCTCAAAAAGACCAAAATAAATAAATAAATAAATAAATAAATAAATAAATAAATAAATAAACAAATAAATATTCCTCTCAAATTGCTGGCCTTCCAGATGTTTTCTGGAGTCATTTTTAGTTTGATTTTCTTTAAATTCTGGTTTACCTGCTTTAGTTGTAGCTCACCATAGCAAAATTTAGGTAAGAATAATTCAACTATAAGCAGTATCCACTGAGTACATACTAATAGAGTTTTTTTACATACAGATATAAATCTTAGAATCTGAAAAACTCTGGATCTTCTAATGAGTCTAACCCCCTAAAATAAATAGACTCAAACCTATCTTCCTTTTTTGTTTATTTCTTTTTTGTTTGTTTGTTTTGGGGGGACAGGGTCTCCCTTTAATCCCAGCTGGCCCAGAACTCTCTATGTAGACTGGACTGGCCTCAATATATCTTCTTTTTAATTTCAACAAAATGTTGAAAACAACTGTTGCTATTCTGGGCTGCTTTTAAGAAGACAGGTAATGGTTCTTATGTTATTACTTAACCTGTCTTCTTTCTAAGAATTTTTTAGAAAACAGAACTTTATTATTTCTTATCTTTCCTACTCTATTCTACTGAAAAGTCACATAGAAAATTGAAGGGTAATGTTAAACTGTCCCATGGAGTTCTTGTGCCATTGAGGTTTGATATTGTAAGACATCTGTAACAATAGTTTTTAAAAGGCTTCATCTTTTTCATCTAGCTATAGTGAAGCAGTAGCATGTAATGTCGAAATCAGAATGTACTTGTCCTAAAATAATAAAGCTCAAATGTCATATTTAGTGAATCAATGTTTTCTCATGAAGATAGCCACAGCAGCTGATTTTATGCTAATCCTGGGTGGTCCAACAAGATGAAGTATTGGATCAATTCTACATTTTTCAAGGAGCAGTGGAAAAACAAATATAGGAAAGAGTTTAGCCATCATAAACTCTGGAAAAGACACATTCTCTTAAATTTTATTCTGATTAGGTTTGTGGCAGTTTATATAGAAAGAGATGGAGATGCTTAAGAATAGACACATAGGACTCAGGTTTGGTTCACATTTTCAGGACTTGATAATCAATGAAAGACAGTTTAATAAGACATGGTGATATTGATTAAAATTCATTCCATAAACACACATTCTTCATTGGTGATCTCACTGGAGATGATGAGGAGGAGGAGGAAGAAGAGGAGGAGGAAGAGGATGGCGATGATGATGGTGATGATGATGGTGATGACAGTTTTGAAGGTGGTGATGGTGGTGATGGTGGTGATGATGATGTGGGTGATGATGATGGTGATGATGTGATTATGACAACTATAATGATGTCATATTTTAAATGTTCTTGAAGTTCATGGTGCTTCTGTAAGACCATTATAGGTTCCAGTTTGTGCTTATTTCTGTTCTGTTTTGTTTTGTTTTGTTTTTTTCTCATTGACCAGTGCTTCTGTTCTTCACTACCATGCAGTGCCAGTTGTCCTCCCAGGTACTGCCTTACCTAAGAAGGGAAAGCAGATAGTCAGATACAATACTCAGACATTCCCTGTGTCTTTTACAGCAAATCCTTCGTCATTCTAGAGAAAACTCCACCAAAGTTATATTTCTCATCACGGATGGCTATTCCAATGGTGGAGATCCCAGACCAATTGCAGCATCACTGCGCGACTTTGGAGTGGAGATCTTCACTTTTGGCATATGGCAGGGCAACATCCGGGAACTGAATGACATGGCCTCCGCCCCAAAGGAAGAGCACTGCTACCTGCTGCACAGTTTTGAAGAATTTGAGGCTTTAGCTCGCCGGGCATTGCATGAAGGTAATAGAAGCCAGTGACGTAACATAACTATCTTGAACTGAGGTTTTCTTCTTTCTCGCTGTATGAAATTCTCACATGGCTCTTTGCCAAGGATGATGCTTGTGAGTACTTTGGGTGTCGTGAGATATGCTGAACTGCCCAAAGATGGCATGCTGACCTTGCAGTGACCTTGTTTGGCTTTGTCTCTTAACAGCTGCGCTGTGTTTTCTCCAGAATATCCATATGCTCCCACCTAGATCCATGGAATGAAGTGAGGTGTGTTGGGAGGCCACACACAGAGTGGGAAGTCTTGACTGAAGTCTCATTTTCAGTTATCTGGACAGAGGAAGTAAACATTCAGAAACACGCACAGAAAATCTCACCAGAATGTTTCCGGAAATACACAGGAAGATACAGGGACAGGAAAGACTTAACACATTCTTCTTGCCCTGGAAACTTGGAGATAAACTTTTGTCTTAAGAGAGTCAGCCCTAAAAGAGGAGAAAAACTAGCAAATGTGTCCACTGGAATTCTTCATACACCATTTACAAGGAGGTTTGGCTCTACAATTTTAAGTTAGATGAGCTTGCTGGTCATAGCACAAGTCAAGAGAAGAGAATGCAGATTGTGAGTAGATGATGGGAGGTGTAAGCCATGTGCCAGATTAGGCTTGATCCTCACAGTACACATGTGAAAGATTCAGTTCAAGGGGTCTGGAGGTGGCATCCTAACAATGCAAGATCCCAAACAACAACACAGGATCCTCATAACATGCAGATTATCCCAACTGCAGCTCCAAAAGAAGAGTTTAGAGTTATTCTTGCAGATATAGTATAAAGCATTAGACTCAGAGAGAGGATGCTGACCAGGGTTATTGGAGGTAAAGGTCTTAGTGAAATAGGAGGGACTTGTTGCTTTTATTGGAAGCAGCAAAAAATGGGTTCGGGACCCAAATGAGGTTTGCACTTAAGTTCTAGGTGTATGACTAAATGAAGTTTAATTTCTAAGAGGTAAATCACAAAAATCCAGAGTTCTTAGATTTGATTACCAGTTTTATCATCTATTGGATGAGTGTTTGATAAATTATCTGTCTTTTGAACTTCTTAGGGTTCTGATCAATAGAACAGGTGATGAGATTAACACCTCATTCATAGAGTTGTTACATGGATAAAGTGGTTTAATGCATAGAAAGTGATTAACACCAGGCGTGGTGGTGCACGCCTTTAATCCTAGCACTCGGGAGGCAGAGACAGGCGGATCTTTGGGAGTTCAAGGCCAGCCAGATCTACAGAGTGAGTTCCAGGACAGCTGGGGCTACAGGGAGACCCTGTCTGGAAAAGACAAAAAAAAAAAGAAAGAAAAAAAGAAAGTGATTAGAACCTCTATGCCTAAGGCTCATGGAACATAGAGCAAGGGATCTTATGAGATTGTCTTATGAGACCAGTGTCTTCTGTCCTGATGTAAGTTGACTCAGAAATAAGAGAATATTAAGCATCTCTCAACTCTCATCAACCAAGCTCCCTCATGGAACAATGAACCCAGGGCTCAGGAACCACTGTAGAAGAGGGGGCAGAAAGATTGTGCCAGGGGAGGAGGTGCCTGACCATGAAACAGAATCTTACAGGTTCTGGGAACCTTGCTCATATGAACATACAGCGATGGTGTCAGCATGGACAGGACCCATGCACACTCAAGCAAACACAAGCCCAGCAGCTACTGTGGGAATGGGCAGAAGGTCACAATCTTAGCCAAAGAACTACTGACAGCTGATTACTAGTAGATGAGGAAGAGTTGATCTTCTTTAAGGGAGTGACTCTAGATAGGCTGACTAGACCCCAGTCAATGAACTTGCACTGAGGGACATCACGTGACACTAACTTGATTTCATAGGCCTTTACATAAATGACCGAATGCATGATATCCAGCTGGGTAAGGAGGGGCCGTGGAACAGTGTTGATGGAGAAGGGGGCACAAAGATGATTAAGCTGCTGTGTTTGGAAGACACAAAAATTCAATTAAAATAGTTTTAAATATTTTTAAAAAAATAAAAAAGAGAGTAGACATAACTGACTGCTGATGGGGTGGTTGAAATGGCACAATGGAAGAAGGGGCTTGCCACCAACCCTGAGTACTTAAGTTCAATCTCCAGGACCCACCTGATGAGGGAAGAGAATCAGCTCTTGAAAGTTGTCCTCTGACCTCAAAATGCCCACCCTGGTACACACATATCCACTAAAAATAAGTAGATAGATAAATGTAAGAAAATTGAAAAAGAAAATCACTGATAGTTTACTTAAGGCTCAACATATACTTATGATACTCTTATTTATTAAATATAAATGAGTGGAATAGTTGTTATTCATTAGCTCAGGCAATTGAGTATGAATTTCTATTTCTTCCTCTTCCAAAGTGGGAATAATAATAATATATACCATAGCACTTTCAAGAGGTTGAAATAAAATCCCTAAATTTCACACAGTGTGCAGCCCATGGTAAGAAGTTCAGTAACTGGGACTATTTTTGTTTCTCTTTTTCCTAGAGAAAATGAAGTGTTAAATGGAGAAGCAGAAAGATCCCAGTTGTGGATAGTTGGGGGGGGTACTAAATGGGATTGTAAAGTTATGGGTGTTAGGGCCTATGGGTGTTGTAGAAAATTTTTTCTAAACCAACTGTTCCTGTGTCTTATAAGGCCAGTGTCTTCTGCCCTGGTGTAAGATGACCCAGAAATAAGGCATGATAGGGCTTTAAAGTAAAAGGTGGTTTACTGTAACAGACTAAGGCTTTAGAAGTTGCCACATTTATTAACCTAAACAGCCATTGAAACTGGAGAGATGGCCCAGCAGTTAAGAGCACTGGCTGTTCTAGCAGAGGATCAGGGTTTGGTTCCAGCACCTATATGGCTGCCAACAAATATCTGTAACTCCAGTTCCAGGAGATCTGACTCCTTCTTCTGACCTCCACTTCCATAGACATTGCACAACAGGGGTGCACTTACATACATGCAGGCAATAAACCCATATACATAAAATAAAAGTAATAAAATATTGTAAAAACTATTTAGAAAGCATCATACTTCGATTGACTTTTCAGCATTGGTAAGAAGAAATTGTTTTTACTAGAAAGACATAACCACATCAAAAGACACGAGCCTAATTTTCCTTCCTCTGGATACTTTTAAGCCACTATCAGTGTGGATGGATCCATTTCCAGCCTCAAGACCATCTGTGTTTCTGACCATTCTCAATAGACTTCACTTGCAGAATGATGGTTTCCTCAGGTCTTATTCTTCCACTCATCTCTCTCCTGGATATGAATGCTAGTGTACCAGCTTTGACACCTTGGTTTTCCTTGCTCCCTAAGGTGTTCTACTGCCAGATAAACCCATGCCAGAATTAAGTCCCAAGGACCCCTGTCTCAGATCTTTCTCCTACGACACAGTCCAGGGGCTGGAGCTTCAGTATGGTGCCTGTTTTTGCTGACCTTTTCCTTGAGGCTGGACTTTTCCCTTATTTTGTCCCTAGATCTTAATAAATAAGGTTAGATGTTGCCCAGTAGAGGCCAGGTATTCCTCTGCAGCCTGTCTGCCTTGCTGACACTAACCACTTGTGTTCTTACGAGGGACTCATTCCTGTATCTGATTCTGGCAGCCTGGTCCTGGTGCAGGAATTCAGGCTAAGAGTTTGGTTTTTTTTTTTAACTTCTTCAACTGCATAGTGAACTTTATCACTTGTCTCAGTCTAGGTCATCCATTCTGGATCAGACAACTTCAACCTTAACCCTGCCTTAAGTCAATTTCTGAACAGCTCTAAAAGAGGATTCCTAGCATGCTTTCTTTGTGAGCCAGGCTCAAATACTCAGAATGGTCTCTCTTTACATAATGTGTTTATGTACTTAAGACTAAGAGGCAGACTAGATTCTGGCTTTATTATTCAACTTATGTGGTACTGTTCTTTAAGTCTTCAATCACAGTAGCCCAAACATTCTGCCCCTTTACACGGTCATTAGGACTGCAGTTTTATTTCCAACTTGAATAGGATTTTGAAAGTCTGGTTACTGCTGTCTGACCTCAGATGGAGGCAAGGGAAGGCTGCTGGTTGGGAAGGCAGGGGGATGACCTGGACAACTGACTGCACTGCTTCCTGCTGCATTTGGAGATTCCTTTCTAAAGTACTTAATTTTTGCCTGACCCTGTGAGGCCTTGAGAACTTGTGATGAGGTCCCAGACTGAAATAACTTAACTAGGCAAGACGAACTCCCAGAGTGTGCTCATGCAAACAGCACACATGCATGTCTGTGAGGGAGTGGGAAAGAGTGGGAATCAGACAGATGAGAAAAGGGTTTTCTTCTTTTTTATGTTAATTTTATTGAGCACATTTCATACAACATTTCTTAATCAAATTTAGACTCATTCCCCCATCCATGCCCATCCTTTGCGCCCCGCCCCCTGCCAGAGCTCTTAGATTCTGCTGTACATGTTAAGCCCTGTCTTGCATCTTTTTCTCAGTCTTTTTTAACCTTTTCAATGCAGAAGTTTACTGTTTTGGTCAGTTCTTTGAACAGGTTTTTCTCTCTCTTTTTTTTGTTCCCTTTAATTTTATATTACTCCCAAATCTGCATATATACACTCCACACATAAATCAAAATTACAAAGTCTGAAAACAAACTGTAGGTTACTTCCAAAAATACATTTAGGGATTCACATTTTGACAGTAAAGTCACATGCAGGTAAAAAGAAATATAACTACATTCTAAATTACGTAGTAAGTTGATGTATATTTTAATGTACTTTTTTTTAAGGTTCTATAAGAATTTAATATAAATTTTTACAATAAGTTTACAATGTAAACTATACATTATTATATTTCAATAACTCAGGGATTATACTGAAATTATTCTATAAAGCTATCAATACTTTGAAAAGTGATTTTTCCAGCTTGCTGTTAATTTGCAAGGCCTGGTGAATAGTAATAGTCAAATGTTAATCTTTTTATTAAATTACCTTATATCATATGTTCTTGGTAGATCTACCTTCTGGGAGTTTTATTCAAGAGGATATGTCCCACTGCTCGTATCTTTGTGAAGCCGGCAAAGATTGCTGTGACCAAATGGCCAGTTGCAAATGTGGAACCCATACAGGTCAATTTGAATGCGTCTGTGAAAGGGGCTATTACGGCAAAGGTCTACAACATGAGTGCACAGGTGAGTCTCTGGTTTGTGTCTGGCTCTATCAATTATCTGTTGCTGTGTAACAAATGAGCCTGAAACTTAATGACTTTAAAAGTGTTTATGGTGGCTTATGAACCCGGGGGTTCATTGGGCAATGGCTTTCTTCTCATCTAGGAGGTAGGTAGGATCTTAGCTGACTTCTCTGATATGCTTTGGAGTCAGCTAACTGGACTATACTAAGATGGCATCTTCTGAGATAAGGGCAAATATACTTTATGGGGCTTCTTATACTCCAACTGGCTAGTCTGGGCTTGTTCAGGTTGTGGTGGTGGTAGGCTTAAGGGAACAAAATGACACTTTGTGAAACCTCAGAACTGAGATGGAGAAGAGTTGGTGTCTCTATTTGCATTTGTCCTCTAGTGCCTAAAGCTAAAATACGCCTCAGTCTCTCTATGACATCGAAGTCAGCGGGATTCCAGTCCCTGGTCCACAAACACTCATCCACTTGTCTGGCTGTCACAAAACCTGTAGCATTCACTTGAAGACTTGATGAAAGGACAGGAAAATGTTCTGAAGTGCCATCATGTCAAAATGGAATTCACTTCTCTGACATTTACAATCTGCTTCTCCAAGGCGATCTTAACATTTTGCTAATGAGACACTCTGGGGATTCGTGTGTTCTCTCTTGCATTTTAGCCACAGTTAATATTTACAAGTAGTCTCTTTTTATCTACGTTTGGTCACATTCTGGTTTCTACCTAAAACAATGGCTTCTAACTTTCTAACCGTTTTCTATTTTGGAAAGCTGCATTCCCATGGAAATGCACCCCCCTCCCCGCCCCCGCCCGACCCCAGGAACATGCAGGAGCATGACAACATCTGCTTTCCTGTGTACCACACTGCACATTGAGGATTTTTTTTTCATGTAATGTTGCTTTGTTCTGGCATTTGTTTGGGAGCCGTGGGCTGCATCCCAGAAACATGGCTCCCCTTCCGTACCTGACATTATTTCTTCTTTTTCCCTTTCTTCTCTCCTCCTTGTAGAACGTTCTTTCGTGTGCATCATCTCCTTCTTTTACTCCTGCTGTCTCTTATCTTGTTTCCCTTCACGTCTCCTGCCTCCCTGTCTCTGATGCCAGTTGGCAGACGCATCCCTGCCAGGTCTGACCATCCATCGGCCGCGTTCACCCAGCAGAATCGTTACTTTCTTGGCCCTGTGCCCACCCCACCCAGCAGGCTTTCTCACTTAAGCAGAAAAGGGAGGAAGATCAACCCAATGGCCTCTCAGCTGGCACAGAGCCTCCTCTTGTTTCTCCGTCCTCTTGAATCTTCCCACACTCTCATCAACAGCCCAGCTTGGCACTCACCACGGCGCCCCCTTCCCTCACTCCTCTCATCCCGACCCAACAAACACAGGCAGAAAATCTTATTTTCTTTGCTTGATGCTGTGCGGTCAGCATGCCTGCTTTCCGTGTGGTCCTAGACTGAACTATTCCTTGCCAACAAGCTGTTGTCACCGTCATCACCACTATGGGCCTGTCTGGAAGCATCAGTCACTATGGGCCATAGCCCCCATTGCTCTAAAGTATTAGAATCTTATATACCAGGGAATAAGATGTAAGAAAAGAAAGCAGTTCAGAAACCCTACCCCCCTCACCCCCAGAGACAAGGTTCTTTAGCTACCCACAGTAGTAAATTCCAGGAGGAAAGAGAGCAGTCCATAAAATGTGGGCGGTAGGGTGGGCCTGTCAATAGAATGCCTGCCAATAAAAGGAACTGGGGGCCTTCTGCCGCCTGTTCTAGCCAAATCCACACTCAAAGGATTAGCTTACCCCGCCCCATCTCTTAAATTAGTAAATTCCCTGCTTGATACTTTCTGAAACAAGGCTTAAGTCAGACATCATTGCATTGATGTGCATAATATCATTGTCAGCTCTTGATTCAGAAAAGTAGAAGTGGGCCATCAAGATGTACACTGTGTCTTTACATAGCCAGAAGAGGGACAGTCACTGCTGTCTGCTCTAGCATAAGACAAAATAAGCTAAAAGAAAATAAATAGCATCTTTCTTATAGCATGAACAACTCATTACCAGACTTCTTCCCAAAGGGCAGAAAGAAATCTTAGCTCTAAATTATCCAGTACTAGAAACTTAAAAGCAGGATAGGGAGTGCCCTTGAGATCCCAGCCAGCCAGTGAGTGCTTCTGAGCACCCTCCCATACCCATCCCTGTTTAATGAGGACCCCAAAGGCTCACTAACTTCCTGGATTTATAATCTACCCACACAGATCAATCTGTAATTAGAAACGAGGGTATTGGGCTGGAGAGATAGCCTAGCGGTTAAGAGCACCAACTGCTCTTGCAGAGGACCCAGGTTCGATCCCCAGCACCCACATGGCGGCTGAGAACCATTTGAAACTCCAATTCCAGGAGAACTCCAGTTCCAGGGGAATCTGACACCCTCTTCTGACCTCCGCAGCATTGCACGACACGGGTGCACACACTTGCATGCAGACAGTACATTCATACACATATGGAAATAAAAAAAATTAAAAAGAAACGAGGGTATTTAATATTGAATATAAATGCCCATGGTATGAAGAACAAGCTCCAGGGGCAGCTGAGATGTCTGTGCTAAGGCTTGATAAGGGATACTGCCTTTTTATTACTCAAAGAGAGGAGGCCAACCTTCCTTCTCACTGAGTGGAATGCTGAGTGTTTGTCCTCCTTGTAGAAACCCCTCCTTTCAGAAGCCAATCATTCTTTTGAAGAGCCAGAAGTAACCTTAGAGATTAGCTATTTTAAACCTCTCTTTGCTCAAGAGGAAATTGAGGCCTCAGGAAAGATGAGCAGTTCTGTAAAACAGGACATGTCCAACCATCAACAGCACACAGAAAGAATGATAGGAAGCTTTCTGCTAAGTTCCGTGTCGTTTCTTAAGGTCTGATGCTGCATATTTTTCCATTTTTTGAAATAACTTCTTAAATATATTGCTTTTGGTGCCTGGCTTCAAAGACCAGAGATGTGGGACTATGGTCAAAATATTTAAAAATTAGGAAGATATGGCTCAAGTTCAGTTACACCTCTGCCAATTACAAACTATGTGGCTTTAGGCAACCGGAATTCTGACTGTTTTATTTTTCTGTAAAACAGGATTAATAAGTGTTCTCTCTCTCTCTCTCTCTCTCTCTCTCTCTCTCTCTCTCTCTCTCCATTACTTTCCTTGTTACTGGGACAAAATACCTGGGAAAATAACTAGGGAAGGGTTTATTTTGGCTCACAGTTTAAGAGTACAGCCCGTTGTGCCATAGAAGTTAGGCATCAAGAGCCTTGAGGAAACTGGTCACACTGAATCTGCGGTCAGGAAGTAGAGAGACTCAGATGTCTCATACTGAAACTCAGATGCCTTTCTGCATTTTATCACACTTTGGGACCCTGGCCTACGGAATGGTACAGCCCACATTCAGGGTGTGTTTTCCCATCTTAGTTAACCTAATCTAGAAAATCCCTCAAGGACATACCCGGAGATTTATCTCCAGGGTGATTCTAGAACCTATCAGGTTGACAATATTAATCATCACACATGCCCATGTATATGTATACAGACATATCAATATGATGTATACATGTCTATGTATGCGCATATGAGCAAATGCATATGGATAAGTGTGTATGTTCATAAACGGTGAGGTTAATCAAGAAGATAGAGAAATGTATTGTTTCCATTTCTAACTTGATTGCCATTATTATTTTCTTCATCCTTCACCCTCCACAGTGTTGGAGAGTCATGGTGATAATGGCAACGTTGATAATAAAGATGAGAACATAATAATTGATAATATTAAAATAGCTAACATAAAATAATAAGCACTACATGTGGGACACTGTTCCAAACATCAGTATTTATCAACTCATTTAATGTTCACAATAACTCTAAAGTTTTGGTCCATTTTAGATATAAGGAAATTGAAAACTTGAGAGGTTAAGTATCTTGTCGAGTTGAGGTGTGATGTGGTTCTAGGTTATCCAGCTCCAGGATCTGTGGTCTAGCTA
This sequence comes from Rhizomys pruinosus, assembly GCA_009823505.1. NCBI lineage: Eukaryota > Metazoa > Chordata > Mammalia > Rodentia > Spalacidae > Rhizomys > Rhizomys pruinosus. Next base: position 713,045 of record VZQC01004268.1, read on the forward strand.
TGATAGGCATTTAATAAATACATTTCAATCAAAAACTTAGTTTCAAACTGAGAATAGTATCACATGCCTATAATCTTAGCACTTGGGAGGCTGAAGAATCGTACACCAAGGTTGAGGACAAGCTAGGTAACACAGCAAGACCTTCTCTTTAAAAAGATATGTGTGGGGGCTGGAGAGATGGCCTAGTGGTTAAGAGCGCCAGGTTAAGAGGACCCAGGTTCAATCCCCAGACCCACATGGCGACTGAGAACCGTCTTTAACTCCAGTTCCAGAGGAATCCGACACCCTCTTCTGACCTCCGCAGCCTTGCACGACATGGGTGCACAAACCTACATGCAGACACTACATTCGTACACATACAAAAATAAATAAATAAAATTTAAAAAAATAATAAAATAAAAAGATATGTGTGTATAAAGTTAAAGTCTAAGGGTTAGTTTATACTTAATAAGAATATCAATATCTGGTCACTTCTACCTTATAAAATAGCACCTTCATGTGGTTCAACCATGTACTAGAAAGGGAAAGAATAGAAAGATTACGTAAAATACAAATCTGGTCATGGCTTCGTGGGGCTAAATTTTGGTCTCATAAGAGAAGCTCAAACTCCCAAGCAAAACATAAAGGGTTTCCTTGGTTTGCGCTCCCCTCTACCTTTGAGCTAACAGCTAGACCTAGTTATACTTTCCTCTAAACCTTATGCTACCTCAATTCTCAGACCTTTCTTCGTGTTTCTGGGTTCTTTTCCGAGCACATTTAACTGTTGTCTTTGTTCCTACTTCAGACTAACAGGCAATGACTTCCTGATTCAGTTTGTATTCCTAACTGCAAGGAAAAAAAAAAATAGAGAACTTACCTAGTGTACTAGTTTCTCTATACATTGCTAGGGTAAACACACCTGACAAAACACAACTTAAGGGAGGAAGAGTTTATTCTGTTTACAGTTTGAGTGGATATAGTTGTGGCATCAGGAGCTCCAGGAAGCTGGGCACATTGCACGAAGAGCCAGGAAGCAGAGTGATGGATGCTTTGTCTCACCTCACTGTGTTCTATTTATGCAGTCCAGGACTTCAGCCCAGGGAATGGTGCAATTTGCCCTGAGGGTGGGCCTCTACACATCAATATACCTAACCCAAAAACTCCATCACAGACATGCCCAGAGGTTCCTTTCCAAGGCAGTTCTAAATCCCATCAAGTCAACAATCAAGATGAACTACTACATCTAGCAAGTACAGCTATCAACTGTCTATCACTCCAGTTCCAGGGATCCAACAACAATCTTCTGATTTCTGCAGGCATCACGTGAGGGGGTGCACTTATGTACATGCAGACAATACACTCATACACATAAAATAAAAATAGTAAGTATTAAGAAAATGAAAAAGCAAGTCTTCCCACTGAATCCTCAGACAATGGATTGTTTTCATGCCTGACTTGAGTACCACAGAATCCCTCAGCAGAAAGCATGGGGCAAAACATTTTCACAATGCAGTTGTAAAATATTTACATTTGGTTGACTTTTGCCAGCAATAAATTAAATGCAATATACAACTGATTTGCTAGAATAGTTGTTTTAAGAGGGGTAGATCATCAAATCAATTGGAAAAAGCTAGCAACTCTTGTAAAGCCAAGTAATTGCAGCTGTTCGGGATTTCCCAGGAGAGATTTGAGAGACGCTGAGTACAGGCCAATAGGCATCTTGAGGACACTGCTCCTTTGCAGAGACAGACTGTTTCAGTGACTATGGAATAATCGGATTGAATATGATGCCTTATCAGTGCCAGGAATGAGACTAGGCAACTTGAGCCAAAGCTCCAGTTATATCCCAATTCTTCAAAGAAGTATAGCAAAACAAGCATGGAAATATTTATGTAGGAACATCTTATTATACATGTACATAAATTCATGTAAATCCCCATCCTCACCATGTGCATGCACAGTGGGGGGGGGAGAGGTTTCCTGTCTAAATATTATGTCATTTTTTTGGAAAGAAAAAGGACAAAGAGATCTAGAAATTCTTGAATAGGAACCAAACATTTGGAAATCTTGCACTCTAAGCAGAGCTTAGCTGTCCCCCTCAAAAGAAAATGCCCAGCAATACCTAATGATGGTTTTGTAAGCTTTAAGGAATGTTTGCAAAGAATTCCTCTTTGCTTTTTATGAGGGAATATTGTAACGTGTTGACACTGCTTCTTCTCAGCTCAAGGGAGAGCCGTTGCCTGGAGTAGGCTGGTCGCTCTGGTTCCCGCCAAGATTGGTAGATGTTCAGCTCTGAGACTTCATGTTCCAGTCTATCATCATTTTGTATCAAGAAAATACACAAATCAGAGCATTGGTGGGGAGCGTTATAAAACCTTAAGTCAGTGTAATGTATGCTTTAGAAATGTGCATAAAATATGTCCAGCAGCCTAGAATTTTCAAGAAAAGGATTGAGACCAATAATTCTGCATGTCATCGTCAAATATTATTTTTCTTTCTCAGCCCATTTCAGGTGATTCTTTTCAATAACAATAATAAGGGGACAGAGGAAAAATCCAATAAATTATGGTCATTGAACATTTTTGCTTGTGTACCAAAATATTGAAAATCCATATCCATGTGTCTCTGGTGGATTCTCAAGTGCCTGTTTAAAAAATTTTGGCAAGCCAGGTGTGGTGGCTCATGCCTTTAATCCCAGCACTCGGGAGACAGAGGCAGGAGGATGTCTGCGAGTTCAAGGCCAACCTGGTCTACATAGTGAGCTCCAGGCCAGCTGGAACTAAAGGGAGACCCTGTCTCAAAAAAAAAAAAAAAAAAAAAAAACCAAAAAGAAATTTTTGGCAAGACTTTAAAAGACAGCAGGTGACATCGCTTTCAAATATACCCATTGAAATATAAGAGAGTATAATAAATTTTATTCTGTTACTGGAGTTTTTAGAGAAAAGTCCAGGGTCTTAACATAATGGTTAAAAAAAAGACTTCCTACTTTTGGAAGAGGAATGGGTAAAGGAATCCAATGACCCCTTAAACAGAGGAGGAATTGGAGCAAAGGACAAGATTTATGTGTAGACCAGCAGTCCTGGTTTATGTATGGTCTCCTTGATAGTGGCCTCAGCTTCAGTCTTGCTTGAGGGGAGAAAGTGGTTTTCAGAAGATGGCTGTTTCTCACTACAGCCTCACTTTCCTGGAAATGGCCATCATCTTGGGGCACAATCTGTCCTAAGAGGAATGTAAATGACACATGAGGGAGGGTTAAAGGTGAAGTAAAAAAAAATAAAAAAGACCAACAGACACACAGTGACGACACAGAGAGAAGCTTCCATTTTGCCTTTAGTTACCCTGTGGGCCAAATGCGGTAGTCAGGGGCTCCCAGCGGCAATGGCTTCCACATGCCTGCCCAATTCCTGAAAGAATTCATTTGTATTTGTTTTTGTTTTCATTCAACTAATTTATTTTGGAAGGCTTGTACAAGCAAGGACTGACCTAGCAGGGCTCCTTGAATATTAGGTAAAAGTATCAAAAAAAAAAAAAAAAAAAAAGGATCAGATACTTAAAAAGAGAATACTTACTGATACTTTCCAACTTTGGCCACTAGAGGCACTTTTTCTGAGATAGGGTCTCCCTGTAGCCACAGCTGGCCTGGAGCTCACTGTGGAAACTAGGTTGGCCTTGATCTCACAGAGCTCCACCTGCTTCTGCCTCCCAAATGCTGGAATTAAAGGTGTGCACCACCACACCTGGCTCTACTCTGATTTTTATGTCCCAAAGTTCTTCTATTATTACAGCATTGTATTTTGCTACTACAAAAATTGTGAATTTGAATTAAGATTAATTTTTAAAAATCTATGACAAGAAAAGCTGGGTCTGGTAGTGCACGCCTTTAATACCAGCATTTGGGAGGCAGAGGCAGGCAGATGGATCTCTGTGAGTTCAAGGCCAGCCTTGAACTCACATAGTGAGTTCCAGGACAGCTGGAGCTACAGGGAGACCCTGTCTCAAAAAGCAAAAAAAAAAAAAAAAAAAATTGAATTATCAGTATTATTCATCCAGAATTTACTGAATGTACCTTTTGAGTCTTATTACACATAGAATTAGAAATTCATCCCTTAATGAGGTCAATTATTAAATTGCTGATATATGCATGGATTTTTACTATTGGATTAAATGAACACGTGGCATTAATTTCATTTCTCCTAAAAATGTATTTTTGTGCTAAAAAAATCTTTCACTGTAATATAATTGGATTGTGTTATGTAAATGTCACCCAGTTCTTGGAGTTCCTCCTGACTTACAAGCAAATGATAACATCAGTTATCTGTCATCAAAAGAAGTATTGTTAATGACCTATCACTTGATGATTCCCTTAGGGCCCTCTTCAACTTTCTTGAGATTGAACTGGAAAACATTTAACTTGCAAAAGGACTTGTTACCAAATCATAACCATCGTTTGCTTTCTCAATTACTGAGAAGGCTCCCAAGAGATTTGTGCAGTTTATCAATAGGCCAGTTGTTTGGGTCGCTCATACCAGATAAGCTCTAGAGAGCTACCAAGGTGCCCACAGACCATAATAGCAAAGAAGGGATTAGCAAGCAGCACATGAATTCACCCTTCAGATCATTATAGCAAAGATGGATTGGTAAATACAGGGCAATAAAGAACTGAATGAAGCAGCAAAGACGGCCTAGTGGGGTGGCCTGCAAGAGCTCTCCATTTGAGGGAAGTACTTTTACAGTAAGGGTGAGCTTCCCATGTGCAGTTTATTGGCGTGTAATTCATACCATGAGAAAGATAGACCAGAGTGGCTGCTGTACTGTGGTGGGAGGTTCGTCTGTGCCGTTGTGCACGATTTAATTTTTAGTTGTTGCAGTCTCAACAATGCAAATTGGGCCCATGAGCATCAGGACCATGCAGATCAGAACAGACCCACTTGTGCAAGGTTCCTCAAGGTCAGAAAACTGGGTCAAGCTCTATGGTGTCAGGTTACAGTCCTCCATGGGGTTCCAGGACCATGTCTGTGAAAATTCCTAACAGAGTCCTGCTTCATTTTCTGTTCTCTTATTAATGGCCTTCCCTTTATAGGAAGTATGCTTTGCTTTTTAAAAAAAAAATAGTAAGCAGACTGAAAAGTCTCAGGTGGGGGTTCAAGGAGACACTGAGACCGCTTGTTGGAGGTATGGAGTTTATTCAAAGAATTATTAATGGCACAGACAGAGCATGGGCTCTGAGGGACAGGCGATATGGTGGTGTTTCTGAAGAGAGGAAACCACGACCCATGGGGCTGAACTGAGAGTCTCTTACACTTTTCTGAACAGCTGGCTTCTAACATTGAATTCCTATGTTTTATACATATATATATATAATAATTAATATATATTGATTATAGAGAGAGAGAGAGAGAGAGAGAGAGAGAGAGAGAGAGAGAAGAGAAATGCATTTGGCCCAGTCTAATGTCTTCTAGGCTAGCAGGGATGAAAATGGGGGGAGGCTTCAGAGCCTGACATCTGAACTACAGAAACAGGAGGATGTAATTGGGTCTGAGTAGTGTGTAAACTGGATCATCAGGCAGATTAAAAAAGGGCGACCTGGGGATTTAAATCCTACCAAATCAGGAGTTGCTTAATTCTTACCAGTTAGGAACACACCAAGGAACTTTTTAGACATCTCTTACACATCTAAAGATTTAAGAAATATAAAAGTAGTGGGCTGGAGAGATGGCTCAGCAGCTAAGAGCACTGGCTGCTCTTGCAGAGGACCCGGGATCAGTTCCCAGCTCCCACATGGTGTCTAACGACCATCTGTAACTCCAGTTCCAGGGGAATCTGATGCCCTCTTCTGACCTTCATGGGCATTGCATGACATGGGTACACTTACATGCATGCAGGCAATACACTCATACACATAAAATATAAAAATAATGTTTTTAAAAAAGAAATATAAAAGTATAGTCCTTTTATCTTTAGGTTGGAGGGAGTCTTCTTTTAATTAATGAAATCCGTTGGTTGCCTTTGCTTTCCGGGAATCTACTGTGGAAAAGCAAATATTTACTTATCAATTTAGAGGACCAAAGATGAGAGGCACAATGAAAATTTGTATAATAGGCCAGATTTATATAAACCAAATAGCTGTCCATCAAAATGAGTTTTGTAATCACTATAGAATTTAATAGGAATTTCTGAAGTAGTAATAATTCTTTGTAACAGAATTTTTCCTAATTTTAAGACAGTGTTTATTTAGGAAGTTAAGGCTTTACCCAATAAGAACACATATTTTACTTTTGGAAAAAGTTAACGACATGTTTTAAATTTATTATTTAGCAAAAAAGTAAAACAAATTCCATGGTTTTCTAAGCCACTTGTTGTAAGCATTGCTAAGAGAGAGCAATACAACAAAAAGCAAACGAGTAAACAAACAAACATCCTTATCATTACAGAGAGTCAACATGAATTATATCTCAGTGTATCAGAATTTTGATCTTTGGAATTATAATTGTTATAACTATAACCATCTTTTATAAATTGTGCACATAAAATTCATCATTTTTTTCACCTCTTTCACCAAAAATACACTTCATATCTGTATCTCTTAGATCTGTTCATAAATGAGAGCTAATTAAATTGGATTGCATCACAGAAATTAGTTATTAGGCCAAATAAAAGAGAAATTATATTTAAAACTCATTAAACTCATCTGTAAATTTATTATGCACTAGTATGTTTTTTTACACTAGTATTTTTTTTAGAATAAAACCTCTTTATCTTAAAAGGTTTATAAACAAGCATGTCCACACATGTACATGTATACACATGTGCACAGCTTACACTCAAGCATGTGACACTTTGTAACAACAGTAGTCAGGTCTTATGACACATCTTGTTTATGATACTTATGAAATTGAATAACATTTATGTGGCATTCAGATACAGCTAAGACAAATACCTAACTTTAAATAATAAATCAGTTTGTCAGATTTTTTTAAGTAATTACCTTAAACAAAATCATTTAAGTCAGTGTTTGTGAATGTTAACATGAATAAATTAAAATAACCCATAGCTGGAGAGATGGCTCAGCGGTTAAGAGCACTGACTGCTCTTGCAGAGGACCCGGGTTTGATTGCCAGCACCCACATGGCAGCTAAGAACCCTCTTTAAGCCGGGCTTGGTGGCACATGCCTTTAATCATAGCACTTGGGAGGCAGAGGCAGGTGGATCTCTGTGAGTTCAAGGCCAGCCTGGTCTACATAGTGAGCTCTGTGGGCCACCTGGGACTGAAGGGAGACCCTGTCTCAAAAAAGACCCCCCAAAATTAAAATAACCTTTAAAAATATTTTATTTATTCTTTTTGTTTTCTATATGTATGAGTGTATTACCTGCATTTATGTAAGTGTACCATGTTATCCAACACCCATGGATGTCAGAAGAAGATGTCGGATCCCCTGGACATAAAATTACTGCCATGCGGGTCTGGGAACTGAACCTGGGTTCTCTGCAAGAGCATACAGGGCTCCTAATCACTGAGCCATCTCTCTAGCCCCCAAATAAAATAATTTTTAATAATTGAACATATGTCTAATTTTATCTTACTGGTTTTTACCCCTTAACTCTTTTTATATAATCATAATATCATGAAACATTAACAAATTACCACCCAATTAACAAAAGTTGTACCCAAATTACAGTTCTAGGAAGAACTATATGAGAGATGTTAAATAATTTTGTACCAAAAAATTATCTTGTTACCCAGAAAGGCGGCAAAGCTCTGTATGTTAACCCTGTAATTGTTGGTTATTTCTAGAATTTCAAAAATAATTTTGGGAATAAAGCCATAAAAAAACATAAGTGAGTTCTGAAACACCAAACATACATATCTTATTTTGGCATAAATGTTTTATGAGCTTAGGAGTAACCATAGGTCTTATTAACCTAATTAACCTTTTAAAATACAAAACATGAAAATTAAACAAACTATAAAAGGACAAGACAAGTAGTATATTGCATGACAGCGCTGGCCAGCAGATATAAGATAGTCAACAAAAGACAAATTATTCACTTGGTAGACACATCCTGAATAACATGTAATTGTTTTGACTCCTTAGTGTGAGTGAGTTTTTGTGGGACCTGATGGAAAATTGCATTTGGACAGAGCTATTTATGGTGCTGCCAAAGCGGCACATAGGGGAAGGATCCGAAGACAAAGAGAGGTTTGAGTGGGGGACTTTTCTGAGGCAGTTTCATCCCCTGGAAGAGGCTCAACACATTTTAAAGTAACATTTAACTGCTGAGAGGGAAAGAAGAACAGCCTTTGAAAGAGTCCTGATGTAGCCACTTCGGATCCGCCCACTGCTGGCAAATGACTGGCTGACTGCTGGAAAAGGGAAGGGAAGGCAGGAGCTGCCTAGGCCAGGGCTTGGGGAGCTGAAAAGAGGCCCCGAGCCTGCGGAGAGGGAGAGCAGGGGAAGGGAGAAGGGAATGGGGAAGAGGAAGGTCATGGGTTTTGATGTGATTTGCCGAGTGACATACAATGTAGGCCTGAGGGGTCCAGGTGGGCACCCACATGGAGGAGGGTACTACTCTGGCCAGGTGTGAAGACCCAGTGAGGCAGGAAGGCAAAAAGAAATGGGAAGGTTTTACAAAGAGGCATTTAGAGAGAAGGGTGCTAGGAGAGGTGGGAACTCTGGCTCCAGCCAAGTCCCAGAGAGAGGCTAGAGGGAAAAGCTGGGAAAGTTGCAGTCTCCAGTCATTCAGACACTGGATAAAAGAGGCTGTTAGGAGCAGATTTTTGCAACATGATTTGGGTCTAGTGAGTCAAAGAAGCATAGAAGTGTTGGGAAAGCAAGCATCCTCCTTCCCCCACATCTCCTCTTCAGAAGCGACAAGTGTCACAGAGGTGAGCTGAGGTTATCTCTATCGGATGTCTTCATGATGTCAGCTGGTTTGAACCAGTGGCTCTGAGCCAGATTTGAGGGGAATACGTCTGACTCAACATTGAGTTTTATGGGGTCTGGAGATGAAGAGTCCTGAAGACTTGAGTGAGAGACTCACTGGAGAACAGAGGGTAAGAGAATGTGGAGAAATAGTAGCGAGAGAAAGAAGGGGAACTCCCCATAGTGTAGAGTGCTTCAGTGCTTCAGAGCCCACCAGAGTCACCGGCAGCCTTAAGAAAGGTCTCAGGCCGGACGTGGTAGCGCATGCCTTTAATCCTAGCACTCGGGAGGCAGAGGCAGGTGGATCTTTGTGAGTTCAAGGCCAGCCTGGTCTACAGAGTGAGTTCCAGGACAGCTGGGGCTACAGGGAGACCCTGTCTCGAAAAAGCAAANGTCTCAGATGGTGACAGAGAGGACACCGAGATACATTGTTGGGGATAAGAAGTTTATGACATAATGTTCTTGGCATTAATAGTTCTAGTAATCTTCACACTTCCTACAGTCCGTATCAGTGTCTCCTTGAACCCACATCAGAGACCATTCACAGACAATTATGGAGAGTTGCTGTAGAAGCTTATCAGACATGTCGGCTTAGGTGCATATGAAGGTTGAGTTTCTGGATGTTGGATCTCTTAGTACATCATGACACAACCACATGCCACTCACCCTGTCTTTGCCTGCTTATAGTCAGTCCTTCTTTGCAAAAGAGGAAATAGTTCTAAAGTTTCCTCCAAAAGTTCATCGTCCTGACAGAGGTCTAGACATTGTGTTTCTTTTTTCTTTGTTCACACTTACTACACAGTATTATAATTTTGGGTAGGTCTCCCTTCTCTCCTGTCTGTTGATTACTTCATGTATTAATGAATTTTTAGTAGCCAGGTATATAAGCTTGGAATGAGTTTTAGCGAATGAATGAATGAATGAATGAATGAATGAATGAATGAACAAATAACTTGAATGTTTAGCTACTAGAACACAACATATGGAAACTGCTTGGTTCTCAATTTCCTGGGAATTTTCCATTCCTTTTACAGAGAAATGAAGGAGAACATGTCTACTGACCCTGAGAAGCACTGGCTGAGTGTCAAAGGGAGCCATCTGGACGACCAGGCTCAACAATAGGAAGTGGCTCATCACACATTTATCTCTTTCATGTTATCTAGTTACTGAGATGGCTTCCAAATTTGTTCCCCAAATTGTGTGTGTATGTGTGTGTGTGTGTGTGTGTGTGTGTGTGTGTGTGGTGTTATGGACCTGGTTTGAAGGTCTGTGATAATGTTTTAATTCATGTAACAAGGCATAGCGTTCTATGGGTATTTTACATGGTTAGCATTTAAGCATTCATTTAACAAATACATAAAGCAAACCATTATTACTGGAAGTAGCAAAAGAGTAACAGTTGGAAATTTTCTATTAAAACTTGAGATATGGAGGCTGGAGAGTGGTTTAGTGGTTAAGAGCACTGGTTATTCTTGCAGAAGACCTGGGTTTGAAGCCCATCACCAAACATGATGGCCTACAATCATACTTAACTCTAGTTCCATGTGATCCGACGTCCTCTCCTGGCCTCCATGGGCATTGCACAGCACAGGTGCACTTACATGCAGGCATAACACTCATACACATAAAATAAAAATTTAAAAAAAACTTGAGCTTTAAAAATCCTGTCAAAGGGGCTGGAGAGATGGCTCAGCACTTAAGAGCACCAACTGCTCTTGCAGAGGACCCGGGTTCGATTCCCAGTACCCACATGGTCGCTGAGAACCGTCTTTAACTCCAGTTTCTGGGGAATCCAATGCCCTCTTCTGACTTCTGCAGCATTGCACCCATGTTGTGCAATACACACGCAGGTCAGAAGAGTGTGTCAGATGTTCTGGAACTAGAGTTTAAAATGGTTGTTAGCCACCACGTGGGTGCTGGGAAGCAAACTCAGATCCTCTGGAAGAGCAGCCAGTGCTCTTAATCACTGAGCCATCTCTCCAGTCCCATGTTATACATTTTCTTTGGGGGTAATTACAGATTTATGTGAAGTTTTGAAAAATATAATAGAAATCCTTTGCATTCCTTTCATGGTTTCTCCCTAAGGTGGAACTCTACTATACTAACTCAAGTTGGACAGGGCCATTAATGCCAAACATTTTTTTTGCTACTGCAAGATCACTAGTTGCTCTAATAGAGCAGCAACAACTTCCTTCAACTCTTGGTATCCCCCCCCCCCGCCCCAGCTTTTCCTCTGGAAACCATAAATCTATTGTCCAAGTACATGATTTTGTCATTTCAAAAGTATTATATAAAATTGGGACTGAACCACTAAGTGGTTAAGAGCACTGGCTGCTCTTGCAGAGGACCTAGGTTGGGTTCCCAGCACCCAGAAGACAGCTCCAGTTCCAAGTGATCAGAGGCCATCTTCTGGGCTCCATAAGCATTGCATACATGTGTACTTTAACGTTCATCCAGGCAAAACACTGAAACGCATAAAATAAAAATGAATAAATAAAATTAAAAGAATTCTATGACAATGGAATCATATAGAATGTAACCTTTTGAGAATGGTTTCTTTCATTCAGCATGACTGTCCTGGAAAGTCGTCTAGGTTGTTGCGTGTCTTATACTCCATTCCTTTGTTTTGGTGAATAATATTTAACAATAGAGATATACTACCATTTAACCACCTGTCTGTTGGAGAACATCTGGGATAATTTCAGCTTGGGGTGTTCTAATTTCATTCTGTTGCCGTGATGAAACATTCTGACCCAAAGCAGCTTGGGGAAAAAAGGGTTCATTTGGCTTGTGCTTGGAGGTCAGGATCCATCACTGAGGGAAATGTCCATCACTGAGGGAAATCTCCATCACTGAGGGAAATCGGGGCAGGAGCTCCAGAGGAGTTCAAACCTAGGCGCTTGCTTTCTGTATTGCTCTCTGGTCCATGCTTAGCCAGCTTTCTTATACAGTCCAGGACCACATGCCTTGGGATGGTACAGTAACTGCCCACAGTGGGCTGGACTCTCCTTACATCAGATGATAATCAAGACACTCCTCCACAGACATGTCCACAGGCCAGTCTGATCTATGAAATGCCTGAATTAATGCTTTCTGCTCAGATGACTAAGCTGTCTCCTTGTTGACAACTAAACAAAACTAGGACAAGCATGTACGGAGAGCTGTTCTTAGTATTAATATCCTTTCCATGTCTGTAGGTTCTGCTTGAGTCCTCGTGTTAATTTGTATCATTGCCAGGCGTGGTGGTGCACGCCTTTAATCCTAGCACTCAGGAGGCAGAAACAGGCAGATCTCTGTGAGTTCAAGGCCAGCCTGGTCTACAGAGTGAGTTCCAGGACAGCTGGGGCTACAGGGAGACCCTGTCTTGAAAAGACCCCCCCCCAAAAAATTCGTATCATCTCCTTTATATCAGTCTTCCTATAGCTTTACAGATTTTGATGTTTTGAAATTCATTATCTTTCTTTTTTTGCCTTTCTGCTTCCAATTTCATGAAGTTACAAATCCAACCTCTTCATTTCACCTCTCTCTATTGATGGCAAGGAAGGACTTTGTCACTGTTGAGAAGAAATGGAAGTTCTGGCTGCCCATTAAGCCTCCACTAATACCATCTTGGCTAAAGGTGGTAGGAGTGTTTTGTTATTGCTCCCACACACAGTCCCCATTAACTCACAAGAAACTCTTTACTGCTTGCTGTTAGTGAAAAATCCCAATTATACAGTATGCCTACTTGGACTCACCCCAGTGAAGAAGGCAAAGGGCCCTTTCTTACTTCTGTGTTAATGGTGGAAATGAGACATAACACCATTATGTCTGTGGGGTCCCCTTGGCTTTCTCTAATAGCACTGTGGCAAGGGTACTGGGGCATCTCACTAGAGCCTTGCAGGAATGTTAATCCATTTTCTGGTACTATGGCAATATCTGAGAAAATCAACTTAGCCTTGTTACTTGGCTCTTGTTTTAGGGCCTGTGGTGATACAGAGTATCACGGTGAAATGTGTGTGATGGATCAACGTGGCTCACCTTTTGCTAAGAAGTGAAGAGAGGGGAAGGGCTCTAATACACTCTTCAAGGGCATACCTCCTCCAGTGACCTACTTTCTTTAGTTAAGCTCCCTCCTACCGTTCCCCCAGCTGGCAAGCGAGCCTTCAGCACATGAGACTTGGGGGGGGGGGGTGCATTTGACATCTAAACCATAACAGCGTCTATTAACTTCTGCTTGGTATGACTGGGGTTGGAGCACAGGATCGTATTTGGTTTGGTTTTGTAGTGGTGTTTGTCTAGAATTAAAGAAGTAGAGTCTTGTCATCTAAAGGTGTCCTAGCCTGCTGTGCTGCCTTTTCCCCATCCTTCAGCTAGGAAAAACGCCTTTTGTGGGCTGTTTTGTTTGTTTTTGCTAGTGCCCCTTGATGCATTTGGATTGCCAGATTCTTCTGCTCTAATTATGAAATATATGTGACAGGAAAAGTCATAGTGTTGCTTTTGGAGTTTCAGATTCTTTATCTGGTCTCTACCCCATCCTCCCATGTTGACAGTCCAGGGTCAGGGTCATTTTATGTTGTTTTTTTTTTGTGTGTGTGTGTATATAATGTCTAGGATTTTCAGTTGTACTTAGCAGGAGGTCTAAGCAGAAGTAGACACCACCTTCCTAGAAGAAATATTTCCTGTGTATATTATTTTATCTCTCAACTGAATTATTCATTTGGATTACCTCTACCCACCTTAAACAGAGACACTTTGTGGAAGTAGACATGTTGAATTTATTCCCATATCTTATGTACAATGGCAGCTGCATGGTTTATTTTCCTGTTGCTATGAGAAAGGCCAAAAGCAACTTGGGGAAAAAAAGGGTTTATTTCATCTCACAGGTTATAGTCCACCATTGAAGGAAGCCATGGCAGGAACTCAAGGAGGCAGCTTGAAGCAGAGACCACAAAGAATGCTGCTGACTGGCTTGCTCTCTCTGGCTTATATTCATGAGGCTTTCATATGCTGCCCAGGACCACCCGACAAGGATGGTACTCCTGACGATGGGCTGGGGCCTCCTACATCAAAGAGCAGTCATGAAAATACCCCACAGACATGCCCACGGGTGCTGAGCTAGGCAATGCTGCAGTCGAGGATCCCTCTTCCCAGGTGTCTCAAGTCAACAACCAAGATTAGCCATCACGATAACTTTTGTTTTTCTGAAACCAAAGTGAACTAGAAATAAAAAAAAAGGACAAATGCTTTAGAAACAGTTATTAGAGAGAACATGACATTAATTAGGCCAAAATTAAAAGTTTTGTTTTTCTGGGGGCTGGAGAGAGATGGCTCATCAGTTAAGAGCACCGACTGCTCTTGCAGAGGACCCAGGTTCAATTCCCAGCACCCAGATGGTGGCTAAGAACCATCTTTAACTCCAGTTCCAGGGGAATCTGACACCTTCTTCTGAGGCATTGCACAACATGGGTGCACCAACCTACATGCAGACAGTACACTCATACACATAAAAAATAATAAAATAGAAAATTTTAAAAATTTTGTTTTTCTTTCTTCAGGGTTAAGGATTAACTCGACTGGAACCTTGCACACACCAAGCTAGCGTACTACCATTGAGGTACATTTTCAATCCTTAGTACTTTGTTGATGCAGAACTTGCCATATAGCCCAGGTTGGCCTTGAACTCACCACCCCCCATTTCATCTTCCCAAGAACTGGGATTTGGGTGGGTACAACCATAACCAGGTCTTCTCTTGCTTTTGTTTTCAGACAGGCATTTGTTGTGTGGTTTAAGCTAGCCTCAAACTCACAGTGCAACCTCCCGAGTGCTGGGATTTTAATACACCCAGCCATGTTAAAATTCTTGAATTGATATTACATATATGGAAACGTGAGAGTGAATCATGTCCTGAGTTTAGAATGGAGTTCTGTGGTCCCTCAGAGCCGTGGTCCCAGTGCTGTCCAAAGTGATCCTCATTCCACACCTTAGCTTAATTATTTTCATTTCCTCCCATTGCTGTACAGGAAAGTCAGCTTTTAAATGTGGCAAGTCTAGCCCTAATGGTTTGGGCATTATTTTTAGTGTATATTACATAGTAGTGCGAGGCCACAGAGCACCCAACAATGTATCTCATCAAACCAGAGGGCAGCACCACTGGTGACCTATTATTACACAGCTCTAAAACATCAAGGCAGAAACAAGATGTCACCTGTCTCAGTTATAGAATCATGGCAGTCCTGTATTCTCAAGGGCACGGCCCACAGTCCATATTGATGGGCTTCGGATAACCTTGTCCCCGTGTACTGTGGCCTGGTGAACATTCATGTTTCCAGGCCCACCATACCTGATGTCTTGGAGCAGGCAATGTTGGTTCATCCATCTGACAGCACCCTGCTCCTACCCCTCCCCCTCATGCCTGTACATGGTCTGAATTCACCCCTGAAATCACTTTGACTAACAAAACTTCCCTGGCCACTCCACAGCCTTGGTACCCTGGATCATGGCTTCCTATGCCATCATCTGCAGTTAAGAGCACTGACTGCTCTTGCAGAGGACCCGGGTTCGATCCCCAGCACCCACATGGTGGCTGAGAACCGTCTATAACTCCAATTCCAGGAGAACTCCAGTTCCAGGGGAATCTGACACCCTCTTCTGACCTCCGCGGTATTGCACGACACGGGTGCACAAACCTACATGCAGACAGTACATTCGTACACATAAAAAATAAATAAAATTAAAAAAAATAAATAAAAAATATTTTATTTATGATTTTTAATTTATGTGTAAAAGTGTATCACCTGCATGTGTGTAAGTGCACCCATGTTGTGCAATGCCCACAGAGTTAGAAGAAGGCGTAGGATTCCCTGGAACTGGACTTATAGAAAGAAGATTGTGAGCCACCATGTGGGTGCTGGGAATCAAACCCAGGTTCTCTGCAAGAGTCATCTCTCCACTCCCCTCAACTATGTTTTAAAATGTATTTTATTTAAAAAATAATAAAATCACTTTATTCTAATCAAAAACCACACAGCTTATTTAATGAAGTCACTCAAACACTTGTCCTGTCCCAAACTCTATATAGCTCAGTCAACTCTTACGCAGTTAGTATGGCCATTCTGGGGCCACGAAGCCTTGCTTAGGGTTTTACACTTTTACTATCAGTTACATTTTTTATTCACTTATCCACCACAGAAAAAGAAAACACTGTGACAGGGTTGACACTAGGAAAAAATAGCTTTATAGCCTCTCATGACTCAACGTCCTTTTGCCCACACCCGTCCTTCCTCATTGCCTGACATTGCTCTCCTTTCTAGCTGTCGTTCTGTACTGACACTCACATCTGTTTATAGGTATCCATGTGTATGTTATAAGCTAGGATCTGTATGTGAGACAGAATACGTATGTGGTGGCTTGAATGGGTATCCCCATAGACTCCAAGAATGCTGACATTTGTCCCCAGTTAGTGGCAGTGTTTGGGGAGGGTCATGGAACCTCTGGGAGGTGTGGCCATGCTGGAGGAAGCAAATCAATGGGGGTGATGTTTGAGACTTCTTCAGCCTTCACAGATTTCCAGTTCCTCTCTGTGCATACTGAAGAGGTGTGAACCCTCAGCTACCTAGGCTCTGGTTGCCTTCTGCCATGCCTCCCTGCCTTGAAGGACTCTTAACCATCTGGAGCTGTAATCCCCATAAACTTTTCCTTCTAGAAATTGCCTTGGTCATGGTGTTTTAACATAGTGACAGAAAAGTAACTAATACAATGTGTTTTTTTTTTTTCTTTTCTTTCTGAATTTGAGTCATCTCTCTGATAAGATATGGAGTCCTTTGAGTATATACCCAGGAGTAGACTAGCTGGGTCACATAGCAGTTCTATTTTTAATTATTTGCACAACCTCTAAAGTAATTCGTATAGTGGCTGTATTAATCTACACTCCTACCAGCCGTGACTAAAAGATCCTCTTTCCCCACATCTTCTCCAACACTTGTCACATTTCTTAGGACAGCCTTTCTGACTGGGGTGAAGTCGTTTCTCAAAGTAGTTTTAGTTTACATTTCCTTGATGAGTAAGGATATTGAATACTTTTTAAAACAGTTATTGGCCATTTCTGTTTCTTCTTTTGAAAAGTTTCTCATCATTTCATTGGCCCTTGTGCTGATTGCTTATTTCCTTGGTGTTTCTCTTCTGCAATTCTTTGTGAATTCTGGTTATTAGACCCTTGTCTGATTTATGGCTTTCAAAGATTTCCCATTCTGTGGACTGTGTGTTCTGCTTCTTTGTTATGAAGAAACTTTTAAATTTCCATATAGTCTCATCTGTTAATACTTGGATCTAATTTCTGAGCTATCAAAGTTCTGTTTGGAGGTTCTTGCCTACCTTGACATCCTGAAGAACGAACATTCCCCTATGCTGTCATCTAACGTGATGCAATACTTTTCCCATTTGTCTGGTGGTGACTATAGCTGGTATTGGGGCACAGATGGAATTCTACCTCATTCTTTATTTTATTATAGATATTCCATTACCTGTTGTGTCCTTTTTATCCCAAATGAGGCTTACATCATTTATTTTGAGACAGGGTCTCACTATGCAATCCTAGCTGGTGTGGAACCCAATACCTGCCTCTGCCTCCTGCTTGCTGGGTTTAAAGGGATGCACTACAACACCCAGCAGGTCACAGAATTTTAGTTTACAACTTGGCTCTGCACACGCTCACCCATGTAGTGATGGGAAAAGCAGTTTTCTAATTAGTTACATAACTTGGAGTCAGACAGTGTCAGAGCCAGTAGTAATTTGTGGAATTCTCACTTTCCAAATCAACTCTACACTGCGCACTATCTTAACGGATGAAATGGAAGAAAGGTGTTGACACAGCGAAATCCAACATATTGAAAACATTGGAGTTGCCAAAGTTAAATACTTGCAGCTTTATTTACATGAATATTATTCAGAGGATGCTCCAAATGTTTTAATTTGGGAGTTTAAAGGCAAAAATTGTTACATGACTGGAGTGACCACAAGGCACAAGAGAATGGACCACACAGCCAAGTCCATTCATTCTGTAAGCAGGTCTTACAGAAACCACAGAAGAAAATCATTTAAGCCTGTCCACTGACCCCTCCAACTATTTGTTAATTATTTTAGGTGCTTTGGCAGATACAATTGTTGTACAGTGCTTGCCTGAAGGTAGCTACAGTAATTACAGTGCTGTAATTACTAATTACAAGTTAAAGTATGTCTCATGGACCAAGATTAATCATAAGATTAGCACACGTGTGTGCATGTGCATGCTTGTGTGTGGGTGCACAAGTTCCTACGTGTGAGTGTGAGCATGTGTGTGTCACAATGCCCATGTGGAGATCAGAGGACAACCTCAAGTGTTGGTTCTTCTCTTCTACCTTGTTTGCCACACGATTTCTTTGTTGTTCGAGCTTCCATGGCCAGGGTAGGTGGGCTTCGACCTTCCAGGGAGTCTCCCATTTCTGCCTCTCATCCACTGTAGGAGCCCTGTGATTACAGATGCTTATAAACATCAAGTACAGATGCACCCTGGGCTCAAGTCGAAATCTTCTTACATGGAAGCTCGTAGAACTTCTCATTTAAACAATGATCAAGTGTTAGTTTGTATTTTTTATTTTTTGGTGTTTATTTAAGACAGACTCTCCCTGTAGTCCCAGCTGGCCTGGAACTAACCCTGTAGACCAGACTGGCCTTGAACTCACAGAGATCCGCCTGCCTCTGCCTCCCGAGTGCTGGGATTAAAGGCGTGCACCACCACGCCGGGCCTAAGTGATAGTTTTTAAAACTGTTAATAACCTGGGGAGATAGCCAGTCAATAAAGTGCTTGCTCATAGGCAGGAAGTCCTGAATTCAGTCCCCCAAACCAGTGTAAAAAGTGCAAGGGTGGTGGTGGTGCACATTTGTAATACAAACACTGGGAAGGCAGAGACGGCAGAGACCAAATGATCCCTGGGACTAGCCATAAGGCTAGCCTATTTGGTGAGCTGCAGGCCAGTAAGGCACCCTGTCTCAAAGGAGGTGGTTGACATTCCTCAGAGTGATGTTTGAGGCTGTCCTCTGGCTTCTATATACACACAGCTGCATGGACTTCCCCATGCATATGTACCCATACACACACACACACACACACACACACACACACACACACCCCTGCTAATTCTCAATAAGAAAAAAAGAGTACAATAATTCATGTATTTGTAATCCTGATATGGGAATATATAACAGTTCAACTATTAACCAGGCATGGTGGTGCATGCTTTTAATCCCAGCACTTGAGAGACAGAGAGGCAGTCAGACCTCTATGAGAGCAAGGCCAACCTGGTCTACATAATGGGTTCCAGAAAGCCATATTTTATTTGAGAAAAAAATTAATGGATCAAAGACTTAAGAGTGTGATACTTACGTAAATGTTAAGTTTTGCAAAAATTGGAATCAACCAAACATGATGATTTCTTTGTCCTAATCTATCACCTCCTAGTAAGTCTGAGCGGGTGTTTGCAATGGCAGCCTGGCAGCTAGGGTGCCATTTGCTGTCATGCACCTCATGGCCAACAGTCTGTACTCCAGCCAAATGGACTCACCAATCACAGAGAGGCAGGGTACTTATTTGTGCCACACAGGAGCTGATATGTAATACTTCAGGGATTGAAAATCTCCTCACCTAATTCATTGACAAAAACTAAAAGGATGGAAGTCACCTGATAAAAAGATACACCTAAGCTGGGCATGGTGGTGCATGCCTTTAATCCCAGCACTCGGGAGGCAGAGGCAGGTGGATCTCTGTGAGTTCAAGGCCTGCCTGGTCTACAGGGTTAGTTCCAGGCCAGCTGGGGCTACAGGGAGACCCTGTCTCAAAAATACACACAAAAAAAAAGATACACCTAGGTCTTGCCCTTGTGAAAATTTTGGCTCCATATAGGAAGATTAGTCTTTTCTAGGGCAATAGATCCTTGTGCTCAAAATCCTAATCCAATACTTGAACAAGGATTCCTTTAGATCAAATGTATAAGACTGAAGAGAATCGCGATGTTGTTGTAACAAAGAACCATTCTATCAAAAAGCACATTTGCTTGGTGCCTGACCTAGAGTTAAGAAGAGATTAAGGCATAGCTATCTGTGAACAGCCATTACACTCTACACAAATGGGCATCCCCGGAGTCTTGAACAGCTAGCTGCAACTCATGCACATTGTTCTGAAAATATACTCCTTAAAATTCATTAGTTTTTAGAGATGAGTTGTGCGAGGTGCAAAGGCTTTCAGTATCATAGTTTTAAAAAGTTAATCTTATCTGGGCATGGTGACGCATGCCTTTAATCACAGCACTGGGGAGGCAGAGGCAGGTGGACCTCTATGAGTTCAAGGCCAGCCTGGTCTACATAGCAAGCTCCAAGCCAGCTGGGACTAAAGGGAGACTACTCTATCTCAAAAAAAAAAGAAAAGAAAAAAGAGGTTAATCTTAGATTATGCCCAAGGAGACATTTTTGTAAATTGTAAGTCCCTGCATATTGTATACTACACAGGCACATATTATGCCTTATATGCTGTGTGTTGATATTTAATGGGTCAGATAGAGAGAATGGAGACCTCTCTGTTTCTTACAGATTCCAAAGTGGTTGATGTTTGAACCCACTTCAGTCAAAGAATTTCACTGACAGCTGAAGAAAAAATCTAATGTTCACACAGTATGACAACTTCAAAAATCACACTTCCCGTAATAGTAGCTAATCACCACCAACATGGTTCTGAAAAGAGAAAGTGCTTATTTTAACAACAGCAAAAGAGCAGTTAAGAAATATTTGGTTTGTTTCCAGGAGGGAAACAGCTCAGTTTTAAGAAGAAGGAAAAAATGCCATAGACTTTTACCAAAACTTGGGAAATTTGTTCAAACCACAGATTTATTTCATCTTTTCAACTTTTGCTTCATTTTGGATGTCTCCCCTTGGGATTCCAAGAAGTTGATTACACCTCTCCCCCGGGAATTGTGCAATGTCTTTAAATAGTTCTCCTGAAGTCTGTTTCCCATTATCAGTGTGAATTTCACAATGTATTTCCAAATGCACTTTTAGATACCTTTTTTTTTTAATCCCAAACACTAGTCTCCAGTGTTGTAAGCTCCTGGTTATTCAAGGGGTTTTGGAGAATGACATAGGACTAAGCACTTCTCTATTTATGATATTTCTCAATATGAATTACAAAATGTATGTCCAGAATCTTACTACTCATATAGAATGCTTCCTTAGGTTTTTGTCTTTTTCCTAGCTTCCATTTATGGAGTCATAAGTAGAATGGAAGGGGCATAGATATCATTATAGGAAAAGAAAAGTCACATTCCAGTGGCCCCATAGCTTGTGAGTAGAAGAGCCAAGACCACAAGTCAGTTGTCTTGACCTCCAAGTCTAATATCCTTTGACTTCACCCCACTATTACTCTTCCTGACATTGGCATGACCTCTGCCCAAACCTACCCTCCACCCTCCAGCAGGGCTTGTTTCATCTTGCCCTCTTATGATTGGGTAACTGCTGACTCCGGGCAATAAGATAGACAGAAGTGGAGTCCAGTGAATTGGAAAACTCTCTGAACCTACAAGACCATATTGTCTCTAGGAGAAAGAGACAAGTGCATGTCACACTGGCTATGATAAAAACCAGAACACAGGGAAGGGTGATGTCCCACCGGGTCCAGAAGAGAAGGCAACATGATATGTCTGAGGAAGCTGGGGAAGCTTTGAAGATGGAGTGAGGATCTTAGGAAGTTGTTAGAAGTTCACTTAGAGATGCCAGTCATGGTAGTATATGCCTTTAATCCCAGCACTTGGGAGACAGAGGCAAGCGGATCTCTGTGAGTTCAAGGTCAGCCTGGTCTACATGGCGAGTTACAGGCCAACTGGGGCTACAGGGAGACCCTGTCTCAAAAAGACCAAAAATAAAAAAGGAGTTCACTTGGAAGAAGGAAAACATACTCAAAGGTTAAGTGGAAGACAACAAGAGAATGAATGAGAGGCAATATTTATGCAGCATTCATAGGTAGCATGACCAACCTCTGAGAATACTTTTCCCCTATATGACTAAGAAAATGATGGATTGGGAGATCGTTCAAACATTTACTGAATGCTGGACTACAAGCTTTAGTCACATTATTTCAATGAATCTTAACCCTCCCCAAAAATATGCAAGGAAAGCACCATCACTATTATACCTCAAGAAACACAGTTACAGAAAATAAAGGTAGTCATCCACTCTTTATTCTGGACAAGGTTAAACCGTTTGCCCTATGAGTGTTAATCATTTATATTTCTTCTTTAGGAAATTTTCATTTCTTTGTCAACTTCTCTAGTCGGCACATTCGTCTCTGTGTTATTAGATAAAGTTCATATTCTCTCTTCTCCCTCTTTCTCTCTGCCATAGTTCCCTTGAACCCTCTCCCTCTCCTTTTCATTCCTTCTCCCTTCCCTCCCCTTCCCCTTTGCCTCCCTCCCTTCTCTTCTCCTCTTTTTCCCTCCTCCCCCCCTCCATCTCTCCCTCCTTCCCTCTCTCCCTCCCTCCCTCTCTTACCCTCCCCTTTCTTCTCCCCTCTCTCTAACAGGGCATTGCTATATACAGGCTGGCCTCAAATTCAGTCTTCCTACCTCAGCCCTCTGAGTGCTAGGATGAAAAGTGTGAGCCACCACACCTGGCCTTGCCTTACACATTCTCTCTCTCTTCTTAAGAGAGTAATGTGTTTCCTTCTTCAGGCTTTTTCTGGCATTTGTTTTTGCACTGGAAAAATAAACTATCTACTTGGTTATCTCATTTAGCAGAATCTTATTTATTTTTCTCATAAGCTTATGATTTTTTTCCTTTACTCTGAGTATGACTTTTGATTAATTTTGCTTGGAAATTGATGATATCTTTGCACTAAAGCTTTAAATAATAAATGCAGTCTTGGCCTTAACATCATAACACTTACTTCTTTTTCTAGTTCTCTTGTTCTGGAACTATATTGCTTCTTTTGATTGCCCCCAATAGCAATGTTCATTTTACAGTTATAATTTAATTTTCTTATCTATGTCTATATGTGCCACAATCACATTCTCCTACAACCCCTGACATCTGTTTCAAGGAGGCCGAGATATTGTCCTTCACATTCTTGAGGATCAAGGCTTTACTGAAGGGTTCATGGAAAGAAACATTTTTTTTAATTAGTTCTTATTGATGCTTTGTGCATTTCATACATTTTTTCCAATTCAGTTCAGGCTTATTTCCCTTTCCCTCCCCCCCACCCCCACCCCATCCCAGATCATGCATTCTGCCATAACTGTCCTGCATCTTTCTCTCAGTTTTTTTTTTCATTTTTAGCTATAAGTGATAATCCATGAGTACAAGCATCTTT
>VZQC01004268.1:737775-749505 GCA_009823505.1 Rhizomys pruinosus
CTCCTTGTTTGAGTTGCATAATAACATAATCATTTATAGGTAAAAATGCTCATCTTTCCCCAGCCTCCATTCCTGTTGCTTTAAACACTGCTTTCTCTATATGGATAAACCTGGCCAGTGGACTTCTCTCACTATTTATCTGCCCACAGCTTGCCCCTCGGGGACATACAAGCCTGAGGCTTCTCCAGGAGGAATCAGCACATGCCTCTCATGTCCTGATGAAAATCACACCTCTCCCCCAGGAAGCACGTCTCCTGAAGACTGTGTGTGCCGAGAGGGATACCAGGCCTCTGGCCAGACCTGTGAGGGTAAGTCTGCCAACTGCCAACCAAGAGGAAATAGAAAAGCCCATCTCTGTCATACAAGGAAAAGTGGTATCATGCAACACTTTTCTCCAGTTATATTGGGGGAGATTATTTGATTTACTATGTAACATCTATGTTGATATGAAAAGAAAAACTTTTTAAAAAATTTTTAAAGAAAAGAAAAACTTTTGAAGCTTTAAAAAATAATATTCAGGGGCTGGAAAGATGACTCAGCAGTAAGAGCACTAGTTACTCTTGCAGAGAGGGTGTAGGTTTGAGTCCCAGTACCAATACCACAGCTAATAGCCATCCATAACTCTTGTTTCAGAGAATCTGATGCAGTCTCTGACCTCACTGGCATTGGATGACATGTGTGCACTTACATACATTCAGGAAATACACCCATACAACCCATACACACAGAATTAAAATAATAAATAGAAAATTTAAAAATTATAATATTCAGCCTGTATTTACACTTTAATTGGAAATAAACACCTAACAGGAGTCAAGCGTAGGGGTTCTTCTTCCAAATACACTTAGAAATTCAGACAGATCAAATGGGAAAGCTGTGAGGAATTAAGGAATATAAAAATCGCATGCCTTCTTAAACAGTCTGCAGAGAGGATGTTCTGTAGACAAAGACTGACTGTGCTTTTTTGTTTTATTTCTGTAAATGTTAGTTGTTCACTGCCCTGCACTGAAGCCTCCTGAAAACGGTTATTTTATCCAAAACACTTGCAAAAACCACTTCAATGCAGCTTGTGGGGTCCGATGTCGCCCTGGATTTGACCTCGTGGGCAGCAGCATCTTCTTGTGTCTACCCAGTGGTTTGTGGTCTGGGACAGAGAGTTCCTGCAGAGGTATGAGACTGTGCCAGTCCCCATTGTTTCTTCATCATCATGCTCGGTATTCTTGATTTAAAGTCTAATGAACCAGTCAGTTATCTGTTTATTTTCTGAGTTCATAGATCACAGTCCTCAGAAAAGGAAAATTATAGGAAGTTTGAGAACCACAAAGTTCAATTGACCACATCATTGTGAACTACACCCCCTCATATTCATTTGATGGACAAGCAAAGGAAAGACCTCCGTAGAGGAAAAATGGACATGTTACTCAAACCTCAAATTTCAAGGAGTTAAGACAGGGTGCCAAACTCGGGGGGTAGTCAAAGTGGGGCTAGATGCCCACCACAATCACAAGACTGAATTACACCAGGGTCCTGTGACAGGACCACTTCAACTTGCATGTCTCCTGCTGTAGAAAGTGCAGACTTTATATTGTAATATCCCAAGGAGCCAATGAGACCAGCAAGAACTCGGGTGCAGCCAGGGGTGGGACCCGAAGCTTCCACATCGAAGATAGAGCAGTGTTTCAAGTCACCTCCACTTGCCCCGTCCAGGATCTGATTTCTTAGTCCTAACAATCATCACATAGCCTTAACCTCTCAAGGCTTCACAAGTAGTCAGGGAGGGGAGGCTCTCTAAGAAATACTCAGAGCAAACTAAGCATTTCAAGAACTCCACTAGTATCTCAGCCCACGAGGCTCCTCAGTAAACTGTACAGGATTTGGAATTTCGGTCTATAGAAACATCGTTTTTCTAAAATCCTGGGGGGGGGCTGATTTGTTCATTACCTTGCCATCTTTTTCCCTCTGCATCGTATGAGCAATACTCTTTGCTGAAGATATGACTCCTCCAAGAATGCATCATCCACCCAGATCACTGAGTAAGGAAAGCTGTCTTCTGGGCTCCCTTGTGCTCCTATAACCCTAAGGGAAACTCACCTACTCATCAGCCCAAGATCATTTGCGAAACCCTAGGGACATCCATTGTTTGTATTCATTAGTGGCTAAAGCTGAACCTGCCTGTAAATAAATTTCCTAAATCCAGTCTTGACCATCTATTCCTAAAAATAGTCAAGGAGAAACCAGGATGAGCAGATTGAACAAAGATGGCCTCAAAGGGGAAAAATGAAATAAATCTAAGAGTAAATAAACAGATTTCTTAGGGAATCTGTTCTTAGGGGAAAAGGGAGAGAAAAACAAAACTATTTGCACAATAAAAGCATAGATAAAAGCAAATTAATAAATTGAAAATACAACTTGAGATAAAAAATACAACTAGAGAAATCTCACTAAAAGTAGAGAAAATTTTCTAGGATACCAGAATTCTGGAAAACCAACAGAAGAATAAGGACAGGAAATAATCCTCTCATATCAGGAATTCAGAAGAGAATGAAGTTGAGGGATACCAGCAATAGAAGATCAAAGAATATATCCCTAAGGTGAAATTTTGAAAATAAATATGCACAACTGAAACCTTGATATTTGGTTTAAGGTCACTTAGTGAGTGCCAGAAGACAAATATCAAAAACAGAACCATGCCTGGAAATCATCTTAATGACCTTTCTGAATGACCCAGAAAAATTGAAAATAGCATAGGCCTTATAGGTACAAATCACATTACCTCCAAGGAATGGCGATCCAACTAGCCTTGGGCTGTTTATTAAACATTCAAAATGTTTGAAGAAAATATCTCTAGGATTCTGAAAGGAAAGAATTAGATCCTAGATTTCCAGTCTCAGGCAAGCTACTGTGTATGTGTGAAGGCAAAAGGACATTTTCAGTCAATCAGAATCGAGTGTGAAATCCTTACTAAAATAATCATTACTAAAATAATCATTCTGACAGCCTCTGAAATATATTACTGTGAAGTCAACAGTTGCTAGTAGTTATCAGCTCTGTGTGAAATGACTAGCTTTCTTCCAAATGGTGGATCATGAAGAAGACTGTTTTTAACTTCCTACCATGTGGCTTTTCAAAGAAGAAAAGTGAGGCGGATTGTACTTTCAGAGAAAGGTCCGGCCCCTGACTCTCTACCCTCCATAATCTAAGCCCAAACTTCTGTCCTACACTAAAGCCATAAAAAACGGTAGTACCTGTCTAGACGCTGTTTGCAAGCGTTGTCCAGTTCCTTTGATCTTGATCTATCCTCTGTTCCCAACCTCCTCTGCCTAGAGCACCTACAGCAGACCTGTCTTCCCTCATTCTAGCCCTTCTGGTGTGTTGGGTTACTCAGGAAACACATGTGTCATTGGGTTAGGGTCACACCCTAGGCTATTTTGGAAGAAGATGATAGAATGCCCCAAAGAGAAGTTGGAGTGTAAAGGAATTCTTCACGATTCAGTCAATCTAAGAACTCCAATCTGTCAAGCTGTAGTGGTTGAAAAGACCAGACAGACTCAGATACATCCTGGGGAGTCTAAAAAAAAAAAAACTTCAGACCCTGTGTAGCCCTGCCCTGTGGCTCTACAGCAGCAATAAGCACAGGCCACCACTGATCAGCAGGATTATCCCTGGAGACTCAGAGGCAGTCAGGCACTAGCTGGAAGGCACTGGGTCTCTCTGTTTGTCTATCACTAAGTTTGACTACAGTGGCCACTGCTTCCACAAACAAACATATGTCCCTATTTTGACTAAGTCTAACCTGGGACCAGGTTAAGGAGAATCCTGACACACATTTCCCAGCTGAATTAACTTGCTACAATACAAAGTACCACAGTTATTTTGTTGTTGATTAGCTTATTTATCACCTCTGCTAGACCCTGAACACAGAATACATTTTTAATTCCCTCAATCCCTAATTATACCTCTGGTGAATGAAAATTTCAATTTAACAAACATGCACAGTGATAAAAATATGTAGTTAGGGGCGGTTAAGAGCGCCGACTGCTCTTACAGAGGACCTGGGTTCGATCCCCAGCACCCACATGGCGGCTGAGAACCGTCTGTAACTCCAATTCCAGGAGAACTCCAGTTCCAGGGGAATCCGACACCCTCTTCTGACCTCCGCGGCATTGCACGACACGGGTGCACAGACCTACATGCAGACAGTACATTCATACACATAAATAAATAAAATATTAAAAAAATACATAGTTAATGTGCATCTACAAACATATGTAGAAGCCCAAATGTATCACTCCCTATTAAAAAATTAAAAGTATATCTCTTTTATGTCATTTAAGTTGCTATTCTAATATGGATATAATCATTTTAATCAGAGTAAGATTCAATAGAACTAGGAAGTTTCCTAAAATCCATTACCTTGCTCACCATTAAGTAAAGTTGTCTTGAATGAAGATATTCATCTTATTCCTTACTGTCATCAGCGGTTAATAGATCTACTTGAAATTCTGTTGTATGAAATATATACTATGCTTCATCAAATCTGAAACTTTTTTCTTATTTTTATGTTTTTAAAATTGGTGGCAGTACATAGTTTCATTGATACAATTTTTGTTTTAGTAGAGCCTTACCAAATAATGGTGTGCCTTATAACTGGTGTGTCTGAGATTCTGAGGTGTTTTGTTTGGTCAGGTTTGACTTTTGTTTCTAGGGAAGGTAGAATAGAAAGCTGTATTTTGCAGGTAAAATTTAAAAGACAGAGAATAATTTTTACATTGGGCGTACTTCTCACAACAAAATTAAGATTGGGGGGGCTGGAGCGAAAAGATGGCTCTGTTGAGAGCGCTGCACTCTTGCAGGGCACCTGGGTTGGATCCCCAGCCCCACATGGAGGCGAGAGCCGGTGAAACTTCCAATTCAGGCGAACTCCAGCTCCAGGGGAATCCGAGACCCTCTTCTGACCTCCGCGGCATTGCACGACACGGGTGCACAGACCTGCATGCAGACAGTACATTGATACACATACAGAAATAAAAAAAATTAAAAAAAAATCTAAGATTGAGTCAAGAAAGAAAAATGAGTGCAAATCAGATCCTAGATTACCAGTGTTTCACATATCTCCTGCTGTCACTGTCAACGTTTTGTGCAGATGAATAATCACTGGTAGAAAAGCACTTCTCTTCATAAAGCACTCACTATTGTTTTAATTTTCTCTGAACTATGTGCTCCTTTCTAAACCAACAGGGACTTGGTGTCTCTGTGATAAGTGGCTAAAACACAATATCACAGTAAAGGAAATTTAGTAATACTATTTTTTTTTCCTGAGAAAAAGGTTTCAACAGGAAGAAACTTACATTTAACAACAAGGTATTTTTTTTAATTTTCAGTAAGAGAAATGATTACAGTTTGGAGATTGACCTGAAATATATGTCTAATAGAAAACCAGCTCATCTTTAAGATGAGATACCCAGCAAGTTCATCAGACTTTCATTGTCCAGAATACATAATTGACTGATTGTTCTCTTTTAAAAGACCAAGTTCTATGTTCGCTTTCAAGTTGAATAATTTATCTAAATTTTAATTGGCATAGAAGTAACTGTCCATAATAACTGTACACATTAAAGAGTATAATGATTAAATATACATATATCTGAGAGGGTCAAATCAGGTTAAGTCACTGTTTTCTGAAATGACTCTATAGGGATTTTTTTTTTACCACATGTAAATTGAGAAACATACATTGCCACTTGTTGAAGTAAAAACAAATTTTTCACCTTCTTAAAGTAAAAATTTTAAGTTGAATCTAAAGAAGTGAATTGATACCTATGAAAAAATGGTAATAAACACTCATTCTTGAATAAAGAAGAGTATGAAATATTTAATAAGTAAACAGATATTACTGCATTTGCTTTGTTTTCCCTAAGGAGCAATGAACGTTTATTGAAAACAGCATTTGGGAAGCAATACAATTTTTATCTGTCTGCGACACCATCTCTATTTACCATCAGTACCCTTGGGAAATGTTACAAATTCATTTTGTCTTAGGCTTTGAAAGCTATTATTTTTTCATTTTTTTAACCAGATCTAAAAAGAATTGCATAATATGATTTTCCATTTATACATCTTGATCACAGGGAATTTATCTTGCAACCTTTGAAGCCAACTTGGCACACAACATCCTACTACACATGATGGATTCATTCAACAACATTCATATGTGGAAGACAAAGTATTTTAACAAGTATCTTATTAATAGCTGACTTCAGCCCAAATCATCCCAGAAATAGGAGAGACCAGGGCTTCATAGTTCAACCTCTAATTTAATTATAGAATTTCCTCCATGGAGTAATAAATCTGAAATTTCCATTTAATTCACATAATGTTTATGGTCTGCCAACTGACATAATTTGAATGAGTTCTTGAAGAATAAATCCAATCAGTGATTTCAGTTGAATATGCACTTGAATATTTTCTATGTATTTCCTTTCCTTGTCTTTTACAGTTAAGTTTTCATCATAAACAAATACATATACCTGCCATAAAAACTTACAAATGCACACAGGTACACTCAGACAATATTCTTGAGTTCCAAACATCTTGTTGAAAATCCTTTAGAGATCCTAATCCACAAGTCATGTGGCCATCACTGCTGCACAGCGCTGTCTGTGATCAAGCTGAACTTTGCTCTTCCATGGGGTTTTTGTTTGCTCTTTGTTCAGTGTCTGATGTTTATAGGATTACACCCATAAGCTATCAACATGAATGCAGGTACTTATCTGTTGGCACAGCCAGAAACTATCCAGTCTCTTTCCTTCCAGTGCCTCTGTTCATGGTAGTACTAACCATTCCATCAGAAGGGACAACATCGCACTCCCCTCCTTTTTTTTTTTTTCACTTTTCCCACCATTTTATCAAAAGACAAAATTAGGACAACTGCAATTAAGGATACAATTGGATGTGAGTTGTGATCTTTTAAAAATATTTCAGAACGATCCGTATTCTACAAGGTGGCAAGCCCTATGAGCTGAAAGACAGAAAAATCTTTCCCTAGAAAATTAGCAAAGTAAATGAATGAGCGCTGGGTAGAAAGAGTTAGACCTCTTTTATAGCTCTTGGTAGCAAAGACCCAGATTACAATACCTGGCATCAGTTCAAGGGTTTCCTTTCCTCTAAAGAAAGACAACTGCTGGGCGTGGTGGCGCAGGCCTTTAATCCTAGCACTTGAGAGGCAGAGGCAGGCGGATCTCTGTGAGTTCAAGGCCAGCCTGGTCTACAGAGTGAGTTCCAGGACAGCCAGAGCTACAGGGAAGACCCTGTTTCAAAAAAAGAAAGAAAGAAAGACAAACAGGGTAATCCAAAACTGGCTCCATTGTTATCAGAGATCAAGGTTTCTTTAATGTTACTACACTATCATTAGCTACTGATGCTTTTCCTATAAAACTGTGTAACCATACAATAGGATGCTGTCATAATCTCCCTCCTGTCATTATTTTGGGGGAAAAAATTTAAAAAGGAAATGGGGGAGGCAAAAAGCAATCTGTAGATTGGAAAGTCTCCTTTAAAGTGCCTTCCCAGAGGACCCCACAACTTTAGCTCTATTTCATTGGTTCTCCTAAAACTGCTGTGAAGTTGAGGAACTGTGTGCTTAAGGCTAGGTGGGCAATTCACAGTCCCAGCCCCAGCATCCAGAAACCAATGACGTTCATACATTAATCAAGATTAGCGGGATGAACATATGAGGTTTTGCAGGAGGTATGAAAGAAAAAAGGAGACAAAAGGCGTGAGGGTTTACTTAAAATCTGGCCTTGGAGTACTAGCATTTAATTTTTTTTTTTATGTGTATTAATGTACTGTCTGCACATAGGTTGGTGCATCCATGTCGTGCAATGCCACGGAGGTCAGAAGAGGGTTTCAGATTCCCCTGGAACTGGAGTTACAGACGGTTCTTAGCCGCCATGTGGGTGCTGGGAATCGAACCCGGGTCCTCTGCAAGAGCAGTCGGTGCTCTTAACCGCTAGGCCATCTCTCCAGCCCCGGAGTACTAGCATTTAAGATTCAGAAGTTGTGCAGCCTTGCAGAGGCCATTAAAAAATCCAGGATATGGCTGCAGGGTCAGAGAAATGAGCCTATCATGAACTGAAACTTCTTTCCTGGGAAAAGAAACACTCTTCCTTTTGTTGGAACACAGCCTGGCAAACCACAGCAAAGTCCCAGCGGAGGGATGCAGGTACTTACTTCCCTTTGGGAGTTGCCCCTAATCTGTAGCTGTCACTATCTGTTCAGGGGCAACTCACCCCGGGGACAGCAGACCACATGCGGTGGCTGTGTTTAGACAATGCGTTTGATAAGGACCCTACAACCATTCAAAGAATGAGAGTGTTATTTACCCCTTGCTATTTTAAAAACTGGAAATTTTCTTGTTTATAATGCAAAGACATTACTGAACTAACAATCTTCACTTTTGTCTGTATTTAGTAAAATATAATCCTTCACATTTTGTTTAGTGAGAACATGCCCCCATCTCCGCCAGCCTAAATACGGCCGCATCAGCTGTTCTACCGTGGAAATGTCTTACAACACCGTGTGTTTGGTTACCTGTAATGAAGGGTACAGATTAGAAGGAAGTGCTAAACTTACCTGTCAAGGAAACTCCCAGTGGGACAGTGCAGAACCCCGGTGTCTAGGTAAGTGCCTGGAAGGGGAGAGGCCAGGGAAGTTCATTTCTCTTCTTTCTCACGTCTCCAGTATCCTGCAAAGGCCTAGAACTAAACACTTTATATTCATAAATATGAGGGGCTGGAGAGATGGCTCAGCGATTGAGAGCACTGACTGCTCTTGCAGAGGACCCGGGTTCAATTCCCAGTACCTACATGGCAGCTAAGAAACGTCTTTGGCTCCGGTTCCAGGGGTATCCGACGTCCTCTTCTGACCTCCGAGGCATTGCAAGACACGGGTGTGCTAACCTACATGCAGACAGTACATTCATACACATAAAAAATAAATAAAATAATAATAATAACAGAATAAAAATACAAAAAAATTTCCATGCATGAGCACAGATATGTGAGGCTGTACATACACTGTCAAATGTTGCTCTATTTCTCTGTCCATTGTTAAGAAGAATCCCACCCTGAAATCAGTTTTCTAGCTCACTGACATTCACGGGTTCAACTGACAATGTTTTTTTCTTTTAAAGAGGACAACCTGTTGGATTATTTTTTATGCAAATGTTTCCTAATCACTTGCTTTGTTAAATATAATTTATCTTTGCCTTTTTGGAAGCATGTAGCTGTGAACCAGTGAATCTTAAAAACCTTTTCAAGAAAAATAAAGAGCTGAACATTTAATTCAAAGGTAATGAACAACTGCATGCAAAATGGAAAGACATGACAATACTTGTTTAAATCAAAGAAAATGAGCTATAAAAGGAAGTGAAATGGGGCTGGAGAAATGGCTCTATAGTTAAGCGCACTGGCTGCTCTTCAGAGGACCCGGGTTTGATTCCCAGCACCCACATGGTGGCTAAGAACTGTCTTTAAACTGGGCATGGTGGCACACGCCTTTAATCCCAGCACTTGGGAGACAGAGGCAGGCGGATCTCTGTGAGTTCAAGGCCAGCCTGGTCTACAGAGTGAGTTCCAGGCCAGCTAGGGCCATAGAGAGACCCTGTCTATAAATAAATAAATAAATAAATAAATAAATAAATAAATAAATAAATAAATAAAACAAAAAGGAGATTTATCAGATTGGTGAAAGAAAAGCTTTTTAAAAGAATTTTACATAAATTTAAAACTCATAATGAGGTAGCTATTTTAAAAAATGATATGAGATGCCATAGAGTTGAAAAGAAAGAAATCTTTAGAATGAAGTTATAAAACAAAAAGGCAAGTAATAAAAATCCAAAAAAGTAGAATTGTCCCAAGAAGCTATGATAAAATGCCCAGAGGGCTTAAGGGGCCTGAAAAATGAAATGTCATATATATATAAATCCAATATATTATATGTTATAACTATATAATATATAATAATAAAGACAATAAAAAATTGTGGATTTTTTATCTACTTTTTATTTTATGGTATGAATGTATTGGCTTGATGTTGGTAGGCAACCTTGTCATGCAATGCCTGTGGAGGTCAAAAGAGGGCATCAGATCCCTGGAACTAGAGTTACATGCAGTTGTTAGCTATCATGAGAGTGCTGGGATTTGAACCCGGGTTCTCTACAAGAGCACCTAGTGATCGTAACCACAGAG
Organism: Rhizomys pruinosus; assembly: GCA_009823505.1. Taxonomy (NCBI): domain Eukaryota; kingdom Metazoa; phylum Chordata; class Mammalia; order Rodentia; family Spalacidae; genus Rhizomys; species Rhizomys pruinosus. The sequence continues at coordinate 748,023 of VZQC01004268.1, forward strand.
CCATCTCCGTAGCACTTTTTTTCCCCCAGGTGATGAGATTACAGGAATGCACCAAAATGTTCAGCTCTATTTGGTGCCGAGAGTCAAATTCCAGTCTTTGTGAACACCAGACAAGCACTGTTCAAACTACGCCAAACTGAGCTGTATCTCCAGCACACTTAAATCAATCTTTTGGGTGCAATTTTCACCATCGACCTCGAATATCATTGTACAAATCTCTTACTTGCTATACTGAGGATTTAAATAAACTTCATTTTTGGTAGATTTTTTTTTTCTTTTATGTAGACAAGTAATCCACCAGTGATGATGAGGCTGAATCTCAATATCTCCAACCTCATGATTCAGTACCAGGGCTTAAGTTTATTAAATGATATAATTTACTAAGTAATATAGATAATTCTGTGTACTACATTTTCTTTTTCCAGGTTTTTTTTTTAATTTTATTATTTATTTATTTTTATGTGTATGAATGTACTTGTCTGCATGCAGGTCTGCGCACCCGTGTCGTGCGATGCCGCGGAGGTCAGAAGAGGGTCTCAATTCCCCTGGAAATGGGTTCTCTGGAACTGGAGTCACAGACGGTTCTTCAGCCCGCCATGTGGGTGCTGGGATGACACCGGGTCCTCTGCAAGGCGGCGGCGCTCTTAACCGCTAGGCCATCCTCCAGCTCCCATTTTTTTGGTTTATAAAGCTATTTGTTTTCCCTGGTTTGTTGCAAGTTATAGTGAACATTTTTTATTGTCAGAGATGTAAAAATCAATTTCTTTTTTCAAAGATTTATTTTTATTGAATGTGTTTCCCTGCATATGTGTATGTGTTCCATGTACATGAAGTGCCCAAGGAGACCAGAGGGGACATTGGATTCCCCTGGAATTGTGTTTACAGACATGGATTTGAGTTAGGACTTTACATAGTGGTGCTGAGAAATCAAATCCCATTCCTCTTCAAGAGAAATAAACACTCTTACCACTGAGCCAACTCTCTAGTCCCAAATAGGTTTCTTAAGATTTTATTGAGAATGTGTTTTAAGTGGTACTGAGTACATTTCTTATCTTATACCAAACAACCACACATTTTTCCCATTTAACATAATGAAGCAATAGATGATACTGATAGATTTTCTAATTTAAATCTTGACTATCTAGGATAAACTCTATTGTCTTTCCTCTTCAAGAGATAAAACTCTTACCACTGAGCCAACTCTCTAGCTCCAAATTAGTGGTTTCTTTAAGATTATTGGAATGTGTTTTAAGTTGGTACTGAGTAATTTCTTATCTTTATACCAAACAACCACACATTTTTCCCATTTAACATAATGAAGCAATAGATGATACTGATAGATTTTCTATATTTTTAAACTCTTGGGATATTCTAGGATAAAACTCTATTTGTCTCTTTTTAAAAATATTTTTTATTTATATTTTTGACAATATCTATTTTGTCTTTTATACTATTCTTTTGGATGTAGATTACTTTGAGTTTT
>VZQC01004268.1:758258-769969 GCA_009823505.1 Rhizomys pruinosus
TTTTCTTTTCTTTTCTTTTTTTTTTTTTTTTTGAGATAGGGACTCCCTATAGCCCCAGCTGGCCTGGAATTCACTCTGTAAACCACACTGGCCTTGACCTCACAGAGACCCACCTCCCTCTGCCTCCCAAGTGCTAGGATTAAAGGCATGTGCCACCACGCCCTGCTTAGGGAAGATGGTACTTAGCCACCATATGGGTTCTGGGAATCGAACCCAGGTCCTCTGCAAGAGCAGTCGGTGCTCTTAACCACTGAGCCATCTCTCCAGCCCCTTACAATCAGTTCTTGTACTCAACCCATGCAGCCCAATCATGACTGTGGCCAGACTCCCAGGTCCCCAGTCCAGTCACACACAATTCAACTTCTACATCCAAACCCAGATGGAAGAATACATAGAATGCTGGGCTAGCATACATCCTGGAATGTACAGCATTTTAGCAAAGCTCTGTGAACAGGAGAGGAGAGGACTGAGGGAGGCAGCATATTCCACCAGTGCCTGCTGCAGTTCATAGAATCCCATGCTGTGCACAGTCACAGAAGACCAAATATACTGCCTGAGAATCTGTTGTACATCTATTCTCTGCCTCATGTTCAGAAATGTAGACATTGCATGAAAGAAAAGCCTCCTGGGCAGAAACAATGTAAGAGGCAGGACAAGATACTACTGCTAGGTAGGGGAGCTGCACCCTTGAAATCTCCACAGTATGGCAGCCTAATAAGATTTACATAAAAACAGAACTAGTTAACACGCCAAGGTGGATGGGTCTAGTTGTGCGGATGTCACAGGGTTCCACCTGAAGGTGAAGAACTACAATCAATGAATGAATGCTGAAGAAAGGAGAGTCAGTTTCCTCCAGGGATATCCTCCTTGAGAGGTTATGTAATCCCAATGGACAGCCCTAAGCACAGGTATACATGAGCATCACTAAATGTACTCAGAATATATGTGTATATATATAAGGACTTATTAAATTAGTTCACACTATAGAGTCCATCTGAGTACCCCAACAATGGCACCACCACACTGGAGAGGCTGAGAAGCTGGTAGTTGCTCAGTCCATGAGGCTGGATGTCTCAGTTGTCCCAATCTGGTGATGAAGGCCTGATGGATTCCAGGAGATCTGCTAGTCTTCAGTCTACACTGTAATCCAAGAAGGTGATCACAGCAGCAAGACGAACTCACCAGTGAGAGAGAAGGCAAGCGGCAAACAGCAGGAGCTCCCTTCTGCTGTGGCCTTTACGGGGGCTGCCATCCAAAGGTAATGCCCACATTTAATGTGGGTCTTCCCAGATCCAAATGATCCAATCCAAAGGTCTCTCCCTCATTGTAGTTAATCCCAGATCCAGTCAAGTCGACACCCAGGAATAGTCATCACAGAAGGAAAGGACCGAGGCTGCTCAGAGATCTTTTTACCAGACTTTGCCTTCACCCTTGATCATTCCTTAAGACAGTTTTTTAAATTTTATTTATTTTTGTATGTGTATGAATGTACTGTCTACATGTAGGTCTGTGCACCCGTGCAATGCAATGCCATGGAGGTCAAAAGAGAGTGTCAGATTCCCCTGGAACTGGAATCAAAGACAGTTCTCAGCCGCCATGTGGGTGCTGGGGATTGAACCCAGGTCCTCTGTAAGAGCAGTAGGCACTCTTAACTGCTAGGTCATCTCTCCAGCCCCCTTAAGACAGTTTTATAAGGGAGGTTTTTGGTAGAAAGGTGGGTTGCTAAGATACATGTATAATGTGATCAAAGCTATAACTGTGTATCTCAACAAGGTCAACTGGGATAGGCAGCAATAGAAAATAGCTGTATTTCTCTAGTCACAAACTTTGGATGCTTTGGGGTATGCAAACAACTTCTTTCTGTAACTAAAATCCACCATCAGGGATTAAAAAAGAAGAATCTTTCTATCCAAGTCAAACTTTGGCTCTTGCATACTTTTCTTTTTTTGTTGTTATTTTTTTCAAAGCCAATTTTTATTGAAGCTTTGTGCATTTCTGTGGTGGTTTGAATGAGTGTCCCCCATAGGCTTTAAGTATTCAGACATTTGTCTCCAGTTGGTGGCACTGTTCTTGGAGGTCTTAGGAGGTGTGGCCGTGCTAGAGGAAGTACATTATTGGGGGCAGGCTTAGTGAGTTTAACAAGCCTTGTGGTCTCCAGTCCTGCTCTCTCTCTTGGCTTCCTGTGCTCTTTGAGAGATGTGACCCTCAGCTTGCTGCTCCAGCCCCGGCCACCATGCTTCCTGCCACAATGGACTCTAATTCCTGGAACCGTCAATTATAAGCTCAAATAAACTCTTCCTTTCTTAAATTTTTTTTATATTTATTTATTTATGTGTATGAATGTACTGTCTGCATGTAGGTTTGTGCACCCATGTCATGCAATGCCACAGAGGTCAGAAGAGGGTGTCGGATTCCCCTGGAACTGGAGTTCTCCTGAAATTGGAGTTACAGACGGTTCTCAGCCGCCATATGGGTGCCAGGGATCAAACCCGGGTCCTCTACAAGAGCATTTGGTGCTCTTAACCACTAGGCTATCTCTCCAGCCCCCAAACTCTTCCTTTTATAAGTTCTCTTAGTCATGGTGTTTTATCATAGCAACAGAAAAGTGACTAATACACCCCTCCACTTTTAGCATTACCCTGGGTTCGGGGAGGGGGTCTGAATCCTGTCCCCCCAGTTGCTGTCTTCATTCAGGACCAGTACTCTTGGGGGTGCAAATGGCCCCTTTTGATCACCACCACCAGCCCCCCTTTTCTTGTGTGGGCAGTTCCGGGCCCAATGCCCTTTATCCTTGCAATAGGCACACTGATCCTTTTTAAGTGGCCCCCTTCTTCTCTGTCCGGGTGGCAACCATGTACCACCTTTACTCTCTCAGACCACAGTTGTTAAGATCTTTTGTAAGTTCTGACTCTGTCGTCTTTCTTTTCTTAATTCCCTTTCTTCTTCTTTTTTCTTTTTTCATTCCTCTTTTTCTTCCTCAGTTTCCCTGTTATGATACACCTTTTCTGCTGCCTGCACCAGTTCTCTGAGAGTCTTATCTTGCAGCCCCTCCATTTTTTGCAGCTTTCTCTTAATATCAGGGCTAGCCTGATCTATAAAGTCCATGGTGATGGTGGCCTTATGCTCCTGGGATTCTGGGTCATAAGGGGTATACTGGCAAAATGCTTCCAACAACCATTCTAAAAAACCCACTGGGGATTCTGTGGGGTTCTGCCTAATTTCCCTTACCTTAGTCAAATTGGTGGGCTGCCTCATGGCTCCTTTGAGACCTGCCAACAGAGCCTGGTGGTAGACCTTCAGGTGCTCCTTACCTTCAGGAGAGTTAAAGTCCCAGTCAGGTCTCCTAAGTGGGAACCGATCATCTATGATCGCCTGGTTCTGGGTTGGGGTCCCGTTGTCTCTTGGCATTTTTTCAGGCTTCCAGAAGAACACGCTCCCTCTCCTCTGTAGTAAAGAGGATCTGGAGGAGCTGCTGACAATCATTCCAGGTAGGCTGGTGAGTAAAGAGGATAGATTCTGGGAGGTTAGTGAGGCTCTTTGGGTTTTCTGAGAAGGGAGGATGCTGCACCTTCCAGTTGTACAAATCTGAGGAGAAAGGCCAATACTGCATAAATTGGGACCCATCTTCCATTGGGGGCCCCAAGGGTCTCAAGGGGAGCATGGTGGTGGAATTGGGGAAAGTTGTCCAGCGACTGCGAGTCCCCATAGCTGCCCCAGGGTCCCTTGAGGATGCTGGGTGGGGATTTGCCTTGGCCACCGTGGGGTTTGGGGAAATAGGTAGAGGTGGATAGAGACCAGAGGGTGCAAGGGCATCCTCTACAGGTGATCTCAGCGCCAAAGGAAGTGGGACAGGTGGGTAAGGGGGAGGAGGATCTAGGAGAAAATCAGGTTGAGAGTCAGGGAGAACAGGTGGTTTCTCTTTCTTTTCACTGTCGAGGACCATGGCTTGGATTGCAAGTACTTGCATGGGGACGGGTGGAGGAAGGAAGGGCTTTAGCCAATTAGGGGGGTCTTCAACCAATTTCTGCCAAGCAACAACGTAGGGGACCTGGTCAGGGTGCCCCCCTTCCCTGGGACAAAAATCTTTAACTGGAGGGCTAATATAGTAGGCAGATAGAAAGTCCCCTCAGCAAGCCAGCTCACCTGATAAGTGGGCCAGAGGGAGCAGAATTTGTCTTTTCAAATTTCCAAACCTTGCCCCCCCATGCCATTTCCTTCACATCCCTCCAATGGTGGATCAATAATTCAAGGGGGGGTTGAGGTTTTCTGTCCCATGTCCAAAAAAAATCATCAGTCCGAGTCCACAGAAACTAACACAAACAATTAACACAGATATCACCCGTCCTGCCACAAACGGAAGACGCAAAACAAAGACTCACTAGGTAGGTGCCTATTCACTCTGGTACCGGACACTGACCAGTCCCTCCTGGACTCGGTCCTCAGGCGGCTTGGCCAAGAAATTCCCAGTTCAAGCCCAGACAACAGGAGAGTCATCTCAACCCTCCTGTCCAGAACTGGAGCGTCCTCCAGATTCCTTACAGATGGAGGCAAAAGCCTCCCAGACCGCTTGTGTGCAAAACCGAAAGTCAGAACAGAAACAAATGCCAGACAAGACAGACAAAACAAGACAGACACAACCGCAGTACCTGCTGGGGTCCAGTCTTAGTCCTCCAAAGTATGTCTAGGCATCCCCACAGGGGGTCTTTATCCCGGACGAGCCCCCAGATGTAAGACTCAAAGATGTAAGCCTTACTCTTGAGAGACCCCCCGAGTGAAAGACGCAGAGACAAATCTTGATGCAAAAGCTAGAGGTTTAATCTGCCGGTGCGCCGGGGTTTGCCTGTACAGCAAGGGAAATGCAGAACCCTGAACAATCCCAGTACCCAGTTTCTATACATTTTGAGCAGAGCAGGTTACAGCAACAGCAATGAGTCATTTCTTCATTGGTCACTCGAAGTGACCTTTACACAGATTGGTTATTTCTGGAAATGGGGAAATACTTAGTATATTGGTATGCAGGAGCCCTGGGGGCCAGGCCCTCAAGGTGGTGCCTTACTGGAACTGCAACCAACTGTGGTTTCCTGTTATTTCACTAACCTAGGGAGAGGCTGCTATTAGCCAATCTAGGGAGGAGTTGTTATTTTGCAAGGTGGAGTTGTTTATCAAGATAGAAAATTCCACTGGCCTCCTTCTATCCCTTCAATATGTCTTTCATCTTTTTCTCAGTCTCTTAAAATTTTCAATGTAGAAGTTTACTGTTTCAAGCAGAAGTTCACTGCTTCAGTCAGTTCTTTGACCCAGTCCTTCTGCCATTGTTGTTGTTGTTGTTATTCTCTCCAATTTGCATCACTCCAAAATATGCATATATGCATACCACATATATCATAGGTTTTAGCATCTTCAGCTTATGATTTTTTTCTCTTTATTAGGCTGAAAGATGTCATGTTTGAAGGCTCCTCCTTGGCAAGCCCAAACCACCATCAGTTCTACCCTTGTGCTCCACAGTGGGGTTTTCCCTTCCCATGGTCACCAAATGAAGATCTTGTATGCTTTTCAAAGCTTTTCCCTGCTGCAGCCCAGAGCTGGTCTGAGAGACCTGGGCAGCAGAAGCCTAGGGTGTTCTTTTATTACTTTTATGCCTTCCCAGCCCCTGCTTTTGGCTTCTCTAGAGTCAGAGTTGCTAAAATAAGCAGAATCACAGCCACACCAGCAATGTCTTTGTCCTCCAGCACCTGTGAATGTTTCCTTCTTCAAAAAGGACTCAGAAGACATTATTAAACAAAGCATTTGAGATGGGAAGACTAGGTGAGTCTAGCTTGCTCACTGTGGTCCTTAAGAAAGGAGTACTAGTCCCTGATCTGGCTAGCTAGAGATGCCCTGGCAAAAGAGGAATTAGAAGATGTGACATAAGGAGATTCTATATGTATCACTGGTTTTAAAATCTGGAGGGAAGGTCTGTTCTGGAAGTCCCTAGAAGCTAGAAAGAGCAAAAAGCAGATTCAGCTCTGCTAGCATATGGTTTCAACCCTAGAAGAGCCATTAGCATCTTGCCCTGTGGGGCTGTAGTAATAAACTTATTGCTGTTTTAAGCTACTACACTTGAGGGACTGTGTCATGACATGAGGAAACTAATACAGCTGAACATCAGCAATGAGAAGGGGTCAGCCTTCCACTCAGCTAATGCAATTGTCCTCTCAATACTGCTGGTGCAAGTACTTGCTCTCTCCTCCGACCCATACACAGATTTTTGAACCTTCAAGGGTGCCCTAATTCTGCCCCATACAGTTCCCTAATATGGAGCTGTACTCTCTAACAGGGCCTTTTCTGGGCACCCTGGGATGCAGCCCGCAACCTTATTGACTGAAGGCTGGATCTGGCGTCTAGCAATGGCCAAAGCTCAAGCACCACTCCCTTCCCTCTGCCCCACATGACCTCACCATGCCAAACTGGGAGCAAAGTCTAACTCATGTTCAGCACACTTCCTGCTACACTGTCCATACCTCCTGGTCAAGCCTCCTGTCTTCAACCCTCTCCGCAGGATAAGTAGCCACCTGTCTGTATTCATGTTTGGCCCTAAACTCCAAAGGACAGGTGTCAATCTCAACCCAATCCTCCCAGTACTGAGGTAAACACTTGGTTTCTACTACCGAGTGAGCCTCTAATCCTGGAGTGAGACGCTGGTCACTCTTCATGCAGATACCCCACATAGAGACTAGTCTGCACTAGGAAAGGCTTCTACTTCTATAGGGGTTGCCTGAAGCTCAGCCATTTGATTTCAGGTAGATTCCTCCCCTATAGAGAAAACAGAGAAAAGTCCCAGAACTTTACCAAAGTGAATGCTTCTGTTTCCACAAACTCTTTTCATGTGGGCTAAAGGTCAGGGCTGGTGCTGCGGGGACATTTACGCACTTTAGTGTCAGCCTCCTGACAATTTGTCCATCCACAGCAGCTCTTTTAAAACATGGCATTATTGGGCTGGAGAGATGGCCTAGTGATTAAGAGCGCCGACCGCTCTTGCAGAGGACCCGGGTTCGATCCCCAGCACCCACATGGCGGCCGAGAACCGTCTGAAACTCCAATTCCAGGAGAACTCCAGTTCCAGGGGAATCCGACACCCTCTTCTGACCTCCGCGGCATTGCACGACACGGGTGCACAGACTTGCATGCAGACAGTACATTGATACACATACAGAGATAAATAAATACCGGGCGTGGTGGCACACGCCTTTGGTCCTGGCACTTGGGAGGCAGAGGCACGCGGAACTCTGTGGGTTCGGGGCCAGCCTGGTCTACAGAGTGAGTTCCAGGACGGCCAGAGCTACAGGGAGACCCTGTCTCAAAAAGACCAAAAAAAAAAAGGAAAAAAAAAATGGCATTATTTAACCTCTCTCTGCTTCTGCTTTGGGACTTTGTTATATTCATATATAGAAGAAAATACGGTCTTTTAAATAAAATTCTTAAAACATGCACAAACCTATAATTACCTAATTCTCTACAGGGAGAAAAAAATAAAAATTATTGGTTGAGTCTTTCCCAAATAAAACAAGCAAATTATTATTTGAGTTTTTCCAAATTATTATTGGTTAATTATTTTTTCATATTATGTGTACTCTCTTCCCAAAATTATAGCTTTTCATATCTGTTTCATAGCCACATTTATGGACCTTTTAAAGACTAACTCCATATTTATAAGGTTGAGGTAATTGTGGGCCATGCTTCCATTCCAGGACTTTCCTCATTTGTGAGGCTTTTATAATTTTTGTTTGCGGTTCATCTTTTGTTTACTATGTTCAAAATTATTTCCATTAGAAAAATGTAGGCAATAAAACTTATATAGGTATACTATATAGTCAATAAGCTTATACAACATTCACATGTCCAAAAATATTTTTTATTCCAGACTAGCACTTAATGACCACTTAATGACAGAGGATTTGATATAAGATGATATTTCCTCCCCTTGCAGGCAAAATTTTCTTTCTGAATCTTGTGGAAATTTTTCATCATACATGCAATTCTCTAGGATTTTCGTAGATAGTGGTTATTCTTCATTGATTTTCTTTTTTTGCCTGATGTGTTAAAAGTCCTTTTGATAATACCTGCAGTTGTAGCTTTCTTCAGCTTGAATTTACCTTTTGAGAGTATATTTGAGAGTATGTTTCCTATTCCATTCATTCTGTTTTCTTTTCCAAGAATGTTGTATAAACTGGGTATGGTGCCACACACCTTTGATCCCAGCACCTGGGAGGAAGAAGCAAGAGGCTGTCTGTAAGATGGAGGCCAACCTGGTCTACATAGTGAGTTCCAGGCTGGCAAGGGCTACAGGGAGACCCTATCTCAAGAAAACAATGTGATTTCTTTCTGGGAAGATATGAACATTAACCTCTATTGCACCCCTCCCCCAAATAGGGCGCCAATGAGAAACCAAAGAAACAATTCTGCCCAAGTCTAGCTTGGTGAACCAGTGGCTTTATTGGGGTTATAGTCTGCACACAGGCAGCTGATCACCAGAAAGCCTGCCAGCGTGGGCGAGACGGACAATGCCTGCATTCCTGGAACTCCCTGAGCAATCTGCTATTCTCTCTACCAGAGTGATCCCTCCCTGGCAATTATTTACTCCCTTATAACCTTGGGGAGGGGTTTTGTGAATCTCTGGAGTTTCCTGAGCCTCTTAAGTTTCACAGGCTTCTGGAGTCATATAAATCACCCTCCTCTGTCAAGAAAAGGTGTTTCAGTTCAGAGCAAAGAATTATGCAACAAAGAACATCAGCTATTCATATTTCATATCTCTCTCTACTTACTGGCTTCTGTATCTACTATCTACTTCATAACTGTACTATGGATATTAAAAAACTATAAAATTGTTTTTATATTCCTGGTTTATTTCCTATAACTAAGTATTTAAACTGAACATCCATATGCACATTCATACCCCCAGACGTATACCATTAATGAAATATAAGTGTATAACAGGTTATTAAGAGAGATTCTTATATTATTAGATAAAATGTAAACTACTGAGTTATATGCTTGATGAGAAAGAATAGATGTATAGGAAGGAAACATGAAACATTGAGAGATTGAAAAAATAAAATGGAAATATGTGTTATCTTAATAGATGGAAAGTATAAACATTCTGGAATAAATGTGTACTAGTGATATTGCCCGTAGAATATTTCTGAAATTTAACAAGGTTATTCTAGAGTGTAAAGCAGTAGAATACACAGATTTAACATATAAATAGGGCTGGGGCTATAGCTCTATGTTAAAGCATGTGCAAGGCCTTGGGTTCAATCGAGAAAGAAAGAGAGAGAGAAAGAATGAAAGAAAGAAAGGGAAGGAAGGAATAGAGAAAGGAAGGAAGGGGAATGGATGACAACTGAATCTACCAGAAATTAAAAATGTCTTATAAAATAAAAACACAATATTTGATACTGTACTCTAATGGATAGCTAATGTATACGTGTTTTTTAATGTGTATGAGTGTTATGCCTGCATGTATGTAACAGTGCACCCATATTGTATTGTGCCCATGAAATACAGAAGAGGGTATTGGATTCCCTGGAGCTGGAGTTACCAACAGTTGAAAGCCACCATTTGGGTGCTGAGATTCAAATTCAGATCTTCTACAATAATATCCAAGGTTCCTAACTGCTAAGCCATCTCTCCATTCCTGCATACATAGTTTTTAAAATGTCATAAGAGAGGTCCAATTAGCTTATAAATAGTAAATCATTTTTTAACTGTGAAATTATGTTCTTGTCAAGGCAACAGCAACACTCTCACCTCAAAGGGCATAAGAGAGAGTTTATTGTGGAACCAGGTATGAATGACCATGGCNAGCCTCTTAAGTTTCACAGGCTTCTGGAGTCATATAAATCACCCTCCTCTGTCAAGAAAAGGTGTTTCAGTTCAGAGCAAAGAATTATGCAACAAAGAACATCAGCTATTCATATTTCATATCTCTCTCTACTTACTGGCTTCTGTATCTACTATCTACTTCATAACTGTACTATGGATATTAAAAAACTATAAAATTGTTTTTATATTCCTGGTTTATTTCCTATAACTAAGTATTTAAACTGAACATCCATATGCACATTCATACCCCCAGACGTATACCATTAATGAAATATAAGTGTATAACAGGTTATTAAGAGAGATTCTTATATTATTAGATAAAATGTAAACTACTGAGTTATATGCTTGATGAGAAAGAATAGATGTATAGGAAGGAAACATGAAACATTGAGAGATTGAAAAAATAAAATGGAAATATGCGTTATCTTAATAGATGGAAAGTATAAACATTCGGGAATAAATGTGTACTAGTGATATTGCCCGTAGAATATTTCTGAAATTTAACAAGGTTATTCTAGAGTGTAAAGCAGTAGAATACACAGATTTAACATATAAATAGGGCTGGGGCTATAGCTCTATGTTAAAGCATGTGCAAGGCCTTGGGTTCAATCGAGAAAGAAAGAGAGAGAGAAAGAATGAAAGAAAGAAAGGGAAGGAAGGAATAGAGAAAGGAAGGAAGGGGAATGGATGACAACTGAATCTACCAGAAATTAAAAATGTCTTATAAAATAAAAACACAATATTTGATACTGTACTCTAATGGATAGCTAATGTATACGTGTTTTTTAATGTGTATGAGTGTTATGCCTGCATGTATGTAACAGTGCACCCATATTGTATTGTGCCCATGAAATACAGAAGAGGGTATTGGATTCCCTGGAGCTGGAGTTACCAACAGTTGAAAGCCACCATTTGGGTGCTGAGATTCAAATTCAGATCTTCTACAATAATATCCAAGGTTCCTAACTGCTAAGCCATCTCTCCATTCCTGCATACATAGTTTTTAAAATGTCATAAGAGAGGTCCAATTAGCTTATAAATAGTAAATCATTTTTTAACTGTGAAATTATGTTCTTGTCAAGGCAACAGCAACACTCTCACCTCAAAGGGCATAAGAGAGAGTTTATTGTGGAACCAGGTATGAATGACCATGACCCAGGAACACAGATTTAGGTCACCCCACATTCCATGTTCCATGTAGAAACAGTTGAAGTTTTTAGAGTAACAGAACAAATAAATCAATAAATCAAGAAGCTTTTCAAATACATTTGTGGAACGATTAAGTAGGTGGTTATAGTGAGAGAAATCTCAGTTACAGCCCTCAGATGTTATCTGATGACATTCAGCCTTTGGTTGGTGAAAGAAACTAGGGTTTTGTTAAACTTAATATACCTCAACAGATTTTAATTTATCTATTTTTATTTTTTATGTGTATGCGTGTATTACCTGCATGTATGTAAGTGCATGTATGTTGAGCAATTCCTACAGGGGTCAGAAGAGGGCATTGGATCCCCTGGAACTGGAGGGGATCATTCTTAGCCATCATGTACTGGCGACTGAACCAGAAGCCTCTGCAAGACCAGACAATGCTCTTAACAGCTGAGCCATGTCTCCTACTCCAAAGGATTTTTTATCTGTCAGTCACAGTATGTGAGGTCAGACACAGAGGTGAGCAAGCAATGGCCATTTAGGGGGCTAAGGACAAGGCAGGTTAATTTCTGTGAGATTGAGGTTAGCCTGGTCCACATAGTGACTTCCAGGTGGGCTGAGATTAGGGAGATCCTGGAAAGAAAGAAAGAAAGAAAGAAAGAAAGAAAGAAAGAAAGAAAGAAAGAAAGAAAGAAAGAAAG